>JAUBOD010000302.1:3394302-3421996 GCA_032353885.1 Nothura maculosa
AGGTGTGCCTGCTGGAGCGGGAAGGTTGGACCAGATGATCTCTAGAGGTCCCTTCCAACCTTGTAGATTCTGTAATTTTGTGATTCTGTGATTCTATTTGTGTGTCCTTCTTTTTGTTATGGCTTTTTTCTTACAGAGGATTCCAAAGGAAATACTGTGATAAAGAATAGATATGTTTACTATTAATGTACTTCCATATATGATTTATATATATATATATATGTAAAGTGTTTTTTTTTATTAATAGTGAATAAAAGCTTTAGTTCATATTAAGAGATTCAAAATGTAGAGGCTTTTGATGCCTCAAAACTTGCCTTAAAATACTTCTTTTGTAATAAGGAAATGCACATGATTAATCTGTGAAATGTAGTTGGTGCATTTACATCCATTAGAAAGGAAAGGAGTGCATATTATGACAGTTTCCTTCATGAATATTTACAACAGATTAGATAATTAAGGTTTGCAACTTACCAGCTATTGATTTGAATCTGATTTGCTGATGTGTTACAGTGTTTAATTTATAATGAGTTGAAACCAACAGTTTGTCCCTCCACCCCAGAAACACAAAGGCTGAATATTGATTTGAGGATTTAAAATGCAGTAAGAGAGTTCTGCCAATATATGATTTTTTTTTTGTAGAAGATCATCTACATAAAAGGGAGATGGGAATGATGAATATCACGTTTACTATGTGACATCAGCTGTTCCGTGCAGATAATATGCTTACAAAATCATTATGGTAGGATCCTGTTAAATGTCTTCACTCCATGCCAGCAATTTCAATCACTAGCAAATCTCTCAATTATTTGCTTCTCATCTTCATAATTTCTCAAAGTGGTTTCAAACTTGTCCCATGGAGAACATGTAAGAGTGTTCCACTAGAGGACAGAGAGGGGCAGGACAAAAACAAACTTTTCTTAGCAGTACTTATCCTTTTTTTAAAGTTGGATATAACTGAAGTAGCATTGTAATTGTGCTATGTTTGACACAGGGAATGCATGGGAAGTGTTGCAGTTTACTAGTCGTCTGTCTCCAGAATCACTTGGGGCTGGCTTGAGCTACGCATTCATGCCTATAACACTTTCCATATGTTCACATATTCTTGCAAACATCATATTCAGTTTTTTTACCCTATAGGTATGAGTTTGAGTGGGGGCCACACTGTTTACCGCTGTGTTACTTAAATTCACATAAATGGCAGGGTGAAGTGGGTCAAGTCCAACCAATTACTGAAGAAAGATGCCATACAAACTGCGCCTACAATCTCTGACTGTCCATCCTGAGAGGAGAGATGATACCAAATGAGGATGCTTGTAACGCCTGAAAGAAGAACAGTGCCCAGATTTGCAGCTCAGCCATGAGCACACACAGAATGGGGTGGTGGGTAAGGCTGGAGGCAGGAAAAGCACCTACAAGCTCTTTGTTCTCTGCTGATCCCTGAGATAGAGTGCAGGCAGGAAGGGAGGAGGAAGTTTACACCTGTCTATTTTGTGCTTTTTGTGGTTTTTTTTTTGATTTTGTTTCTTCCTGTTCTCTAAACTCTGTTCTCACCTAAGCCATCTCCAGCTGTCTCATCCGTCATTGTATCTGCCCTCCTTTCTGAGATGATGGTTTTGTGTGAGCGGGAAACAAAGAAATTGCCTTTTAGCATAGCTGGTTTACTCTAACAATGCACTTTGGAAGCCAGATGAAATAAGGGAAGAGTATAAGTCACACAAAAATACCGAAGGCCTGCAGGTAAGCATATTTTCTAGAGGGTTGAATCAATATATTGTGAGTAGAAAAAGAAATGCACTGAAAAAGATGCCAGAACATTTGAACAAAATCCACAGAAAAAAAAAAATAATTTTTACAAACAAGCAGTGCCTGATCATTCATTGTTATTTCAAAAGAAAAATAGACAAAAAATATTTTATCTGTTTTAAGAAAGGTGCTTAGGAAGAGTGATGAAGCTTGACATGAAACAAAGTCTTTCCTAAAAGGTGTAAACATCTCTTAGAAGTTAAGAAAAACATGTCTGGCCCCAGAAGGATCTTTCATGTCAGTCTCAACAAATCTCATCATGCTGAACATCATGCTCCACAAAAGTAGAATTTTTTCCTGGCTGCAAACTATCATTTCAGAGGAAAGGCATTGTTTTACCAGGTACAAGGAAGACACTTTACCCTCCCTGCTATTTAGAAAAAGGAAACCATACAAGAGCTCAAAGGCAAACAAGATTCTCTTCACAGCAGCTACCTTTTTTGGACATTTGTCCCTTTCAGAATTTATGTTAGTGCAAATTACCTTTTTCTGTATCAAATATAATAAATATTACTAAACTGTTTATTTGGTACTACCTGATGATATATTTCTCTTTTCCTGGCACAGTCACTGTGGGAACAAACTTTAATTCCCCAAATGTCACTGTTCTAGGAGCTGATGGATTTTCCTGAGGGCCATAGGAACAAATCTATCCTTTTGAGACCATGCATCAGATATCATAATATGCCCTGAAATATTTTAAGGTGTATGACAGAATACTTTGGCTCATCCTTTAAATCTAACAATTCTTTTCTTAGCAGTGCTTTTAGGAATGTCCTGAGCAGCGTTTGAGAGAAATTTGAGAGAGTATTGGCTCTGCTGAAGAAGAATAGTAGAGAAGGATGAGAATGTGTTCAAAACTTCCCAAAGTACCTGCCGTTGAGAAATTTGGGAGGAAAAGGAACAAGTATTTAAAGGAAGCAAAAGTACAAGAGGTGCATATGAAAGAAAAACAGATAATTTTATTACCAGAGAGCAAGTAAACATGCTTGAAGCAATTCTAGCAGTAGGAGCAAATTGTTTTTCCCCATAACCTATGCAGATATTTGGCTCTTAGACAAGATATGTGTCCCCTGTTACAGGATGTCTTCAGCAGAAAAGAGAGTTGATAGGACTTTGTAAACCCAGAGTTTATTATTGCTTATGAGTACTTAGGGATACTCCGTCTTATGAGAACAATCATTATTTATTTACTTATCTTGCAGAACGGATGTGTACCTCCTAAAGTAAGTTCACCTCCCAAGATTCACAAAAGGCATTAACAACTCATTTAAAACTCATACTGAAGTCAAGTACAGTTTACTCATGAACTGACACAAGCAGACCCAAAGCAGCACACTCTGACAATAGTATGCTGTCGCAGTGTGCTCTTAATGGCTTGCCTTAGTCATACAGCATCAAAGTGTTCTTCTGTAATTACCATTAAGTCAGCTGTTACAAAACCAGCATCCTTCTGCTCTCTTCTAGCTCACTGACTGCAATATTTCTTTTTTTATTTCGCAAATAATCAAAGTGCAGGAAGTGACAACACAATTAATATGGGTTTTCTGACATCCAGCCTATTCATGAGACACGATTAGAATCTTTTCAGCCTTCCACCAGCATCCTGCATCTACCAAGATGACAGATAAATCTTCTCTTGGGCTGTGTGGGAATTCATGTGCATAGAAGCAAATGTCTTCAAGGGTCACACTTGCCAATGCAACTTACCCTGCTCGCCCCTCTAAGTACCACTTTTTAGAAGCTTTGCAATTCTGAAAGTTCAAGCAAAGTGTGTCAGGCATGAATCCCTGAGGAAGACCAGCTGTAAGGCCATTACTGGTCTCGTCTTCCCACAGCAAGACACCATCCAGGCCGTTGTTCCCTGCGGAGGCAGCACCACAGCCAGAAGCAGTCTGTGTTCTCAGAGATGGGGCTGAGGAAGATACACTTCCAAAGTACTCTGAGGATTTGAAGCACAGATTAGCTTTGATTCCTCTCTGCAAACTTCTAGGCAGTTGAATTCTGTTCAGCTACATTTCTTCTAGAAAGCAAGATGGCTCAGGTCACCTTGCCCCCTAAGGACAAGAGGTATGGAACAACTCTCAGTTGAAGGAATAAGCCCTTTTCTCCATCCAAACTGGTGTGATTTGCAGTGTTTTTTGAAATACCTTCTGGATCATACTGTACCCTGTAATCAGTTTCAAAAAATTCAGCACTCAAAGATGAGGAAGCCTCAGCCCCCTCACCTACTGTGCCAGCCCCAGGGATCCATAAGAGTGATCGTAAGGAAGCATAGATGTTTTTTACACAGATTAGGAAGATAGCCATAGCTGCATCTTGATTTTTGATTTCAGAATTAAGTGTTTTATGTGATTCTATGGAGGTCTTCATAACCTGCCTGGACACCACCCAGTGCCACATGCTTTAGGTGTACCTGCTTGAGTGGGAAGGTTGGACTAGATGATCTCTAGAGGTCCCTTCCAACCTTGAAGATTCTGTGATTCTTCTTCAGGGGTTTATGAAGCTATAGACTAGCAAAGGAGATAGATGAATAAAGAAAATGGAAAGACCATAAAAGCTGTCTTCTTTATGTTCACTTTATTTGAGCACAGGATCCGAAGGGACATCTGACGGCTAAGCCTGGTCTTCCTGCATCTCAGGCAATCACGTGGTAGATATTTCAGGATCAAAGCACCAAATCCTCATTTATTGCAGAATATAAGACATTATAAAAAACTACAGATTTATAAAAGCACAGAGGGCCCATTGCCACCATGAACCACATTAAAATGGGAGAGTGTCTGTCATTGTCAATGGCTTCTGCAACTGAAAGATTTATGATATGAAATTCCCAGGGGCTGAGAGAAAATCGTTATTGCCTTATGCTACCAGATGAAGATAAGAAAATGACAACAGTACTTGTTATTCTGACATTGTTGCTCCGAAACCTGGTAATCAGCTTAGCTCTTAACCAGGTGGACCACTCAGAAGCGTGTTAGAGGTTAGTTCATTAAAGGCATGTGGCTTAACCTCTGTGACTTCCTGTGGTTTTCTGTCTTACTTAGCTGTGGTCTTTCTCTAGTGCTTTTAAGGAAAGTAGAGAAAATAAGTTCACAAATCTTCTCAAATTTGCAAATAGGATAAGAAGAACCATAATTAAGCTCATTGCTATGAGAAAGGGACCTTTTTATGAGCATCCCAGGAATATTAATAGAGCACCACTGGAACACACTTTCTATAGAACACTCTTTTTTCCCCCCTATTTCTTAGAGCTTTTTTTTTTGATTTTGATATAAATATTTCTGCACACAAATAATGAAATGGTGTGATGCCAAATATTTCAAAGTTTTCACCTTCTCTCATTTAGCTGATCTGTGACGTCATGTGTCTCTGTCATCACAAAGCTATTAGATTTCTCAAAATGAGTTAAAAACCTAATTCATCACAGAGAGATACTACTTGCTTCTGTGTAGACACACTTTGTGGGGCCTATATTCCCAATAAAACACTTTAATCTCTCATAGTTTTGCCTCAAACTCTTTGTAGAAATTGAAACTTAGATTCATTCAGCCTTGTTATGACGCAGCAGTTCTTTTTAGCAGTCAGCTCTCTTTTACCTCAGCAGGATTAACTGTGATTTCACTCAATCTATTATGTTGAGCACCTATGCCCTCCCTGATCTTTTGTACATCTCCCATTTTTTTTCTTTTCCTTAAAAAATATCTTACATTTCAGTGCTTTAAAAATTATTATGGAAGTTGCAGTGGAAAAGAGGCAGGGGTTCACTGTTCGAAATAAACACGTCAGTGTTTACTTAAAAGGTAATAAACATCAGATGAGAAAGCAGAAAAGTCCTAAATGCTACTGCCAAATAGTGAAAAAGTAATTTCTGTCAGAAAGTCTTGCTTGCTTTTCAGCTTTTGAGAATGTTATCACGTTACTCACCTGCACTTGCTCACTCTGCTTTTTTTACTGTCACTTGCAGATCTGTGCAAAATATCTATAAATCACATTGTCTTGATCTAAATACAGGCTGTACCCAAAGGGCATTTCTGCCTCCCAACATACTACCTGCCTGCCTCATATAGCAGTATTAGCAATTCTGGGAATGAACAGCCATCTGAGTTAGTTTCTTAATCTGGCTAATGAGGTTTCTTTTCATTTGTTTTCTTTTGTATTAATGTGGGGCCAACTATCAGCCTGATGAGTTTTTGCAAAATGCCCAATGTAAGAAGAACAGAGCTAAATTTTTCTTTTGCTGTTCATTAGCTTGGTACGGCACAAAAATTTCATCAGTTCTGTAAGCTTTACATGCAAGATCATAGGGCCTTAGGCATGACTGCAAGGCTCTTTCACATCATCCTGGCAGTTAACCTTTTCCTCTCCCTTTACAACTACACTCAGTCCATGTTACTCTGTTACCTCAGTGCAAATGAAATTTGCATTCCATTTCAATAAGGCCCACAGCCTTATACCTTAAAAACTTTCCATGCAGTTGGTGATATATGTGTTTTTACTGCACAATGCAGCACTCAAAATTGAAAGACAATTGAAAGGACCTTGAATATGCGTGCTCCAGTCTTTACATTAGTGGTCAGTCTTGTACTTTCTCTTGCTAATTACTCCAGCTAGGAAGTAAGATTAATTGCTTCAGGCAGAAAGCCAGCATAAAGCAGTTGTAATGCTCCTGTGTCCTGAGCTAAGACACCAGTGTGACACAGCACTGTCTAGACACAGCACTGCCAGCCTGAGCAGAAGTAGTTCTGATACCTCTGCATGATGTGAACACTCAGTTCCTGCTAGTAAAAATATAGAGCATTTTGAAAGTAATAAGTTGGCCATGAGATAAACTGCTCTGTTAGCTCTTCATTGAGTTGTGCATCCTTCCCTGGTATGGCTGTAGTGGCTCGTTTCATGGTGACTGTTGTTCCCAGATATAATGAGAAGGTGCCAGGATAAGGGGTCATGCTTGGGAAAGATCATTAGAAAACTTTCATGTTTGGGTTACTTCAGGTTAAACTGTGAAATGAAGCCTTGCTTATTGCTAGAGCTTAAAGATCAGAGAAATTATTGGTACTATTTGTCAATGAATGGGGCTAGCTGAGATTTTCTTCTAAATATTGTATTTGTGCTGATTGTGCAACTTCTACCTTTTATTGGTGTTGTGCTTCTGTTTTGAAAAGACTAGATCCAAAGGAATGACCCATCAGACAATTTCTGCCTTTGTAAAGGCTGTGTGTACATTGCATTGCTCAAGGGAAGGAAAGGGAAAAAATATTCAAGTTTATTCAGGCTTTGCTCTTAACTGTTCATAAAGTGATTTATCTAAAATAGATAAAAGCAGAGTTAAATAGAGCTAAAATAGAGATGAGCACTATGAGGTTCTTTATTTCTCTTCGTTCCTTCCACCTTTCTTCATCCTTTTTTTCCTTCCTTCCTCCTGTGTATGTGTGTAATAATAGCGTAACGGGTGCAAGATTAACCTGGTGAAGTATAAACATGGTCAAAAATTATCCTGCAGAATCTTGAAGATAAATTCTTGATGCAGATTGTAGATGAATCCAGAAGGAGAGGGGTTCTGCTAGACCTGAAACTAACAAGCAGAGATAGTCTAGTTGTAAATGTGAAGGCTGGAAGCATTCTTGACTGCAGTGACTATGGGATGTCAGAAATCATGATCCTGCAAGGAGGAACCTGGGCACAAAAGTAGGATTGCAAATCTGATCTTCAAAAGAGATAACTTTGACCTCTTCAGGGAGATCCTTGGAGGAATCCTTTGGTTCCTAGAAGGAAAGGAGGTCCAGGAGAATTGGCTAATATTCAAGTATCACTTTCTCCAAGCTCATAATAGGTGCATTCCTAAAAGAAAG
The DNA here is from genome assembly GCA_032353885.1 of Nothura maculosa. Taxonomy (NCBI): domain Eukaryota; kingdom Metazoa; phylum Chordata; class Aves; order Tinamiformes; family Tinamidae; genus Nothura; species Nothura maculosa. The sequence goes on from JAUBOD010000302.1 coordinate 3,401,958, forward strand.
AAGTCAAGCAAGGGGAACAGGGGAACCCCTGCATGGATGGGCAAGGAGCTCTTGGGGAAATCTGAAGAGAAAAAGAGAGCATACAAAATGTGGAAGAATAGTCAAACCACATGGGAACAATATAGGAACATTGTTAGAAAATGAAGGGATTTATATTCTTGAGGAACCAAAGGATCATTTGGAATTAGAGTTAGTTGTCAAGGACAACAGGAAGGGCTTCTATAAATACATCAGCAGCAAGAGGAAGACTAGGGAAAATGTTAGCCTGCTGCTGAACAGGGCGAGTGCCTTAGTTATGGAAGATACTGGGAAGATAGAATTCCTATATTTATGCCTTTTTTGCTGAGACTTTACTGCTAAGGCTAGTCCTCATGAACTACAGAGCCCAGAGACAAGAGACAGAACCTAGAGAGAGGGAAAATTGCCCTATTTGAGGCCAATTGGGCCAATCACTCTTCTTGGTGATAGCCAGTGACAGGACAAGGGGTAATGAGTATAAATGAAAACACAGGAAATTCCATCTCCATATGAGAAAGAATTTATGTATGGTGATGGTGACAGAGTCCTGCAACAGGCTACCCAGAGAGGTTGTGGAGTTTCCTTCTCTGGAGGTCTTCAAAATCTGCCTGAATGCATCCATGTGCCACATGTGCCATAGGTGTCCCGGCTTGAGCAGGATGGCGTGGACTAGATGATCTCTAGAGGTCTTTTCCCACCTCAACCATTCTGTGATTCTGTGGTAGATAACCTTGGCAATCAAATAAAAGAGTATGCAATCAAATGTTTCTAGGAAATGAATACAGTCAATTGTACAGCATTTTATTTGCTAGCTGCTTACATCGCTTGGTGTCTCTTCATTTTATCTTTGCTATGCAGACAATCAAAGTTTTTAGTAAAAATTATTCAGGAAAGGATTGTGTTGTTTGAAAATTATGTGACTTGCTGTGATGATTCTAACATATTCAGCATATGAAATAATGGCTCTGTGTCATAAAGCACCTTTCTTTGTGAGTTTGTGTAAATGATCTCTACAGATACAGGGTGGTATCTGTAGGTCAGCAGGTCCTAGAGAGAAAAAGCACATTGGACAGATAGTATGTGGAAGTCCACTGAGAACTGGTAAGCTCTGGAGATAAATTTCCTCATGGATTCATTAGGAATGAGAAAATAAGGATGTCAATAGTTGGCCAACAGCTTCTGCAGTTTGCCACATCCAAGAAGAGGAGTATTTTTTTCCTCCATGCAGAGAAAGACTGCTGGATTATACACACATCTGAGGAGACAAGAGAAGCTATGAAGGCTTTTCTGTCCCTCTGCTTTTGAGAAAACATATGGGATTGGCCTCCCAGCTGTTGCTCCAGCTGGGTAACCGTGACTGACAGCCCAAATATTTGTGTGTCACTTAGTCTGTGACATAGGGAATAAGTGCATGGATCTTTATATGAAAGAACAGTGTGGATCTTTATCTGATATTAATTATAAAAGCCTGTTAGTGACAGCAACTTGATTAATTAAAGACGATCCAATAATGATTTTTTGTGACTTGTATCTCCATTGGCTTGATCCTCTACCGGGGAAAAGAGAGCTGGACAAGTGTGTACATTGATCTGGAGTAAACCCTATGAAATAACAGCTCAGAGATGGCAATTAAAGTCACAGATTAACAGATGGTGCCTCTGCAACGTTTAAAATTTTGTTCTTATTTCCTGGACTCCTGATTCATGTTCAAAATCAATGTCAGGGATGTGTTTCCTACCTCCTTTCTCCTTGCACCTCAAATAAATCTTCTTCCATGGCCTCCTCCACCCAGCCCTGATATATGTATATTGGTATACACGATTCAATGGAGTCATAACCATAGTAGAACTGTAATTGTGCCACAAGAAGCCTGTATTTTTGCCCAGATGTCCCATGCGTAGTCACTATCTGATGTATTCACAGCAAAGCTTGCAGGTGTCCAGTACCTCTATGACAACTGACCCACTGCCTGAATGAGCTTCCCTTTGCTTCTGCATTACACCACAACAGCTGCTTATGTCAGTTTTGTATTTAATGTTTCTCATTAAGGTTTTTCCTCACTTAAGGACACAATGCTTAAATCTGAGTAATCTGAGAAAATCTGATGGGAAGGAGGAAGGGAGTTAAGAGACTTCTTTCAAATGTGACACTAGATTAATCTCTTGCTTGTAATGTAGCATTTAAAAATGTGATAGTGGCTTGTGTCACATATCTTGTACTTCCCTGAGGTCCCAGGTGCTGGAACCATGACATTCAAAGGATGTTTTCCTGATGAAATATGTTAATGCTTTACCATATGTAGCCAGTCATGATGAATTGCTTTGGCATTCACTGTAAGAACATTAACCAAGATGAACCCATTTGGTGTTAATGTCAATGTAATATATAGCTCCCTGGAATCCCCCTTGGAGTTTAGCATTCATTTAGAAAACACATTTTCAAAAGAGTTTTTTGCTAACACTTTAATGTTTTAGAATTAACAGAGAAGTCCTTTTGGATTATGGCTATCAGTTCTGCCCAAAAGATTTGTTCACTTGTTAACCTGCTTTTCAGTTATCTGTTTCTCTAGTTTAGAGGGAAAGGTTGTGAACTGTCAGTACGCAAACAGAAACAAGGCAATGTCTGGTAAATGCATTTGAACTGTGTTGTACTCCACCTGGTTCATATATTTAGACATTTTTCTTGAACATTACCAGGCATTCCAAAATGAATCTCATTTGCCTTTCTTGTTATCTAGTATTCTTTTTCTTTTTGTACATATCAACCTTTTCTTTAATTATCTTTTTTTTAATTTAGCCAAATGAAATAGTGTTTCATTTACATTTTAAATAGGAAGGAACTTCTGGAAATGTTGGAAAAATGTCCCTTCATGATCTCTCCTTCAGTTGCCACTGTACTCTATGGTCGAATACATTGTGTGGTATATGGTGCAGTCTATGGGCCAGTAATAAATTGCTGTATGAGTGCCACTGGAGTACTATGGGAAGAGACTGCAGAGTTTCCTCTATGTTAAGCAGATATTTAAGAAATAAAGTTTAGATGGTAGAGTATAAATCATAGCTTAGTCCTGTTGGACTCTAGTTTCAAGCTGGTCGTTCAGTGATGACTGCTTGTTTATAATGTTTCGGGGATGAGCAGATAGTTATATTTTAACCTATTAGTTGTGTTCTTTTGCTAATCAAACATTGCTAGGTCAACACAAATTCATTTAAAAAATCAAATTAATTAGTTAACAACTATATTGTTTTCTAAGCCCAAGTTGAATAATATTACCATCCATTAGTTCTCTACTAATTGAGTCCTGAGTAACTGTTGTTTAGCTTGTAATTAGCTTCAAGATCTTTGTCATTTTTACAGTGATGTTGTTACATTTTCTTTCTTGCAGCTATCTGGGACATCCAGCAAGTTCTAAGACTCTTTGAAAATAGACATTATTAACCCAGAGAGCTTGGTCAGCACATAATAGTAATAAATAGAGGACTTCAAATTAAATATACTTATCTCTTATAAAACTCCACAGACTACCACAGATTTACTATCTATTTTACAGTTGAGTTGTGTTGGGATGGATTTCATTTCCATGATCTAGTACATTAGAATCATCATCCTTTTTTCTTATTATACATACAGGAATGAAATATTTGCTGGACAATTCCATCTTTTCTGCGTGATTATTGATTGGTTTTATGACTTTTTTCTACTAATGGATCTGAACTGATTTCCCAGGGACAACGAGTTGAGCTTCCCAAAGAATTCTAGCCCTGGATTCCCTTTTTTACTCAAGTATATTTGAAAGATCAAGCAAAACAGGCAGTGTCAAAGATCTGTAATTGACATTAATTCTAAGGGGTCAGGTATGTCACCACAAATCCTTTGCCTTCTTTTATTGATTTTTCCATTTCTAAATCATAATATTTTTGAAAAAATCCTAATCAATCTCACATCCCATATACATTTATTTGCATATTTGCTTTCACTTTCCAATAAAATTTTGTTATTGTTTTATTTCCTTGTTTTCAACTTTTGTATATAATTGGATTCCAGATTCTCTAGATAAATAGACTTTTCTGAACACTGTCGAAAATATTCTTCAGCTTTTAATATAAAATGCAAAATTTTCTGTTTACATTATTTACATTAGTTAATTAAGCTCATAACTGTTTTTAGTTTTGCAAATCTTATTTTTAAAGAAAAAATTATATATGTTACTGATTGATACTTTAATGTTTGCTGTATAGTGAATGTAGCCACATATCTAAACAGTTCTCTGTTGAATTCCTTTTTCTCTGCCACACAGTTGAACACAACTTCTCTTGAGGCATATATTTTTCAACCAGAATTTTTACAAATCCAGAAAATGTTTCAGTACAGCCATATGAGATTTTCAGCATATGTCAAATAGAAATTATCCAAAATAACACAATGATTTTATATTATTTTGTATTGAGGAGTACTTAAGCTGTGCTTTACTCATAGGATCACTAGAGGTTACAGTAAAGTGTTTGTCACATTACTCTTAAGAAATATCTGCAAACAAGTGTCTCACAAGCATCCATCTGATGAAAGGTGAAGAAACTGCAGTGCATTCTCACCTGCAGAAGATAAAAGAATTGCTCTTATTCATGAGGTTTTTTTTTTACTTCCTTTTGCTGTTTCATAAAAGTTTTCAATAATGGATACATTTTCACTTCATTGAAGACTGGATTTTGCCTATCTCTTGACAGTAGTATGGATTCTAAGTGAAGAATCAAGCAAATAGTTTAAATAAAGTGCAAAGTATGCTCACAATTGTTTTTCATTCATTTTCCTCCAAAATTGGACACAATTTCAAAATAAAATATTCAAAAGGGAAAAATTCAGCTGCAGAATTTGTCATTCTTTTCCTCGAGATTCATAAAAATACCACTAAGTTGCTGCCTAGCACATTATGGATAGCAAAAATTCCCAGCAAAACACTTCTCTATAATAATACACTAGTTCTCAGGTGTATCCATAGATAAAAAGAAGAAAAATGAAAAGAACTATGTATCCTATTTTCTTTCTTTTTCTGAAAATAGCCTCAGGATAATTAAAGTATGAAGATTATTAAGGAACCTACATAGGAAGAGATATGAGGTATGCAAAAGTAGCATTCTTTCTCTTCTTGGAGGTTACAGCAAGCTGCAAATCACAGAACGGTCAAGGTTGGAAGAGACCTCTAGAGATTATCTAGTCCAACTCCCTTGCACCTGCAGAGTCACCTAGAGCATATGGCACAGGGCGGCATCCAGGCAGATTTGGAAGATCTCCAGAGAAGGAGACTCCACCGTCTCCTTGGGCAGGCTACTTCAGGGCTCCAGTCATCCTCATAGGCAAATTTTTATGTTTTTCCTCATATTTAAGTGCAACTTCCTGTTTAATAAAATTGAATCTGCCTGATTATTTCACAATGGAATATAAATCCAAACTACTGTTGGATAGGCAAGAGAAAGAGAACAAATTCCTTGCATGTGCTGTGATTCAGCAATGTTATGTGGAGACAGTGTGTGGTATAATAATCTCAACAGGGTAATGGCATGCCTATTCTTGGGAAATATGATTACTTAAGAACTCTTGTCTTTGAAATTTCATTCTTTCACCTCTCCTTCCCTCAATCACTCCCTAAAAACCATGACAGACTGAACAATAATACAATAATAATAGTGGCAACAATAATGTGTGCCACAACCTTTATGCTGTGGTTGACTCCAAGACATGTGTCATAGGCTTTCTCCTGTCATAGACAAAATGTAGTGAATTTGAACATAATTTAATTTGAATTGAATCTCTATTGATTCTTTAATCTCTAATATCATATTCTCCTTCACATTTCCAATCAGTTCTCAGGAAAGAACCAGACCCATGTCAGAAAGGATTGAAAAGGAAGACAAAGTCAGGAGGAAGATGCAAGGCTGGAAAGAAGGATATCTCAAACAAGAATGGGTCAGAATGCCTAACCAATGCACTATGATTTTTAGTAACAAAAAGTTATTATTAGATCTTTATAAAGGTGCCAACTTTGTTGGTCAAAATCTACCTCTCTGTGTCTTGTGGCCCAGGAATATAGCAAAAGTGCTGCCAAACCAGCGGTAATAACAAATATAGAAAAAAAAACAAGAGAACTCAGTGCTTTTTGAAACTCAGGTCTACATGAAGCACTATGTAGACTGTGTAAATCTGGATTGATAGATACCATATGAGCTACAGCAACATATAATATTTGTATGAAACAGGATGATGTCAGAATCTAAGATCTTTTCTGAGAATATTTGCATGTGAAGATGACACTTTTCCACCTTTGAAATTTGTCTTTTTTTGTGTGTTTGTGAAGCTGGTGGAAGCTAGTAATACCTTGCATCTTCAACAGCCTGTGAATATAAACTATCTTTTGATGCAGTAATATTTTTCCCCTCCACAGCTCTGTACTTGGATATACATGTAAACCAGTCTGTGCTGGGGTGGCTGTAAGGATAGGTGACTTTTTGGCTAAGGATTTGGAGAACTCTTACAAAAATATGTATATGGTGTACAGTGCCAGAAAAAAATCCCACAACTCCTGATGTTGTATTTAATACACAAATATGAACGCCCTTATTATCACATATGGACAGAAATACTGAAATGAACCATGAAGAGATAAAGATTGGCAAGCCCTTTTCTTTTGTTCAGCTCAGATACAAATGAGATGATGACAGCTGCTGGGAGACACTGTAGCTGTGGACCTTTTTCTTTGCCTGGTAAGAATCAACAGTCATACTCAAATACTGGCATTATTCCTTCTTTTTGCCACACTTATCTATGGTGCTATGGTTAGTTTAGGTGTTGCTAAACATGCAGTGTCTTGTGCGGTCATGTGAAAGTGTTTCCTTCCTCCCTTGTCTACCATATTCCACATTCCTCAATGCCACAGGAAGATTATTAGCTGATATTTCTCCAGAAACAAAAAAAAAACCCTATGCATCCCTATTTTTATCCTTTATCCTATATGTATTATGATACATATCCTTTTTAAAAAATGACTCATTAAATTTGAAGATTCTTCAAGCCTGAATTTTTGGGCTCTGCAGGCTGATACAATTTTTGACTCAAGAGAACTCGACACATATAACACTTAAATAATTGGAAATACAAGACATTACTTCTGCTTTGAAGATTTGCAGTTAGGAAGAGTAAACTACATCCATTTTGAGCAATAAGATTTTGCAGTTTTGTAGACCAACACTTGCAAAACAAATACAAACAAACACACACATCAAAAAGTTTTGCCAGCTTTTACGCCCCAGCTGGGTTTTCTGTCTTATGCTCATGCTGTTACTCCGTATACTTTTCAGTAGTCAAAGCAATATGGAAAAGACAGCTATTATTTATTTTTCCTTTCAAGTTTTCCAAACGGAAAAGGTCAGTATTGACTCCATGCAAAAACATGATTGCTCTCAGTCAATATTTGAATCATCTCAGGATTTCCCTGGCTTTTTGAGCCAGAGCTCAAGTTAAGGAGAGCTGGGGAAAACAATAGATCTAAACAATTACCTGAATAAATTATAACAAGTATCCCTGGAAACACTTATGTTTATCAATGTCAGTAAGAAAAATATGAGAAGTAACTCTCATATTTTTGTGGTGCAGCTGGTAGAGTAACATGAAACATGCAAACACAAGCACTAAACAATTACAACTTTTCTGCAGAGTGGCAGCATGTGAAGGAAGAGAGGAAAGCCAGAATAAGAGAGAATAAAAGCTGGCAAAAATTTCCAGATTGTGTTGTCTCTCTTTGTCTCTTCTTTTTTCACAGAAAATAAAAACATTTCAAAAAGTCCTGGGGAATAATCATATTACAATATCTTGCCATATACATTTACATATTTTGTTCCAAATTTTCTGACTCTTTTCTTGCCATTCATGGTGTGGTAATTCTTGGCAAAGAATTGGAAAGATGGTGTGTATCAATTTCCAACATTGATATTTTAAAGTCCCCTCCTCTTGTCTCTATGACCTGGGTAATAATTTTCACCAAAAATTCTTTTCACAATTTTATTCACAGTTTAGGAGATTATTTTACCTGCTCTTAATAGCATTTTTTCAGGCTATAAGAACCATCCTTGAGGTACCAGAAAGGTATTTTTCTTGTTCTATTTTTTATTTTTAATGGGGAATTAATTTACTTTCACTCCTTCAATATGATTCAATTCATATTTAACTAAATATAAGTCACAGAACAATGAGGTAAATCTACAATAGGAATTCATTTTTCAGAATATTCATACTTAATGAGGACTATAAAATGCAGAAACTCTAAGTAGGAAACTGAATTTATAAAACAGGAAATTATGTGCATACATAATACCTCTTATGGGAGCAACTTAGGAAGAATTTTTTGTAAATTTTGGATTTTTAACAAGGACCTAGAAATGTATAAACCTTTGTAATGCATTTCTAAAAGCCAGTTGTCATAGGAGAAAATAGCTTTCTGCCCCATACACTTAATGTAAAGTGAAGAATGGAGGAATATGGCACAGGTTATTTATAGAGGTATTATTTAAACTATAGCAATATTTTAAATATAATTGAATATTAGCCGATATATTGACATAACTCTATTACTGTGATTTAATTTGAACATATATATCTATATTCTTGGCTAAGAGAGACCTCAGTACTCATCCTGCCAACAATGAGAAAGCTTCAGGGCTGGCATTTGTTGTCATGGGGACATTGTATTTACAGTGGCCATCAGATGACCCAATTCCTTGGATGAAAGATGTATGAATTTACTGGGAGAACTGCAGCCCTGAGCAGTACTAAGAATGAGGGTGCATATGCCACCCGAGATAGCTGACTGTACTACTCCATGCAGTTTGCCCTGACTGGTGGGACTGCTGAGTGTGGGAGAGCCACATAAGAAGGGCTCAGAGGGTCAGGAGTTCCTTATTCGTGAGAGCTCTGTGGAAGTGACAGAGCTTTACCTTTTCAGTACAGCACTGTAACACAAACTTGTGGGAAAGTTCTCCAAGGCAAGTGATTGTCCCCTCCACTCAAGGGGATAGGCTATCTAAGAAGGAAAGCTGGTGAGAGGAGAAAGAGGGCACTCCATTCACTTATCCATTGCTCCCCAAACTGCAACCATATCCTCTTGAAGAAAAGTCTTTAGCTGCATAGTGAATATTCTCTTTAAGGATAAAATTGTTCCTCACAGAACATTTCCTTTTCTTTTTATATTATTCCTATATATGTACTTACCATGACTCTTGTCTGTTCTCACATTGAGGCAAGTGTGCATGAAGTGGACCTAGCTGTGAACTCTGCCTGCCTCATTCAAAAGCAAACAAGCCTGCCATTAAAGATGTGCTTGACAGAGTTTTAAATAAGCATCCCAAAGGAGTGCTGTAAGCTTTATCATATAAGTGTAAACATATGTATAAGAAGTCCTTTGAAAGGTCAGATAAACAGAATGACGTCCATAAAAGAAAATTAAAAACTTTATAATTGTCTTTCCCGTGACAAACTCAAACAGGGAAAAACTTAAACCACTTTAAAAAAGAATACAGAGCCCTAAGTTTTTGTGTGAAATATGGCCTAGGTAAGCTTATTTTGTCCTCACAACATCTAGAAAGTAAAAGACAGAAAATGTTATGTCCAATCACTTTTTCATGCCCACTGGTTTCATTCTCACAGTGTAGATAATACATTCTTTATCTAGATGTAGCTTTTCCTTCTATCATCCTAAGCATCTTTTCAGTAGACATCAGAAGGCAAATAATACTTTGAATTATTCAGACGTATAACAATTCATTTTTCTTGTTTTGTATTTTTGGTTCCGATTAATGAATTCAGAATTCTAAATTTTCAATTTCACACTTAGCCATGATACCTCACTTTCACAGCAGTTCTGTAGGTAAAAATATTGTCTGTTGACCTTTCAGACAATGAAATACTTATTCCAAAAATATTCTCATACAGCAGCAAGTTACAAATGAGCATCTTCAGAATTACTTATCATCACTACAGTCACCATTTTCATTGTATGTCTATGTGCAGGATAATCTTGAAGTCATTTACTTAACTATGACACAGTCATACATTTGAAAACCTCATCTTTCAATACAGATTTATTTTCTGGGCTACATCTAATACAAAACAAATGCTAAGTGAATGTCTGAGGTGCATCAGAGCATGAAAATAGATACTCTCAGAGCAAGGCTTAGAGTTGAATATCTTCCACAGTCTGAAGGTTCAAGAGGAGTCTCTTACATCAAGGGGATGCAAGGGAAAAGGCAAGGGAAAGCAAGGCAAGGGGAAAGGGAAGGAAAGGAAGGAAAAATGCATAAAGAAAGAAATGCAGGAAGAAGGAAGGCAAAAAAAAAAAAAAAAAAAAAAAAAGAGAAAGATTTTACAAGTCTTTTGCTAGGAAGAAATCTTCTTGGCCAGACAAGAAGATTTCTAGAAATAAAGATTTCAAGAAGCAGCACTGAAAACCTTAGAGGAAGTGGATCCTACTCTGTAATACACTCATACTCAAACATCTCCTCTCTACCAAGTGAAAAAAGCAAAGGACAAATCATTGTGAAATCCACTCAAAATGAAAAGATTACACCCTGGTGCAACGCCACGACAGGTCTCTGTGCCCATGTGACCCCTACACTCAGTATGATAAAAAAAGGGATCACTGTTGTTAAAACACTTGTTATGTTAGAGGATGCCAGGGAAAGTGTTTTAAAGGAATAGGTTCAGATTGGCAGGCAATGGTCTGTGTTCTATTTATTTATTTATTTATGGTTCATTCACATTGACAGTCAGTGGCCTAAGCCTGCATTCTTCTGTGGTTTTTTTTTTTTTTTTTTTGATGCTAAGATGTGATGACTTGCGAGCATGAGGGAGCTTTGCAGAGTGTGGTGACTGTGGTGACTTGTGTGCCTAACTGCTTTAATGATTGTAAAAGATTTACTGTATCATTTGCCACATACTATGTGCAGTTGTTCCCTCTAAATGCTACTCATTATCCTTTGTAGGTTGTAAATAGATGGTAATGTCACAGTATGAGTACAGTAGGTAATCAAATTTCTAATTTGAAAATATGAGTAAGTTCATCAGTGGTTCAACTGCACCATTTCTGTTCAAATGTAAAGAGAGCTTTCCTGCTTTTGTTGCCGTACGACTGTATGAGACAATTCACGTTAGGAAGCACCAATTCTAAACAAAGGACAGCAGGTTAAATGTAGGCAGCTTATCCCTCATTTTCAGATATCAGAGACCTGGGACTATAAGCAGGGGCTAGGGGTAAGTATGGGTGACAGGTACCGGAAGACACCTCGCCTGCCATAATATCCCTCTAACAGCAATTAACGTGGACATCATCATAGACTCCTTACAGGTTCAGTCCTGTCTCCTTTTCTGTCTCCAAATATAAAATCAAAGCCCACCTATGCCTAAAGCCACTTACAGATAGAAGAGTGAACATATCACCAGTGCAGGATGCTGGAGCTGAAATGTGTTCCTGAAGCCAAAACTACTGCTGCCTTGACAGACAGACTCCGGTCACAGAAGTGGCACTAATCAAACTACTCAGAAGAAAAATGGTAGAGCAGTGATCTCTAAATATATATGTGGCTTTGCCACATTGATATTAAATCTGTAATTATGATCAATTCAATCATCAATTGAATGCCATATTGATATTTGCATCAATCAATATGGTATCCATATTAAATGAATTTTTAACTACATCCATTTAACTAAATGAGATCTGATAGAAAAAAAAAACAGTTGCATAATCGTTTGGAGTCAGACTACTGACTAAAATAGAGACAGACAAGCAGTTCAATACTTGGAGTCACAAATTTCACTCAGAGAGAACACAAGACAGGTATTTTCATTTAAAAACACGTGTACATCAGTCTCAAAAGGTGTAGTAACAATAATATAACAATGACAAAGGTAATTCCAGCTACAAAAAAATTATATCAACTGCTATCAAAGCCAAATATCCAGTTAACATATAAGAAAAAAAGACAATAAAGCACCCTATGGCCAATGTCATCCTCATTACAAAACAGACATCTGGCTTGAATATCTCTAACATAAACAAGAAGAAGGAGTTGCTCTTTTGGTCAGCTCCCCTCTCCAACAGGCACCATTACTTGTTTTTATGGATAAACTGTGAAGAAGAGACAACACATAAAAGATAACAATATAATCTCAATTCTTCTGCCCTCAAATATAATTTAAAAAATATTAACTTTTGCACCTTCTTCAAAATGTCTATGGCCAACTTCCCTAATATAAGTTGTCTTTAATATTTTTAACTCAGCTCATAGAACTTCCAAATTGGACAATTGAAATGAACTTTAATATGGATTTCAGCCTTGACACAATCAGCAATTAGCACATTCTTGCCCAACTGCCTGGTATATGTACAAAGAATCTATTACTTTCTGTGCTTTTTTGGAGCTTAAAAAAAATTCACTTCAACCTGATTTTTACAAGTTAGAGAATGAGCACTTGAAACTAAAATATTAAATTTCTTTAGCAATTCCCTGAAATATCTGTTTAGACACTGCTCAGTCTCCTGTTTCTATATATAAAGCTATGCAGCATAGATTCATATTATTTTTTCTCAAATTCCAACACTTTAGAAAGGACTTCCTGGAATGTTTTTGTATTGTTCCTTTAGACTATTGTCTGAAAAAGGCTTTGGTGATATGATGATATGTTGACAAATTTAACAGTTTTACTCTAGTGCACTTAAATTTTCCTAAAACAACCTCAATCTCATCTTTAAAATAATCAAGAATATGATGAATGGTTCCTTCCTCAATTGCACAGCAGCCAACAACTGTGAGAAATACATTGTAGTTTGTATGACTTTTAAAATATCCCCATTTCAAACAAGCCTTTAATTGTTTTTTTTTCAGCTAAAGGGAGTTTTAAAATGCAATACATAATTCTTTTATCCTATCAAGCTACAGCATTTTAGCTGTGGGAAATTTTAGAAAAATAGTATTTAATTTCTTTTCATAAACAAATCCTCATATGAGAGGCTATGGATAATAGTATGGTATAATTTTGATGCTTTCAAAGCATCTACTTGTCATTTTCTTCCATACTTTCACAGCTCTATATGAACAGAAAAGCTTTGTGAGTTTTGCTTTGGGAGCTAGAGTAGAATTGTTTTGATAAATTGCATTATAACTTTCATTTTGCCTTATATCTGACATTTCACCGTGGGTATCTTAGGACATTCTGGTAATTACTGCTCTTTCCAGATCCATGCTAATTGCTTACTCTTGCATTCTGGAAAGTTCAAGGACCTTTTGTTTTGGAATATATCTTATCTTAATGGAATGCTTATACTATAACCTTTGTCATGATTCTAATAGAAACAAAACTCAACCAACTAAAATGAACAAATAATTTTCATGTGTGAATTTAAGTCATGAATATTCCGTCTATTTCCTTCTACTTATAGGCCTTTAACTTTAGTAGTATATATGTCTTTTCACTTATAGGGCCAGTAACTATTTAAAATAAATATATGAAATACATAATTTTCTGATATCCAGTAGCTGAATATCTAGGAGACTGCCAGGTATGGTCCTTCAGGTAGGGTGATTTTTTTCCCCCTATATTTCACCTAAAGTTGTTTTTTATTTTAATTTCCCAAGTAAGATTAAAAAAAAAGATGTTCTATTAAATATATATGTATGAAAATATATTTATTTAAAAATAGTATTACGTACAGAAATTTTGCTTTCCCATAATGACATATTGTGTCATAGTAACAATAATAACCTGAGTGAAAACATATATTTACCCCTCTGTAGAAAACAGTCACAAAAAGAAGTAGTTTTGAATTCCTCTAAAGTCTATTTAGACAAAGAAAAAGTTCAATAGATTGATGAACTTAATTTGAAATGGTCCAGGTGGGTTGAATTCAACAAACTGAAATATTCTAATTCTTAAAAAAATAAGAACAAAAGAAAACAACCCCAAACAAACAAAAATCCTTCAAAATATTTTCCTGGCAGAAAATCAGGTATAGCAAAATCATGATTTTCTCTGAATATCTGCATTTTTGCTGAAAAATGATTTTGACAGAAAAATCCTCATCAAATCTAGTTAAGTGTTTGCAAGTGTCGTAATGCAACATCCTAGAAACTGGCATTTTGTTAAAAATCAGATGAACCTGACAGTTTTGCCCTGACTTAAAGGTTAAAAAAAAAAGAAAAAAAAAAGAAAAAATAAGGCAAAAGCAAAAGCAAAATACCGAACCTTATTATAAGGATTTATTTGATCTGATGGTGGCAGTGTGTGCCTGTGGGTGAGAGGAATATTCTAAAATAGCATGAGCAGAACTGTACATTAAGAAAAATTCCTATTAGTGTTTGTTAGGCAAAAGTTGCTAATAAAAACCCATGGGTCACTAATTCAATGGAAGCTACCCTCGTGCCCAAATCTAGGAAAGGGATAGAGTGAGAAGTTATTCTTTTGACAGTGAATCTACATTCTCGCCTTATCTCCTGCTTCTCATTGCATGTCCTGTAGAGCTCCTTTGCCTTTAAGTGATGAAAACTGGGATAATGATCCATGCCAGAGGAAATGCCAGAGGGCAGCTAATGAGACTGGTTAGTTGAACCTGTCCTTGCTGGGAGGTTATTAGCACATGGAGCTGTTGCGCACATAGAGCGGGTGTTGAATGGCTGCGTGGGGTGGGATGTGAGTAAAGACCTATCTGCAACAAGAAATGCAGCATATCAGAGGGGTTCACTAGTGCCTGAAGCTGCTTTTGCTTTCCCAGGTTATTCAGAGGTTGCATAGGCAGCCTTAAAATACAGAGATTTGAGGAAAATCCACAAGGGTTGTTTTCTTCCTTTATACCAAAACAGATCTTTTCTTCCTCAGCCTTTAAGAAATCAAACAGAAGCAAGCCCAGCAAACACACTCATACACAGAAGATTACTCTTTATATGAAGTAGAAGCAGCCCTGGAGGTTGGAAAGGAAGGATTATCACTGAATCCCACCAGTCTTTCTGTGTACCACAGGTAGCAGATGTGGTCAGAGCTCAGAAAAGTTTGCTTGATCAGAAGGCGTGATTAGAAAAACACTGGAGTAAACTCCAGTCTTGTCAGCAACTAGTTTTCAGAAACCATGATGCAAGGCAGAAAAGGTTTGCTTAAAAATCAGTACCTTTGAATTTCTTTCTTGTCTCTCAATTTGCAGTTTTATCTTCCCTGTTGCCACTACCACTCTCCTTATTTCCTGCCTTCCAGGACTGCAAACATATTTGATTTGAATATGTTTTCAGAATTAACATCACAAACAAATGATTTAGCTGACCATATATATTTGTTTTTGTGAGGTATAAGTTAATGATTGAAAATAATCAAATAATTCTAACAGTCTGGACTCTAAGAAAACAAAAAATTGGAAAAACAGACCCTTCAAACAGTGTCAGCTACAATAAAATCGCACGAGTTGGCAATTCTGACATGGGCTGGATTTTGCTGAATTCCCAAAGTATTTGCCAGGAAATCATATACCTCAAAATTATGTGAATTATACTGTAGGATCTCACCTGGTCCCCGTCCTTTTTGGGTTCTGGCTACTATTGACTCTACAGTTGCTACCCTAAATGTAACTTTCCAAAATGGAGAGTAAATAGCATTTGGAATAACTCCCGTTGAGCAAAACAACAACAAAAATTGCCAGAATTAATTGGTCCTTTCCTGCATTGACCAGATGAAGAACTCAATGGGAGCTGTCAGCTGTGCTTTGTCTGGTGCTTTTCTACAGCTGGGGACCACCTTCCCCTGGGATAGCCCTGGAGAAAACAGGATTTTGCCAGGCACTGTAACTTGCCTTGTGATATTGCTGGATTTTATAACAGGAGTCTGGAGAACAAGTTAAGTGGCTGATTTCGTCTTTCTGGTAACCTCTGATTCCCATGTAGATTTTTGAGTATTGGAAGGATTTTTAAATTCCTGAAATTTTTGGAAGGTTGTCTAAAGAGCTCATCCAGCCTGCATCATTTCTTCTTGGAGGCCCCTGGAAGTGCTGCTAATAACTTACCCTTTTCATCCAAGTTCCCCTTGGATGAAATTGCCTAGACCCACATCAGATATGTGAGGCTTATAGCTCAACCTGAAAATATGGGGACAAACCAAACTTTGGCATAATCAGTCTACTTTACTATGGCTGAAGGGCTGAATTTTCCTGAATCTGCCACTACACTACTCATTTAAACTTTATATAATTACTCACCTGCTTAGGCTGGAGTTATCTGTAAATGGAGATACTGATATCTTCTTTCCTTTCTTTATTCTTTGCGATTTACCTATAAAATCCATTTTGTTTGAGATACTTAGTACTGTTTCAAACACTAACAGCTAAATAACAGCTTTTGGCATTATTCAAAGTTTGATCCAAATTCTAAAAACACTTTTCTGTATTATTTACTAATTGATGTCATAGCGTTGTATCCTAAGCTGTCACATAAAATCCTCTGTCTGCTACAAGGACTTATACTGGATTAACTATTAAATTGCAATTTTCCAATCTTTTCTCTAGGGACACTCTAAAATTTAGTTGCATAATTTTTGTAACTTTTTTACATCATTAATGTGAAATTTCTGGGCGCACAACAAATATGTTTTTCCACACTGATTTTTGCAAGTTCTGAATTAGGAATTTCAGAGAGGAAGAAATGCCTCAATGCCTATTTTACATTTTTTGCTTGATGTCAAAACATTGTTCTATTTTTTTTTCTAGGTATTTGTTAGGCTTATGGGATTCAAGATGTGGAGTCCTGAAGAATCTGTGAGGAGCTGAAAGTGACAACCTGATGAAACGCTCCCTGTGCACTTTTGAAAATTTTATCTTGCATTAGCTCCTAGCAATCAAACCAGCTCTGAATAAACCAATTTGTAAGGTGCAGATTTTATTTGTTATCCCAGAAGTTATGAAAAATCACTTATTACATAGAAGTAAATCAAACAGGAGTTGTATGTTCTGACTATCGGGGCACATTTTCTTTCATACAGACAACACAAAAATTGATCTAAGTTGGTTTTGTGTGTGTGTGTGTGTGTGTGTGTGTGTGTGTGTGTGTGTGTGTGTGTATGCATGTGTAAAAGAAGCAATATGGAAGAGTCAAAGAATGAGAGTACAAAAATCCCACTCTTAAAAATAGCCTGCAGCAGGAACAAAATGAACACAAAACTTTTTGACTTAAGTGGAAAATATTGTTTTTGTCTCAGACTCTAGGGGTGCATTCATTTGAGTGTCAATCAAGCCAAGATTCAAACAAATTCTTGCAGATCTGGAGGGCTGCTGAAATGATAGACTAAATCCAAATTACTGTTTGTTTAATCCAAGTTGGAATCTAGTAAAATTGTTTCTTAGAACTCAGCAAAGTTCAGAGTATAACGTTTCATGTAAGCTATCTATTTTATAATGGTTTGCTGGATAGGTCCAGTTGACATGCTTGACTAGCAAAAAAATTAATCAGAGGTCTGACTTTCAAGTAATTACATAACATTTAATTTACTTAAGATCAAAATTGAAAGGCAGGTAAGCTAGAAGCAATTTGCCTTCCATTTGATTTCTTTCTACTCTGGCTTGTTCCTCTGGAGTTATCCATGTATAACTCTTTTTGCACAAGCCTATCTATAGATATTCTTAGGGGAGATTCAGCAGTAGCAGCTGCATTTATTTCATTCTTTACCTTGATAAAAATTAACAGTTTCTTGTTATCATAAGAACTAGATGTCTGTAATATTACTATCTTGGTTACTTATCCTCAGACCATATTTCCTTATGGTCTTAAGGAAAGACAGATGCACAATGTGGTATGTGCATTATTTTTTACTTACTGTTTTCAGTTATCTGAAGGTAAACACAATCCCTCAAAGATCCACCTAAAGATATAGATTGTCTCCAGGAATGAACACTTGCATTCTTGACTGACAATGTTTTTTTTTTAGGCCAGCATAGATTCAGTTCTAATACTATTGGACATGGGACAGCCGTATTTAACAGTACCTTGGTATCCACTCCAGAGTTTCTTCCATCATTCGGATGACCTCTTCCATTCCTCAGGAGCTCCAGCCCTCCATCCTAACACTGTCTCCACGTTTCTTCTAGCAGCCACCACCTCTCACTCAACCTGGGATGACAGACTTTTATCTATTCCTTCTAGGCAGCAAGACTTAAGTCTGCCTTCTCCCTTGTTCCTGCCCGTTTAGGGCAGATGTCTCTCCTGAAAGACCAATGATGAACATGCAAAAACTGTATAATTTGAAGAGCCATATTCTTCAGTCTGAACCTAACTCTGAATGTGCTCCAGACATGTACGCTAAGTAAAATCTCTAGGAATGGACATATTTTTATCAGGCTAGGGCATCAAAAGATGTGAATCTGATGCTGGCCACAATACTAACTTATTTTTACTTATATTTATTATCTTTATATTTATTCTCAAACACTTCCTTGCTTGTGGAGGGTTTCAAGGAAAGTGAATATTCAGTGATGAACATGCATTTTGAGTCTGCACAGATCTCTGAAACAAGAGAAAAACTGTGGCTGGAAGCTCCAGTAAAACTTTGCTGGCTTTGACATCGTTCACGATTGTGGAGGATCTGACTGTATCAGGGCTCAGATTGGCACATAAAATGTTCTTTCATTATTCTGAGAATAATATTAGTCATTTTGTGACATTTCACTGTTATTCATTCATACTCGCACTAGAACACAGGAGCAACAGGGATATATGCAAAAAAATTAAAATTGTGCTTGCCTGTAATAAATAATTCATAGGCACATATCTCAGATTCTCTTATTTATAAATACTGTCTGTAATGAAGATCCTTCAGAATTAAAGTGGTGTAAAAGGAGAAGCACCCCTATATATATAACCATATATATCATTTATTAGTACATCATAAAGACATTGCTTTAACTTTTTCCTTTGTCAGTTAAGACACAATTATTTCTGTGCCATTTCACATAGGTTACACTTTCAGAAACAGAAAACAATGAAATGGTCCTTTGAGATGAGGGGATAATATGGAAGAGAAGAATGTATATTCAGCAAATAAATTTGATACATATATTGTACACAAAGAAAATAAGAAGAAAAAAATGAGGAGAATAAAAAGCTTATAATAACCTTTCTGTATAATACTTTTCCAAATTAAATTACTCTGTATCTGTCATGAATCATTGTATCAGAGACTGACATATTTAAAACAAGACTTCTTTGCTATCCTCAGTGGGGATTAAAATGGTGAATTTACCTTTTCTTCCTGAGCTTTATCAATAGTATTTCTCAAAAAGAAAAGGAGGTATAGATGTGAGGAGACCTCCTTGTGATTTTCAAAACATGATTTAAATTTTGCCTATATATTTGGAAAAATTTAATGTAGGATATTGAAAATTTATCCTACTGAAGTAGTACTTCTGATGAGTTTTATTTTTAAATAAATTCATTGCATTAATTTAACATAACAGCTAGAAATTTAAATGGTCATTGTTATTCTTCAGAATCATACCCTTAAATTCTTTTTTCTAATCTAGCCTGAACTATGTGTATTGCACATTATACTTTGTAAGTAATATGCATTGAACCTACTGGAGTATCTGTTGCCTCCTGTTATTTTTAGGGTGTCTAGTTTAAAAAGTTCACCATGACTGACATTTCATGGCATTAAGACAATCTAGCCTTGTAAAATTAAAATCATATCAAATAATTTGCTGTGAACTTTTTATTTCATGAAACATACTTGAAATATTTGATATACAACATTGAAATATGCTCATTGAAATATGCTCACATGCTCTAGGTGTGCCTGCTTGAGCGGGAAAGTTGGACTGGATGATCTCTAGAGGTCCCTTCCAACCTTGAAGATTCTGTGATTCTGTGAAATACTTACTAATTTCTTACCTTGGTTTCAGATCATGAAATGCATTAGTGAAGCTGCATTTTTTTTTCCAAAAATATTGATAGTTCAAT
>JAUBOD010000302.1:3422096-3437389 GCA_032353885.1 Nothura maculosa
CTCAGGGCTGGGACCTCCAATTCCCACACATTTGCAGTGCTTTGTACTCTTTCTCCATGGAGTAGCATCAGAAACAGCAGAAACAAACAGCTTCCATTTCAGGTCATTTGCACTGGGAGAAAAGGCTGCACATTCCCAGGGACTACCTCCTTTTCCTCTCCTAACATCCTTCTCATTCTCAAATTCAAGTCCTTTTCCCAGGCAGGCAGAGTAAGTGAGGGTGCTTTGCTCCCTCCGAGCCCACGGAGAAGGTGTCTGTCCTTCAGTAGTCATGAATAAGCAGTCAAAGTACTAGTAGCATAAGTAGTTACGTCCCTGGGGTGGAGCGGCTCCTGCCCAGCCCTCGAGTTCCACAACCAGGTCTGAATGCAGCCAAGTTCTGCAGCTGCCCTCACCTAAGGCACCCAAATCATGACTATTCCAGCAAGAAAGAGGTGAGCCTGTTGGAGCTAGGCTGGAAGACAGAGAAATGAGAGCCTGTTGCCAGAACCCAGCCTGAGCAGACAGCGAGTTCGAAGCAGAGCTCTGATGGCATCTGCAGGACCCCTGTGCCACATGTTCTGGGTGTGCCTGCTTGAGCGGGAAGGTTGGACTGGATGATCTCTAGAGGTCCCTTCCAACCTTGAAGATTCTGTGATTCTATGAAATACTTACTAATTTCTTACCTTGGTTTCAGATCATGAAATGCATTAGTGAAGCTGCATTTTTTTTTTCAAAAATATTGATAGTTCAATGAATTACTACCTTGCTTTAATTTGCATTCATGCACTTGGGACATAGATTGCCGCATTTGGACTTGAGTCAAAAGCACTACAAAGACTATATTAGTCCTAAAGAATTGGCTCTGTATCTCTGATTAGTCATTTGGAAGGATTCTCTGTTACCTAAGGGGTTACTCAGCACAGCTTTCACTTCAGGTTTTGGCCTGGAATCAGAAATTTGATCAAGTAAGACTCCCCTATAGAAAAAATACCTGTTCCTTTTCAGAGAGTCGTGGTAAGGCAGTTATGCAGCACAGAGTTGGCTACTGCATTGATAGAAGAATGTTCATCTGTTTTCATTTACACTATACATATGTTAGTTAAACAGCAAATGTAAATGATTGTAGTATAAAATTGGCTATAGAAATGTGTTGAATGACATGTTGAATTGCCCTAAAATTAGGTTGCCAGTTTACAGCTGTCATTCTCCTCAAACAAATGTGATGAAAGGGTCAGAAAACTGCTGCAGTGCATCTCACATCAGCAAAGGAGGTAGAGTCAGAGATTGATCCCACTTAGTGAATATAAACAATGACAGAGAAGAGTCATAGCAATTTAAAAACACAGAATGTGATTTTTTTCTGGCTGGTAAAGTCAACAGACTGATGGACTCTTAGAAGGAAAAATAATATACTTTTCCCCCACTATGCAACAACCAAATAAGCACTGAACAAGCTAACTGGCATACTAGAATCCTTTTAATTTACTGATATGTATTAGGCTGTATGAAAAATTGATTTATTTTGGGTGCTAGACTCTTTGCAAAAATGAATATAATCTAACAATTGAGAAAATCCCATATATCGCTTTTTGGATCACTTTATGACCACTAATAGTTTGTATTCTCAAACCAGATCCAGTCTAAAGATATTTTTCAGCAAAATAGTTTGGAAGTATTCTAAAATTTTTGACCAAAAATTTGCCTGTGTCCAATATCCCCAGGACTTAAACTGTGAGGCCAGTCAGTCTTCTGGCTAAGAGACTTACCTCATAGCCAGCTCACCTCAGACAGCTGAGTTTTGATTTCTTTAGATAGATCCAAAGCAGCCAGTTCTAATGGAAGTGCAGGAGATCACCACGTTAATCTTTTTATCACACTACGGTGCTGGCCTATGTTTGCAAAGAACTATGTGATGTCTTTGATAATACTATAGAATTCCCCATGATGTCATGAAAGAAATGTTGGCTATCTGGCTGGCATTTGACAAATGTCAAGTTCTGTCAAGCTTTTCCCTCTTTTTCATTAGAAAAGAGCAGAAAGAGCAACCCAGCCACTTAGTATTGCCTAGAGTTAAATGTCTTCTCTGCTGCTTGGACATGTTTTAGCTAAGCTGATGTTTTCACATTGATATTGGGAAAAGGACTGGGTCTGGAGACATGATTCCCTATGAGTACAGAGCAATCCAAGGGAATTCAAAACTATTATTTTGCTAGCATAGCCATGAAGTTCAGAGAGCTTGACTTGTGAATTGATGACTTCTCTTACGGAAATATGATATATGATCTCCTCCTAACTACAGAGAGAAATATGAAGCATCAAATGTAATGCCACTGTGGCATCTCTGTGAGCTTTCAAGTAAGAACTAAAGATGTCTTGTCCTTAGTTTGCTTTGTGTCACCTTAAAGAAGGAGCGTGTGTGAGCGTGAGTTGGTTGTGCACAAGCATCTCAACCTGCCAAAGGCACAAATGTCTTCAATGAAACTTCTGCTGGATTCGCAAAGCAGTAAATAAAAGAAAAAAATGCCATTCATAATTTATATTTTGCTGTTAGCAACAGATGGGATGAGAGGAGATGACTCTGTGTTATATTTAAAATTAGCATTATCTCTAAATAAAGTGCTTGTTTCTGTTAGTCAGTGCACTTGCATTGATAGCATATATATAGTCTTCTGTTGTCAATCAGCACTCATTTTGTTATACATTTGTCTTATGTATGATATATGCTATTCCAGTGTATTTCTTATTAACTATTGAATGTCCTTAATTGTAACATTCATTTAACAGAATCTGTTATCAGCAACACTCTCCCTTTTGAACCATTTTTATTGACATTTCTTCCTAATGGATTTGCAAAAGCAGAAAAAAAACACATATAGCACAGAGATATCTTGAAAATTTCAAGGGTAGTTAATTAGATTTTTTAATACCCTTTAATGGACTCTCTACTTAAAAATATGCGTTTGTGGTGGATTTTCTTTCTGCGCCAAGAGTATGCTGTTGCAGGAGTATAATCCAGCAAAACAGTCTTAATTACTCAGTAATGCTAGTTTCAAGGTTACTTTGAGAAAAAAAAAAGATGAGATATGTAATGGGTAATGAAAGATAGAAAAGTCTTTTTGTGATCTCAAAGTCTGTCTTCAGTTGTAAAGTAGGATTTTCTCTCTCCTAGCTCTCTGAAGCTCATCAGTGTTAGGCCATTATATGACTAAGAAGTTTAGCTTGACAGCCAAAGCCGCTTTGGTTCTGCTAATATTCTGTGTATCTTAGTGATATCAACAATATTATCTCCAGGCTGTCTTTAGAGAATAAAAATCCATACATCTGCAATGCAAATAATCCAAAAATGGCATTTTTCAGAAATTTTGGTTTAAATCTCGCCTATAATCCATGTCAAAAATCACTGAAAACAATCACTTATCAGTAGCAATTGCAAGATATTCAGTGAAAATCACTGCAATCTTTTTTTTTGTTTGTTTCATAGCATCATTTTTCTTTCTAAACCTCCTTGTTGCTGTGATCAACAGAGGGCATTTGGGCTTCTTTCTATTTTCAGTTTCAATTAAAATTTCAAAACTGTTCTTGATTGAATTTTTGAACATGCTGAAATGTGAAAGCACCCCCACTGTCACTAAAACAGTCTGGGACATGGTCCTGGGCATGGAAATTTCAAAAGGAAGATGCTGATTGCAAGTGACATCACCTCCACTCTGCTCTGACATGCTTGTTATGGTCTCAGGAGAGCACATTAATTTTTTTTCCTAAATAAAAGCCAAATGACAAGAAAAAAAAAAGAATAACGCAAAATGATTTAGATAACAAGAAATAATTAGGTAAGAGCTCTTGAATTAAGCAAAAACAACAGTCCCCCAGAACTGCTGGAGCAGGGAGTTTCAAAGGAAAAAAACTCAGAACAGTCTGAAATTAAGAGGCAACTTTCAGAAAGGATGGAGTATTTTGAGGATGCTATACAATGCATCTAGGATAAATTCAAGCATCTGCCATTTTTTGAGAATACACAGAGAGATTCCTTGGTAACTCGACTTTTCTCCCAAGCTTAACACAGGGGAGATTTTGGGAATCTTAGTCAGGATAGTTAGGCATTCTACACAAAGCCTGGTCATGTTGAGTTAAGTCATTGCTAAGTCTATCATTTCATTAAGAAATGAAATTTTAGTAATCTCACTAAGACAATGTATGAGTAAATACAACATACGATCTGTATTTTACACAAATTTTAAGTGAGATTCTAAGTCTTTTATAAAATGCTATGCATAAGAAAAAGAAATAAAGGAGCAAGTATATCAGTCTATAACATCACTTAGTGAGCATTAGTCATAGCCTGCGTGGGGAATATTCTGTTATAGTGCCAAGCAGAAAAAATATCCTAGCTTCAGGCATATTATTTAAACACTATTTAAAATTCCAGTAAATACTATTTTATATAAGATCTTCTCTTAATATATCTGTTATTTCAGGAAAGCAAGCTGTTCAAAAGTTTCTTGTTGACTTGGGGCACAATTGTGGTTAATAAGCACTGAAACAAACCTGAGAAAGCTGAAATTCAAAAAAAAAAAAAAAAGGGAACAGAACTGGAATGGAGAGAAACCACCAAAACTTGGTTGAGAGGATTAATAAAATGGCATGAACAGTAATTAGCACATTTTCTAAAGCACATTTTCTAAAGGCAGAATGTCAGGGACAGATCTACAGAACAAGAAGCTTAGTCTGAAGTACCACAATAAAGTGGAGACTCCCAACCTTTTCAAACGCATGGGCTGTTAGCATAAAGGCAATCACTGTAGAATATTTTTGCAAGTCTATTTTATGATAGATGCTCCATATGAATCAATTATTACCCTTTTGGCAACAAAACTGTTCTTTTATACTGTTCTTTTAGCTATAGAACTCATAATGAGAACATTTACAATCATTCTACAAGAAAAAAGAAAATAATGCTCAAGAACTAGTAAAAAAAATTTAAAGGAATAAGGTGCAGAGAAAATGATTATCCATTTCAAATTTATTATTTGAGGGTCAGGAAACTAATAGCACACATGCATCCAGAGTTGTCAGCTGTTTTGGTAAAATATTATACTGTGAATAGATTCTCCTGATGGCACCTTACTTAAGTGGATATAACCTGTTATGAGTAACAGGTTATCACTCTTCTAAACCATAAGCGTATCAGGAGTTCAAAAAGAAAATTAAAAAAAAAGGATTTTTTTTTCTTTGCAGAAAGTGCTGTCCAGCTTTCCAGTTAACAGAGATTGCAAAGCAATTCAGAAGAGCTTTCACAGTATAGATATATTAAACCCTCAGAGAAGTTTCAAATCTATGCTTTTGATTTGAAGCCTCTGTGTTATACCAGGAACACCTATGACACCCCTAAAGCAAGATGTCTCTTTGAAAATTGCGATTAACAAACAGAATTGCCAATCATAACCCAGAAATAATTTAAAAAAATGTTAATTTAAATTTAAATAATCTTTTAAAAAAATGGCCCAAACCCATACATGGTTGAATATATCAGTGCTTAACAAAGCTCTGCTGTTGTTATTGCAAAGAGTAATGAATTACATCAGTGCTGATGACAATCTGCAACGAGAAGACACTAAGTGGAGATCCTTGCCCTCAGATGGCTCCTATTCACTGAGAGATAATATGTTTTAAATCCATTGATACAACATCATATCTTCTTTTAGGCCATATTTCCTCAGATTTGCCAATTTTGAAAGCCTCCCTCAATACCAGCCACGTTTGTTATATCTTATGCTGGTTAATACTTTAAATATAGTTTAAAATATTTTCATAAGCATGCTAATTGGACTGACTTGTAATCTGCAGTTCCACACCTGGTTCAGATGCCAATATAATTCACAGTTGGAGAGCAGATCCCAGTGCTCGCACTGAGTGCTTTGGTCATATTTTTTCTTTTTTTCCTAATGAGCTGTCAACAAGCTGTCAGATGCTGATACAAATTAGAGGGAATAGGGTTGAAGGGTTGGTATATAGATCTGGAATCAGCACTGCAAAACTGTTTCTCATCGCCCTTACAGATGTATATACATCTTTCATGGGAGAAATTCTGATGCAGCTACTCAAGCAGGTCCTTCAAACACAGTTTGCCCGCCCATATTAGCACTGCCAGGGATTCGTCCTTAATCCTTTGTCACTGTTCCATTTGGAAAATCTCTGAGTTTTCTACATGCCCATATTTAATGCCTGTAAAATTATAGTATTTCTTTATTCATATTTTACTGTGTATGCTTCTTATACCCCTGAGACTTGGGAGAACATGGTGGTGGCTACTCTGCAGCAGCATTTACTCGGTACTCTCTTAGGACTCCCATCTAGAAAGGTGTTTCTTTCAGATCAGATGCCCCATTTCTTTTTGCAAAACCCTGATGACGCATGTCTTAATCAGCCTGCAAACCGATATAAGTAACAACTTTATATTTTTCTGCAGAAGGTTGCAATTAGTGTCAAGGCTCTACTGTGCAAGTGAAGCCCTTTTTAGAGACTTTATAGTCCAAATGACATCCATGATCAGAAAGTAAATAAAACAGTGTATCCTGGATTCTCAAGGACTCTCAAAGCCTCTTTTTTGGGTGAAAGAAATAAAAATTTTATTTTGGTTTGTTAAACCAAAAGCCCAGCTGTGATAAAAGGTAAACAGGTATGATTGCAAGGCTTGTTCTAAAGTATTTCGATAAATTTTCTCTTAAAAGTAACATGAATTCACAGTACTATAAAACAGCACTCACTACCCTGTAGATATATGTTAGCATTTTTTTCCCTTTCATAAGCAGTGATCCTATAAAAATCAGCCAGGTTTCCACATTTCATTTAAGTTCCTAATGAGCAGCTCTGACCTTTATCATGAAATCTCCCTCTCTGCAAACTCTATGTTAATAAAACGCCAATGTGAATTTGAAAAAGGATCCAATTCCCCAAAGGTTGTTAAGCAGCATGTTCTAGCACTCACTGACTGGTCTCCACAGGATAATTAATTCACAGATGTGAAATGCATCTGCAGTTCATTTATGATAGCCTGGGATAAAAAAAAATATATATACTGCAGCTAACTTTCAGGTAGTCAGTTCTGGAGAAGGATTCACAGCAGAAAAAAACTTTCTGTTAACTAATAATATTCCCAGTAGGAGGTCAGGTAAATTAATTAGTATCTAATTTCAAATTGCTTTGTCACATTCTACCAATATCAATACAAATACTGGTACCATTGCTGCTGGTAACAATGCAATTAGTAGAGTATTTGATAGTATTAAAAAAGGTAGATATGTTTAATAACTTGCTAAGATGATACAGAATGAAGATAGCTTTTTTCATGTACATAACATTCATATACTGATAATGTGCTAATATGGTAGTAACTACAAGACGGGCGATGTATTTTACAGACACTATCACTAAAAGATGAACACTCAGTGACATGAAATAAACATATCACCAGATGTTTAGGTTGACAATTTACTTCCAAGTGACAGAACAATAAGTATGTTGTGCAGACTATGTGAAATGAGTGCTTAAAAACAGCTATCTGTCTAACATGAAAGAGCAAAAACAACACATTAGTGCAGGTTGCATTTATGACATACTGTACAAATATTGCAGTCTCTCTGTATTTTGAAGTGTTTTTTCTGTTAAGTCCTGATACGGTCTATGAATGAAGTAATTTGAAACTTCTTGCTTGTATCTATTTTTAGCCTTATTTTTACACAGTAAAACATGGTGAAGCAGTGAACATATTTCTTCTCAAATAAAATAAACTTTTTTGTTGGTACATAATCACTGGATAGAGTAAGACCAAAAGATAAAAAGGCTCTTAAGTCTTTCAAAATATGAGAATAAAATGTGAAAGATATTAATTCCAGATTATGAATTATTTTTAAATGATTTGAAACAATAGTTTGAAGCAATACCACCTGACTGGAGAATAATAACTGTATCATTTAAAGGAGAAAATAAACATTCTAAGATGCTGTGATCTGCTAGTTTGCCCTCAAGATTATGCAAGACTTTCAAGTAAATTTTTCAAAGAAGAATTAAAGAAGATACACAAGCTTAACAAAGGTAGATCGTGACTGACTAATCCACAATATCTTATTTATTTGAACTTCAGGAGGGAATCTTACGTGAAGTCATGTGAGAAACTACTACTGAAGATACTATTTGTATAAATCACAGGATCATAGAATCACAGAATAATTAAGATTTGAAGGGACCTCTACAGATCGAGTCCAACCCCCCTGCTCCAGCAGGGACACCCAGAGCACTGGGCACAGGGTGGCAGCCAGGCAGGTTTTGAAGACCTCCAGAGAAGGAGACTCCACAACCTCCCTGGGCAGCCTGTTCCACTGCTCTGTCACCCTCACAGTAAAGAATTTCTTCCTTGCCTTGGACCTTCCTGTGCTTCAGCTTATGCTCATTTCCCTTGTCCTATCGCTGGCCACCAATGAGAAGAGCTTGTCCCCTTCTTCCCTGCATTCTCCCTTCATGAACTTATACGTTAATCATATCACCTCTCAGCCTTCTCTTCTCCAGAGAAAACAGGCCCAATTCACTGAGTCTCACCCATACAAGAGATCTTCCATTCCCTTAATCATCTTAGTTGCTCTCCACTGGACCCTCTCTAAAAGCTCCACATCCATTTTGTACTGGGGAGCCCAGAACTGCACCCAGTACTCCAGATGCGATCTCATCAGAGCTGAGCAGGATCACCTCCCTTGCCCTGCTGGCAACATCCGCCTGATGTGGGCCACAATCCCATTGGTCTTCTTTGCCACGAGGACACACTGTCGACTCATGGTTAACTTGGTGTCAAGGAGGACTCCTATGTCCCTCTCCGTGGAGCTGCTTTCCAGCAGATCAACCCCTAATCCGTACTGATGCCTGGGATTGTTCCTCCCCAGGTGCAGGACCCTGCACTTGTCCTTATTGAACTTCATGAGTTTCCTCTATGCCCAACTCTCCAACCTGTGTAGGTCCTTCTGAATGGCAGCACAGCCCTCCGGAGTGTTAGCCACTCCACCCAGTTTGGTATCATCTGCAAACTTGCTCAGGATGCACTAAGGCATCTAAATAGGCATCTAAAGGCACTAAGGCATCTAAATAGGTATCTAAAGGAGATGATACAACAGGCAGCATGGATGTAGAGGCAAACAGAAGTTATTGCAGAAGGTCCTCTTAGATGCATTACTACCTTGACACAAAAAAAGGAAATGTGCTTATGGAGATTGAGGAACACGCTCAGGAATTATTGGCAGGAAAGGAGAACCAGCACATCATTGTAAAAACAGAGTCATTTTGAAGACTGGAGTAATGGAAATTCAACTGCTAAAAGACCAAGGTAAGACACTGGAGATCTGCAAAGGCCTGTTAATAGATAGAAGCTCATCTACCGGAAAGAGATGAACAAAAGAAGATGCAATATGCTTCATCTGGCCACAGCATGGTGATGAAATGTGTCCATGTGACACATTCATGAGAACAGAAAATAGCATTTTAGGTGGAAAATTTCTAGTAAAGAAAGACAGTATGAGAGCAATTCCCTAAGGCATCTGTTAGATATAATCTCGAGTACTGATTACTTTTATAGTTACCTCCATTCAAGAAAGAAGGACTCACACTGTAAAAGGAGCAGATGAGGAGTCAGGATCATGGGAACAGTGAGGGCATTTTATGAACAATTAGAAAAACTGGGTTTCATTCTAACAAAATGAAAACTGAGAGAGAATGTGATTGCTTCCTATAAATTCATGGTGAGAGTAAACACTTGGGAAGAACTATTTAAACTGAAAGGCAGTGTTGGCACAGGAACAAACGGGTATTAGCTGACCATGAATAAATTTAAGATGGAAATTAGAAGGAAGTTCATAACCACGAGAACAGTGAAGTTCTGGAAATACCTCAAATCAGGCTAGGAGAAAAACTGACTTATATAAAGATTGTGTTTGACATGTTTATGAAAATACCTTAGTCACTGAAGACCCTAGGGGTCTGCAACTGAAAAAAAAGAGGGCTCTTCTACTAGCCCTTACTAAAGGTTCTAAAATATTGCTTTAAATAACAATAGGATGAGACAATTGCTGACCTGGACAGAGAAGCTAAGGAACTGAGAAGCCCTAGACATAAGTCTATCATATACCCATAATCTGCCAAGGGTCTCCAGCACACACAGTCAGTCAGTTTAGCCTTCAACTTGAACAGACCTGGAGATAAGAAGAGAGTTGCTGCAACTACTGTTTTTTTTTTCTCTCCACTATACTGGATATGTCTCACAACACAGAAGAGAGGGCTGTTCCAAGCTCAGGGGCTGACATTATGTCAGGTTGCTTGTAGTTTTTCCTCCTAGCAATTCTTCCCTCTGTTTGGGTACTGGAATGGTAATTATACTGGAGTCCAAAAACATAAGAAGAAATATTAACATGACAAATAATATCCCTTTGCAGAAACACACTATTACTAGTCTATATTATGTGTGGAGGGGCTCTTCTGAGACTATGCCGCTATGAATAATCAGTATTATCACTAATTAATCGAAGACGAATTGAATCAATATTAGTACTTAGAATTACTCTTCCCTTTGCGAATGATTGTTTGCAGAACAGAAGACTACTACAACTTCAGAACTGTACATTGAACAATGAGTGTACTAAATAGTAGTAGTAAGTTATTAACTCAAAAAGAGATGAATGGAATGTTGCAGTATTTTTTTTTTCTGGAAAAAAATCTCGTCCATTATTGCTATCCTTGCTGAAACATTAGAATACATTCTAAGGAAATGTGAGCTGCTCAAAGTGCAGTTGCACATGTTATTTTAGATTTACCAGGAATGTGTTTCTATGCAAAAATGATTTTATATTGTAGACTTGGAAAATGGGAAGAGCCCTTTCAACAACCTCATTCTTTACTAATGGTTTGTGTACCTATACTGCATGGAAAGCAATATCACATTTTAATTAAATTTCTTAAGGTCAGTGAAATGCCATTGTTTTGACAATCAGCTGTGATCACATAAACCTTGGGGTCCAGATGGCTGGCTGTTTAATGGCAACACCGCATTGACAAATTTACCAATTAGATAGACATTAATATTACATCCTTTCACATTCTGAGCACAGCCTGACCCCGACGAAGTGGGCTGGTGTCTTGCTTAATCCCTTGTGCATGCTTGCAGCATGTTATCGTGCACTTGTAGTGGGTTCATCCATCAAACCTCCCTGGCTTCTCAGCATGCTGAACATTATTGAGTTTGTAAAAACAGATGTCACAGCACAGTGCTGGCAGGATTGTGCTATCTCAAGGGACAGCAGAGGAAACCACCCCCTCCACATGTGCACGCACACGCGCACGTAAAGACACTCACACAGGCCCAGGAGGGCATAGGGGCATTCTCTGAATCCTCCCCTTGCTGCTCAGGACCTGACAGTCTGGGGAGGACTCCTGATTTATAAGCATTCAGAGGCCTGCAGGGAATCATGGTAATAGAGAATGCAGAATATCTTTGTACAGATAACCAGCCTCCCTATATGTGGCAGTATGTTCTTCACATGAAATTAGTTCCTATTCCTTTATAGATTCAAGAACTAGTGTACTGCACACTAGTACTGGTGTGATCCTTCATGAAGCAGTTCCTCTGTATGTATAGTGAGTTACTGGGGACAGAGCATGCTTTTAACTTCCCCTTAGGCCAGTGTCTTTTGAGATGTCATGATCGCATGATCTGAGAGATTAATTGGAAGGTAGAGGAAGGAACAGTAAGACTTGCTGATGTTCCCTTGGTTCAAGTACGCTTACAGCATTCTTTCGTGTCATGGAAACTTCATATAAGAAACAGCAGTTACCCTAATGTAAGTAGGCTTATGAGGCCATCTTTCATATTTTCTGCTTTTTTCCTGTAGAACTATCCGTCCTTGCTTCCCACATGGAAGCATGGGACCTGTACTGCTATCCTGCATCAACATCCTATGGTAGAGATGGCTGACAATTTTGGAAAGAAGAACACTCATCTGGAGCTGAAAAAGTATTCTCCGCAGTTACAGCAAGACTATTACAGAATTTTCACCTCTTGCTGGGTTACAAAAGAGTTAGTCTTTAAAATCTCTTCCCTTTGGGTATGTTCTAGTCTGCTGAATCATCTGAGGTTAAGAAGAGGAATGCTACTGGGTTTGGAAAAAAAATTCTCAGAACACGACATTAAGATGCGTTTGCATTTTTTAAGATAACTTTAAATGGTCTGGAAGGCATTTTCTCATAAGTGCTCATTTTAATGATGACCGAAAGTGCTCTGCCTTTTAAAGGACCAGGGTATCATGAGAGGGAATAAACTGTTGGTACAGAAACAGGGCAAACTAACATCTCTCATTTATGTTGAAAATGCACCCAAGGATATTCATCTTGTCAAAATAACAATTCTCCAAGCAAATAAATTTTCAGGCTTTTCCATTCTTCTTATTAAACTTAGACTGTCTGCAGTGGTCAAAAATATTTTCTGGTAGATTGCTTGTTGTCAATGACAGTGAGAAGAAACACATTTTTCATTGAAAAAATGAAAGATGCCTTCTGAAAATATTCCTTTGCCCTTATTTTGCCACAAATTTGTATTCCATTGGTAACCCAAGAGCAAATACAGATATTAAATATCACTTTTACAGCAGTGTATTTTTTTCTTACATAAAAGTAGTACTTCACTAATCTAAGCATGAATTTAGATGTGTACATATGCATATTTTGTAAATATGCCCTTATGTATGAATGAAGTAAATAATTTGTTTTGTTAATAATTATCTGCAGTACTAAATGACTGTTTTCTTACTGGAGTGTGTTGTTCATTTAGCTTAATAAGGTTTAAAAAAAAGCCACTCAGAAGACATGAGGAACAAATGGGCTGAGTGAGCAATGTGAGAATAATTCCAAACTGCAGAAAGTATTCAATGATGACTTTTACCAAGCACTGAGTCATAGATGAATTTCCAGAAATTATGTGCTTAATTCCCTTTAGAAATTAATGGGATTTGTGTGATGTAATTTTAGAAAGCCTTTCATGATGCAGAACTTGATTTTTTATCTGATGTCACAGAAAATTATTGATACATTGAAGAATAATGTGTAATACAGTTTTAAAAATGAAATCTCTGAATATTGTCATAAGGTAAGGTGCGATATTTGCTTGTACTTTGGAGTAAAATGTCTCAATCTGTTTATATCACAGCAGGAAGATGGTATTTATAGGGTTAAATGTTAAAGTAAGTGTAACATTTAAATAATTATTTAAACAATTAGTTATTTAACATAATGACTGAATTAACCATTAATACATGCTATTTAATGTTCTTAATATCAACAATGTTAATTAGCATGCTAAGCATATTTAGCTGCATCATTCAAAGATAAATAACAATGGTTATTAGTAGTCTTGAGTTTCAAGAAATTCAAAACCATAAAGTTAGTCCCATGAATTTTTAATGCATATAGAAAATTGCAGTAGAATTACATATAATCTAAAACATATTCTTTGTTACCCTAATTTTGTCAAGCTTTTGAAAGAATTATATAATTTTATTATATTCCATTTTATTTGTTGAACCAAGAAGGCTTAATCCTGGACAAGGACATAAAGTACCTTAGGAGAGACTTATAGTAAAGGATGTGGAAGTTTAATTTTAAATTATCATGAGAATAAACTTCCAGTGAGTTTGCAGCCAAAAAGAGAATGCAGATACCCTACCTTCAGCAGGTAGAGAGAGCAATATTCATACTGTTCTAGCTGCATGGCCAAATTCTGCTTTTCCAGCCCAAAATGTACTATGGCCTGTTAGGGGTGATTTCAACCATTCAGCTGCTTCTAGAGTCGATCATGAGCTACCTGAGTGCCTGACTGAACCTCCTTAGTGATTAAGTCATTCCTGAACTCAACATACACATAGTTTTTCATTAGCTATCTATTAGGCAGAACTTTAACCTCTGACCTTAGACATTCTTGTTGACTTCCTAGTCAGTGAATCCATGATGTAATTTGAAAGAAGCATAAAGTCTGGGCATGCTGTGAGGCGCTCAGGCACAGCTGTGCCTTTCCAAACCACCCAACCATAAATTATGCTGCCATCCTGCAGGAGGATGTTAGAGATGTTTTCTTTCTGTATTTAAGATGAAGAATGAAAGTATACAAGCAATACACCCCAAGATTTTGGTTATCATGTAAGAAATACTTGGCTTAGAAAGAGCCAGCCAGAGGAAATTTTGGTATAAGTGAATGAGTGGCAGTGAGTTGTCTTTGAAGAATAAGTCAGGATGAGAAAATAGATGGAGCCACCTCACTGTTGATCTAATTCTGCTCTTCTCCTGTTGTGCCAACATCTTGGAGTGCATCTGTAGGAAAGAGGAGGAGGGAAAAATGAGGCAAACAGCAAGATGAGAAAAAAGAAAGAAATATGTTCACACACTGGGAAGGGGTTCTCTGAAATTCATTGTCACGGGGCTTTATCTTGTACAAAAGCAGTCAAAAAACCTGATAGAAACTAAAGGTATCAGTGACTCTCAGAACACAAATTTCAAGTTATTTCATCAGATTGATGAAAAAAGTAATACTACCCTGGGGGAAATGTCAGTAGACACTTGATCTTATATTCTTCTTAAGGAATATACTTATGGATGCTATACTTAAGGGTGGTGATGGCAAGAGACAGGATAAAGGCTAGAAAGAACTTGGTCTGACCCCGTGTGGTCAGTTTCATAGCCCTAAGAGGAATGACAACATACTTCATGAAGGAAATACAGTGACTGGGCATAGACACAGGAGGAATAGGACAAGAAGAAATCAGTTCCTTTGTTCTCACTCTAATTCATCCATTTCAAATGTCTCACCTCTCTTATCCCATACATATAAAAACTCGGACTGTGTCATTGAAACCGTCTTCTCCTGGTACTTCTGCTTTGTTTGGACAAAGAAGTGAATTGCAGAATAGGAGAAGCTTTTTATGTGTTAAGGAGATGAAATCTCGAAATAGACTCCCTGCAGCAGCTACAGAATCTCCTGCCCTGGCAGTTTTTATATCAGATTGGAAATGTTTCTGCCAAGGAGGATCCAAGCGTATTTTATCAGAGACACTGAGTGGGAATCTTTATTTTACTATATTCGTTCTGTCTCTGAGCCCTTGTTTCTTTTTACGTCCATAATTTGGCAGGAAATCCTTGTCCCCTTTTCTTTTTCTTTTCTTTCTCCTCTTCTCTTCTCTTCTCTTCTCTTCTCTTCTCTTCTCTTCTCTTCTCTTCTCTTCTCTTCTCTTCTCTTC
>JAUBOD010000302.1:3457795-3476294 GCA_032353885.1 Nothura maculosa
AAGCTGAACAGGCCCAGCTCACGCAGTCTCTCCTCGTATGAGAGATGCTCCAGTCCGTTAATCATCTTCGTTGCCCTACGCTGGACCCTCTCCAGAAGCTCCATGTCCTTCTTATACTGGGGAGCACAGAACTGCACACAGTACTCCAGGTGCGGCCTCACCAGAGCTGAGTAGAGTTCATGTTGGCTTACAATCCTTCAGAACCTTCTCTTCAAAGAAGATAGTGTTTTGTCCAGTTTTGTGATTAAATATTTAGTTTTCTTCTAGAAACTCAATGTTGATTTTTTATTGTTGAAATTCCTGTAGAGGTAATTTTTATTTTTGCTGCTGTGCTTGGCCATCAGATTGGCATTATTTTATGAACTTGATTCTCAAAAATAGGTGACTAAATATTACTCTTCATAAAACCATGCCCCTAAAGAGCAAAACATCATGTTCAAAAACATTATTATCTACAACTTACTCTGCTGTCAGTGACAGAATACTATACTGTATTCAGATATTATGCTTTGCTGTTTGTATACCAAAGGTGACACCTATCAGTCCTACATTCAACTAGAAAAAGTGTGTCCAGGTTAAACTAGTGATATAACTTCTCTCTGTGGTCAACAAAGGGAGAAGATGATTAGATGATTATTCTATCGTAATATAGGTGGTGACTGGGAGCAGTTAAGAATTGCTGTCCATTCATGTCTCCTTTCCTCCAGCAAGGACAATCAGAAGACATGGATGCCCAGACAAAATGAACTTTTTACTTTGTCATCCACAAAAATTAGGTGAAATTAATCTCGCCCTAATGTAGAAGAAAAAGAGAAAAATTTCGCAAAGGAAAACCTAAGTTGATTTACACACTATCTTTTCATCTATAAAATGTTCATGGCATATCTAATCTCAATATCAACTTCAGACAGCATAAATTACCTTCTCCATACAAAAACAAATGCTGTTTATTTAATGAATACACATTGTATATATCTAAGTTTTTATTATGCTCTACTACTCATCTGTATAGTTAGTAATACAAATCTAAGAGAAGATCTTTCTAGGAAAAATATCCTTGGGTTCTCCAACATCTTGTGCAAAAGTTCAGTGGTATTCCTTTCTGTGGCCTGAGCATTCACAAATAATGATAAAAACATTTGGTAGTGTAAAATGCACCAGAGCCCTTGTAGATCAGCATGAGTATGTGTAAGTATATGTTCCATATAGATAGTTGAATTACTATAATTCTATTCAGCCTATGTGGTTTTGTTAATCTTTGCAAAGAGCAAGACACCCATAAGCTTTTCTGTTGTACATAACTCTCTGTGGTCAACAAAGGGAGAAGATGATTAGATGATTATTCTATCCTAATATAGGTGGTGACTTGTTGACCACAGAGAGAAAAGTATTTTAGGCACAAAAATCCTGTGAATATTTGTATAATGAGAAAGCGTATGCTGCTGGTAATTTGAAGATGACAAACTGTTAGGGAAATCTGATTTTCAAGGCTTAAATTC
The DNA here is from genome assembly GCA_032353885.1 of Nothura maculosa. Taxonomy (NCBI): domain Eukaryota; kingdom Metazoa; phylum Chordata; class Aves; order Tinamiformes; family Tinamidae; genus Nothura; species Nothura maculosa. Next base: position 3,459,295 of record JAUBOD010000302.1, read on the forward strand.
AAGAATGCTATCTATTATTTTCCATATGTCCTCTTTACAGAATTCAAGCATCGCTGATGAGAAGTCTATGTTTGAAATGCACGATAAAGGGTTGTAACAGCTTCCATATTACAGATAACTCTAATAAATGAGCTTTCCACACTATTATATAAAAGGATAAATAGAATAAAAAGCTAATACTTTACTTCAATATTATACTGTATTTAAAAAGTAATGACAATATCTTTGGGGTTTGTTTATCATCTTTTAATAGGTTTATTGCAGAGATATAGCACTAGTGATAAAATCAAAAGGGAGATAATACACGTAGAGTTACAAGGCAGGGTATTATAAACAATCTTCAAAGACTCTCAGAATTTTGAGGACATAAATTGACATTTGACTCTGTTGGAGGAGCACTTCCTTTCAACTCTTTGAAGGAATTTCACATATTTATCATTACTTGGAAACTTGAATGCCTGAGGTAAGATACTGGTAGGATTAACAGCCTACAGTTCCCTTCGTTAGCAATAGCTATTATTGCACTAGCAGATCATAGGAGTTGGACAATGTCAGTACCTAAGCCCCGTCAGCTCCATCCAAGCTCGGACTTCAAAGGTAAAGGAACCTCCAAACCATTTTGTAGCTCATCACTGAATTTAGCTCCCAGGCTGTACAAGTTACATTCAGAGGTGATCTGGAGGAGCAGACTTAGGAGTTAGAGATGAACCTCAGTACGATGATGAAAGCTAGTGATTAACACCTCAATCCTGCAAAATCAAAGCCTCTGCTTTGATTGTCTTTGATTTGTTTGACCTAGAGAAAATCTTTTGCAAAAACAAGAGCTTAGAGTTATTAAGGTTAGCACTATTTAAAATGCTCTTATCACTGAGTTGCAAATATTGAACTGACTTTCAAATACATATTTGGACACTGAAATGGCCTGATTTTCACTTCTTTTTTTAACCAACACCAAAGCTACTGAAGAAATAGCTCAGCCCTTTTTGAAAAAAATTAAGCTGTTTAGTTAGATTCTAAAGACAGGTTTAAGAGCCCATATTATTCTCCTCTTTCTGGTATCAACTTAGCCCGGTGATTATATTAATTACATGGTATAAACATTAAAAACATATCATATATTTGGAACAAGGGGAAAAGTTCTATCATCAGGAGGAGTTTAAGTAATTTTTAAAAGATTTATTGTAAATGATTATGTTGCAAGGTCATGCCGTTACCTAGGTAGCTTTCTGTATAGCTGTTAGAGGAAGAAATCAAACATAGAGAGTGGAAAAACAAATGTGCTTTCTCTGAGGAGTTTAAGGGGATTTAAGAGTTCAGCACAGCAAATCCAGGTTTTTCTTGCTGCAGTTGAAATCCTTACTGCTCTTGGCTTCCTAGCAACAGTGCCTTCCTAACTTATGACTGGAGACACTACAAACATATATCAGTCTGTTATTAATCACAGAATTGACCAATCAATTGGTTCTCCTTACAAGCATTAATCTATATCTTTTAGCAAAGATATACAATGGCAGCAGTAAGCACCAACATCACATGAGGAATATGAAAATGATATTTCTGATAAGATTTCTCTATCCTGTCCTGTCCTAATTCATTGAGATGCATTTTATGAGGAAGCAATCTAGTACATCATCCTGATGAACTGAAGAGAAACTTGATCTCTGAGATGCTTTCGTAAATTTAATGCTCGTATAAACTAAGATGTCCATTGCTAAGTTGCTTAGTTCTTTTCGTTCTTAAAAAAAATTATTATTGTTAAATCCCCCTTGCTTTTCACTGATCCAATTTTAAATTAGCATAACCTTACATTCAGTTTTCTTGCCCATTCAGATTTGCCCTTGAGTTTTTCTTTTATCTAGCCTTTCGTTAGATTGTTAGATCTTCAAATCAAGGACCTTGTCCTTATATGTTTGTGTTTCTGTAGTCAAAAATGTTCATATTTATATAGAATCATGCCTTTTGAGTTTATGTACAATTAAGAAAGCTGAACAAAATAATACTGATTTTGAGATAAGGCAGATGTTTTCCTTCTTATGGGCATTTTTAGCAGCTACCAGCATATGGCTTAATTTACAGAAGCCTCTTCTAACCAAGAGAAGTGGTAAATTCCCCTGAATAATGTTAGGGATAGAGAGAAATATGAAGGCTGAGTTTTTGAGATGATTGCAATAACACACAGTGTGACTTGATAACTTCTCTGGGAAGTGAGTTTAGAATATTAATTTTGTAAGTGATTTTACATTCTCTGTTGTACCGAATTCAATTTTCATGACCAAGGGTGGTAGAAGAATTTGCAGTTCTTCACAGTCCAGCACCATGCAAATAATTTTGTTTAGAATCTTTACATGAGTCTTTACAAGACTGAATCTTATCTGCAGTTACACTTCTGATAATATCTTCCTTTTATATAAATTGAATAATCTTAATTTTACTCTGTATATGTACAGAAAAATCCCTGTTTTTGTAGAATCACCTGAGGGATGTCTCCATAGAATAACAGATAAGACAGTTTGTCATACTCTTATATTCATTTCTCATGCTTTGGTTTCTGTATTAAGTATTTTGTCTCCAGGTAGCGAGCATGGGTCAGCTGCATAGGTCTTGCCAACAGAGAGATAATCTCAACCCAATATCTGTTTGAAAAATCTGTTTTCTGCTGGGATGGTTTGGGGATGGGTATCATAATTCTATGAGCACCGAAGATCTAATGCGCTGTTTAATGGCAGGAGAGGCTGTCAGCCATGCGTTTATCTTAGGGAGAGATGTATCCTGACAACGTCATTGGTCCATAACATGTCTTGGATTATAGGAACTTAACTATTTCTATGAGAAATGCTTTAGTCTCAGATGATATCTAGTCTATGAGATTATGGTATTCTCTCTCTCTCAAAAAAAGATATTTTGCTGAGTCATAATAAGGGACTCTGCACTCATAAGGATTAAAAAGTATCTATTTGAGTAGATTTTGCTGAATACAAGGGGGACTGCTTGCAATAAGGGAGGGTCCCCAGAAGGAAGTAATGCTCTGTAAGTACATCCTGAATGAAAAATAACGCCACATGCTGAATAAATATCCTGCAGTTTACGTCTCATATTTTCTGTGTCTTTTTGATATGGCCCATGATGTTGCAGCTTTTATACCAGGATTCTAAAGTTTAAACTTTACTTTTTTAATATATATATAGTTTTATCACTCAGAATAGCAACGATAACAAAAATACTCATAAATCTTTCTGTAACATCAATAAGACAAAAAAAAAAAAAGATTCTGCACCTTCATTCATACTAACTTGGTTCTGTCTTCTAAAGAAAACAAAAAGACCTTAAAATGACAAAAAAGATTTCTCAGGCCATCATTAAGAGAAAATGTACAGCAAATTCAGTTTGTTCCAATACAACAGTGTCAGAAATTTACAGTTTAAACATATTGCCTGAATTTAGTATTCCAAATAACAAGCAAAATAATTGTTATTTTTAGTAAGGTAGCACTCCAAATAGTCCAATGTTTTAACATGAGGTCTGGGTCATATGTGATGCTCTAGAGAGAGATCAGAACAACCTATTTAACTTCAGAGATTACTGTCTATTGCAGAGGTGACCTCTAGAAGGTCATCTGGGAAAAAATTAATAGAGAAAAACAAGATAGAGAAAAAGGTCAAAATATCAAATCATATCATTTCTGAAACATTTTTAATGATCAAAGCAGGACTCTAATATAAATGCAGAATTTGACTGAAAGCATAGTGGGAGATGATTGCAGCAGTAACTTTATGGTGTTGTAATCGAATAAGAAAACAGTCCATGCTTCCCTCATTCACTCCTACTCCTCTGCCCTTGAAGCTTATCATATTGGGCTTATAGGTAAAGTTCAATGAGAGAACTCACAGCTATTAGGTATCTACAGATATGCTGAATAAAAATTCAAGTGTTTAAGTATTTATAGCTTAAATTAATAGCAGTCAGAATATTAGGTAATTTAACAAACCTTCATTGTAGATGATGTAGAATGATTAAACATTTTTTTTCCTACAATTGTTCACTGATTCTTCCATTAGTGCACTTAAGAAAGAAAACCATAGCTTCTTTATGTTCCTCAAATTCTCTGGATTTCAAAGTCCTTAAGTATTCCTACTCCATTTTTCAAAATGACCTTCTAATATTTTCAGAGTCAATATCCCTGGAGGAACTATACTAATTTAAAGACCAAACATCTTCTCCCTTTATTGTCTGATAGGGAGATACATAATATCATTTCTAACGGCTACAATAGTTCTGATTGGTTCTCTTCATGCATAATTACCTTTGGGCAAATATTTTAGGAGGGTCATTTGCTATCAATATTAAGCCAAGTTCACAATACATATAACATTGTAATTACTAAATCTATGCTAGTATACTGTGATAGAACTATAGTTCACCCTAGCAGCAAGCTTTCTAAAACTCCAAGGAAAAAAATGGGATCAAGTTCTGTCATAAATCAAGTGCAATTTGAAACTATGGTATCCAGATCTGGATTCTCTTCATCTGACCTGCTGCCTGTAAATCTGCTGTCAGCCTCAAAACATCTGTTTTAGGAAAAGCACAAGTAAATCAAACATGCTGTGTCTACTGAAAGCAAGTAAAAACCCTACCCATATATTTGAAGGTAAACTTTAATTTAAAAGAGTCAAATTTAACTTTTGGACTAAAAAGAAAATGATTGAGAATGATAACAAGTAAAGTCTAATACATAGAGAATAAATATTTTCACCTAGACAATAGTCCTTTCATAATTTACTATTATTACAATAATCTGCAGCACATCTGATTTCCAAATATTTCTTGGCCAGAAATAAGGCTTAATCTGAAGCTTGAAATGTCTTGAAGAGATAGGATCTTCTCTAAAACCAAAACAACAAGACCATGAACAAGCAGCTATATTAGAATAAAGAGTGGATGCAGTAAAAGTGATTTGGAGTTTGACAGCACAAATGAGACAGGATTTTTCCAAAGTATTGCAAATGGCAGTTTGCAAAAGCAACTCTTACTGATTTAAAGGAATAAAACAGCCATACCACCATAAGGTAGTGTTGTTTCCTTATCTAGGAAATGACATCAGATGTCTTATCACATATTGTATTCTACCAAATCCCCAAACACACATTTAAGTCACTATACAAAGTCTTGGAGAATAGAAAAGGAGAAGAGAGAGGAGAAATTGCAAATTTGGCTCTTCCTCATTAGCTCGAGTCACAGGAACGCAAACTATTTATCGACACAATTATATGAATGCTAGAGACCTTTCTGCTTTTCTATCCAGGATCTACCAGGTTGTGTTCCTCAAATCATGCCCATTCTCAGGGTTTAAGCCCATGCCACTAGGATGAACTGCCTTTCACCATGGACACTTGGAGAGTTTACTGGATAAGGTGAGAAGAGTTACAAAGAACAAGGAGCACCAACCTTTAGTCACTGACACAGATACTCCAACAAAGGACAATGGTAATTGCCTGACCTGGATCATACTGGCCACCAAAGTTTACACAGTAATTTTTTTTTCAGTGAGCTCAAGAAATAAACTCAGTGAACCCCAGACAGTTTAAAAAGTGAAATAGAGACCCCAGATCTTTAATGAGGCTACAAGAGCTTCAAAGAATTGGCCAAAGCTTAGAAAAGAGAAGAATGTTATCCTTATTCACACTGGGCCTCTCTGAAAGATGAACTTGTGTGCTACTTTTCTGAATCCAGGTCAGTCTGTGAATATTTCTCTTTTACACTTTCTACTCTACAGCGTTTTCTTCCAGGCAGAGTGAAATGACAGTAGATCATTTTTAGCAGTTTGTATACAGGGCTTGTAATTAGGAGAAAACTTTTGAACTCAAGATTGCTTCAAACTTCTCAAGCATTTTATGAGGTACTTAAAATTAAATTAAAGTAATCATCATCAATATGCCATTTTAATCTCTAAGAAAAATGGTCATGTTGTCAGTTTGATAATTATTCCAGTTGTTCAAGACTGCTCAGATTAAATATGTCCTTAGGAACCACCAGCTCTTGCAAATTTAGATGCAGGTCTTCTTTGCCAAGGAAACATCACAATTGTCACTTATAATAAAACACTGATGGCCATTTGCAGTATGTTTTATCCTCAACTATCAAAGTAAAAATAGTTCTTTTTTTTACTGAAGAACAGCAAAGCGCTGTAGAGATATTTTTATTTTTATTGATAAACTTTTGTGGGAGAAACTAACGTCCATTAAAATTTTTACTTGAAAATGGGCCAGAAAAGTGGACTTAATATTATTTGTATAGCATTATGTTACAGTCAAGAGTGGGAGCTGATCATGCTAAGAATTATATGCACAGAAACTTGGTTACTAGCACAGATATTTCAATGCTGAGTTCACCTCTCTGCTTGGAAACAGCCTGGATTCGATAGTTCTCAGTGGTGGTCACATTGCTTTGTTTTCTCTTCATGGCAATGACACTCAGTCGTCTGTTGCTGAAACTTGGTTATTTTGAAGTGAAGACTTGTACCTTGAAGACCGAAAGTAGGGAAGAATGTGAAACGAATTAATGCTACATATGAGAGTCCAAAATAATGAATAAAGATCTCAACTGAGACAAAGATACTTCCCCATGAAAAGTCTTAAGGTTAAACAGACTAAATAATAAGACATGGACATTGAGCATTTTAGATAAATATTCACAGAGGAATTCCTGGTAACTCTGCAAATAATGCTTCAGAGACTACAGTTACACCCTAATTCCTCACTCCATGTCAGTTGAAGGAAGCAGAAAGTCTGTGTTTTTTAGGCAGGATTCCAGAGTACCTTCCTCTCAGGACTTACTGATTTGTTAAAATTGAAATGAGATGAAGCAATATTGATGCAGTTCCAATCAAAAAAAGGCTATATTCTATCCAGCTGCAATAATCTACAACAATGATGACACGCTGCCTTACATTCAGAGCACTATGCTTTTTGCCTGGAATTTCAAACTGTCTTCTGTCGCAAATTGGAAAAGATACTCCACAAAATATGGAAATCCCTAATGAAATTAACATTATCTGTCCAAATTCCATTTTCTGTTCTAAGTATCCTTGCTGAGATTTATTTAGACTGAAAAAGTCCTGTGACAGCTGGAACGACTAGGCCCATGGTCTTTTTGTACTACTAGGCTGGCACAGTAGGTTTCTAAGATTAGTGAGAAATTGGCCTTGAATCATCAAGTAAAAGAGCAGGAAATTTCTCTGCAGAAAATTGTTTTAGAAGATAGTGATAAAAGTCAGCACTTCCCCATTTACATTTTTTTTAAAATTTCTATCAGAAAGTAACATTTGAGGACCACATAATTTTGGAAAAAAAGTATTTCAAAAGAAGTGTGAATGTAACTCCTGATACCTTGGTTCCAAAGAAGAGATGGTGGCCAACGATAATAACCTCTTTCCTCCATATTATATGTCTATGCAAAGTTGGATCCAGCTGAATAAGTAGTAAGCATGACTGGATGTGATACTGCTCTTGCCAATGCTTTAGCCTCCTTTCCCTCTTGCTCATTCTTCACCTTTACCTAACCTAGTATCTTCATTGTAGAATAATTTCAAATGGGTGACATCATTGTCTGTAAATGGTTAACTTTAGTCTGTAACACAAAATAGCCTGAAGTTCCAAATTGCAAATTGTATGGCTATCTCATTTTTCCCAAGATTTATTTTTTTATTTTTTAACATCTGAATTCTGATTCAAATCAAAAGTATGCTGAAAACTTCTGATTATACCATACCTGCATCTCTAGGGAGGTAGTGAAGAATCTTCACAGAGAATAAAGGAAAAGAGAGTTTATATGCAGTACTAAGATTACAACTTGAGTCTGTAGGCTCCGATGACTGGACTGATTTAAGAGTACCAACACTTTCTGAAAAGCCTTATTCACTATTTAGAGAGTGAAAGATCTAATATGATAGAAAATAAATATTTAGCATGTGTTCTTTGAGTTATTTGAAACGAACCTCCCTTTTCCAAGAGACAATAGAAGTATCCAAGGACTGTTACATTCAGGGAGAAAACATGCTGCAAAAAAATTCTACCAACATAGTAAGTGTTGCATGCATTACCCTTAAGTCCTAGGTCTTTTGTACCTGCCCAAATTAATTTTACCGGGAATATGTCTGAGAGTTATTCCGATGGCAGGAAAATGCCAACCTTTTAGTCTGTGGCTGGCTGCTATATAGAATCATAGAATCATAGAATGTGTAAGGTTGGAAGGGACCTTAGAGGTCATCTAGTCCAACCCCCAAATATACACCTAAATATACCCCCAATATACACCTAAAGAGGAACATAGGTAATAGACAGAGTGATCATTCCTCTGGGATTATTCTCCCTGTCTTTAGTGATCTGTATCTCAGAGAATTCCCAAGCTACAGACAAGGCTTTTGTGTCTATGCTAAGCTGTCCTGCATCATTGGTAACAGTTATCCCTTTAAGCTATTATGTTGATTCTCTGTTCTGACCATAAGCTTGTGATAGCTTGACATTCTGTGAAAATACATTAGAATATAATTAGATTTCATTGAGTCTCATAATTGTAGGTTGAAGTGCGAGCTATCCCCCAAAGGTTTTATTCTGTGAGCTGGATAAAAGATCATATTCTGAAAGACTCCAATATGCTGCACTCACCTGGATATAGGAAGATGGGTTAAAGACTTAGATCACACCTGAAGAAGCATTCTTGATTTTTTTTCTATTTCTGACTTTTTATTAACACTTCAAAGCCTTAAATTAATGTCATTTCTACAAGGAGAACATGATCAGATCTTACTGGAAGAGCAATATTCACCAATTTTCACCCTACTGTTGAGTCCACTGTGATGTAAGGAATCTTGTCTTATTTCCATTTTTCTTTTACAAGAAGTTGTTCTTTTAGTTTTGCTTATTATGGACTTTTCAAGAACAATTGTCTTATTTGACCAAGACATGGGAAGATTGCTTGACACAACTGCTATTTAAAAGTATAAATAACCAGGAAGAAAAAAAAAAGGTTATTGATATTGATAAGGATATTCAGGAAGGAAAAAAAAAAGAAGTCTTCTGCTGTGTTAGATTGTTCCAGGGCTTTCTAGTCAAATGGAAAGAAATAGAATTGTCATGATATTAATAACAATTTTATTAAAGGCTGAGTTGTTGTTTAAAGCTGTGATTTATATAGGAAATGTTCCCAGGATATCCCTATTTTTTCAGTCACAAAAGAGAAAGAAATACTCAGCTGATAACACTGAATGTAAACCGGATTGACTTCCAATGAGTTATCCCAAAGAGATGAAAATAGAAAAAACAAAACAAATACAAACATTTTTGCCTTATATTTACTAGTGTCTATCCAAGAACTATAGAGCAAGACTGAAATGGTAATCTTGTAATATAATGTATATTCAGAATGTTCTTGGGCAGCTTTGCACAGAAGTCCAATGCATGTATCCTAATGTCATTTTTTATTGAATTCAGCTCCAGGTGTTCTCATATAATTAAGTGGGAAATAATGCAACACTTACACTATGTTTTGTATTAATTCTCAATGTCTGAAAGCTCTCACATCTAGCCTTGTTAGACTTGCTTTCACACCTTATTAATGTCATTCACAAATAATGAGTATATTGAATTATAAGTTCTGAATAAAATAGAAAGAGGCAGGATTTTTAATACCAATGCACCTCCTTTGTCATCAGAAACATTGCACACATTTTCTTTGCGTATAGAAATTAAAGCAAAACAACTATAGAAGAGGAACGATACATCTCAAGTACCTCCAGTCTTCATTGTTTTATACAGCCAATGTCTCTAAATTCGCAATTTGTATACAAGAATAGAGCTTCTCTCTTGTTCAAATGGGTTTACAGAATCCATAATTAAGATGTGTAGACATGGAAACAGAAGAAGAAAAAAATACTTCTCAAAACAACACTTAGATGTTAGTTATTTCTTCATATGATTTTCTGGTATATCTCTGAGATATCAGAAAAGTAAATTGAGCAATATCATCCCCGGCAGGATGCAAAGAAAGTGAACAACCTTCATTTACAGAAGGGTTTGTGGAAAAGAAACTCAGAAAAAGAAAAGCAAATTTTCATCTGCAATGTCAAAGTCATGTACGATCAATAGATCAATAGTAGGAATAGATCTTAAATAATAAAGATAAAAGACTGTATTAACACATATTTTCATTTTAGAATGGAATATTCTTCCACTTTGTAAAATGGAAATGAATAATGAGATATTTTGTGGAAGCTCAATCACTTTTATTTTTGTGACCTACTGAAAAAAAAAAAGTGGGAAACAATAGAATTAGTGCTGAAATGTCTGAATTAAAATATATTGATAGAACTCTTGAAAGCTTTTTAATGTGCATGTATCACTCTAGAATGATTGGATCTTTTGATGCTTATTTCTGCTGTTGTTCTGTTCCAGTCTGGCCACCCAACCGGTCAGAGGCAAGGCACAGTTTACCATGATCCGAAGTCAAGAGGAAAAGTCTTCTCTAGGCTAAGCCATTTCCCCAACAGCCTGTTTGCTTCCTGGTCCAGTGTCTTTCTGTTGAAAGAAAAGAAAGAACATAAGGATGAATCAGGAATAAGCTAAAGAAATGAATGATACCTGTAATGGGAACTTCAGCATTTGTACTTTAACACCTTGATTCTTTTTTCCAACTGCAAAATATTAGCTGTTAATTTTATAAGATTGTTCTAATGCACACCAATGTTAGAGTACATTATGTCCGTGTCATTGTTATATAATACTTCCACTCCATTCTTCTCTTTTATTGTTCCCTAGGATTGATAATTTGCAATGCTTATTTGCATTTAATCTGTCTTTTTTTCTTCCTGTTTTAGCCTGTACCTCCCTTCTCCTAGCAGCCTTCTCTCAAATTTTGATTCTCTTCCTGGTAGTTCTTACTATTTCTTTCACTTTTTAGCATCCTCTACTTTGAAGCTTCTATTAACACATTAACTCTCTTTCCTGTCTCTCTAGCATTGAATTGCAACTGCCATCCTTTTCTGTTTTGTTTAAAAGAGAAATAACACCACCATCATCAGAGGCTTTAAAGTGAAATTACCGAACTGCACTGCACTTAGACAAATTCAGATTTGATCTAACAGTAACTTTATATGTAATCCAGCAACTAACTTGCAATAACATGACTCAGAAGAGAAAATCATGCGGTAAAACATTACATTGAATGGGAAATGATTCAGTGAAAACATTATTCAGAGTAGGCAATTACTGAGTGAAGATATTATACACAGCAGACAATTACTCAGTAAAAATATTCTACAGTGAAGGCAAATATTCAAGCAAACATTTGACAAGGATAGCAATTATTCAATAAACAACCATAATTGCACCCAATGGAGCACACTTGCCATAAACAGCACAAATAATTAGCAGACTCTAAGGATGTTACTGTGACTGCCCAAGTTTTAGCTAATTTACATGGTAGCTAAGCGTTATAGGACAATCAGAGTTTGTCATTGAGGGACAGCTTGTTTTTTTTCCCTTTTTTTTTCTCTTCATTTCTGAGAAGTATCGTGGTTGTACCAATTTTAATGAAGGAGCAAGTTTAGTTTCATCAGTTTTCTAGAGTTACTTATCCTCTTCCAGGAACAAGCATTACTCACATAACTCCTCTTCTGTTATTGCTTCTTTTGTCAGCCTTTTAATCCTTTTCCTTAACTCCCCTTCCAATTTCTACAGTAGCTCCCAGAACCTGCTTTTTAATTTTACCCTCTTCCTTTCTTCTTTTGTCTGTATTTGTTTAGCTTTTTAAATTTATCCAATTTCTTGCTTTGAAAGCCTCAATACATTTCTTCTCTTTTTTTTTTTCATTTTTGGAGAGATATTTCATATATTCCATTTGTTCTGGTAGTAACACTTCCACTCATGCTCTCTTTCAGAGTCTTCCAAAAAAATGAGCCATTCTCTTTAGAGCATATTTTTCCTTCTGCATAACTCACTAGACCAGTTATTTTTCTTGTTCCATTCATTTTATGTACCTCTATTTTTTTTTAGACTCATTTTCAAACTCCACACTCAACCCATTTTCCTTTGGGCTTACTCCAGACAAGCATTTACATCCTTTACATTTACTGTATCTTCACAAGTGAATTTTTTTTGGTCTGGAAATTTTTAACTATGATGGACATCTGGACAAAGTACTGTTTTGTATCTATCTCTTGTCTTTCTTCATTGCTTAATGATAGATTTTGAAGTCATTCATGCACTAAAATCATGTATTTTTCTGTTGCTAAGTTATTTTTGTCGATGAAGATACTAATTCTTTTCAGCACATTTTGGTGTTCCAATCATCTATGTTTAGACATGCATATCAAAAATTACTTGTACAAAAAGAAGCAGCAGGACAATCTTTGAGATCCTGTAGCTACAGTAGCCACATTAATGCCCTGACTTCTGTGTTGCAGACTTGGTTAAGTGATAATCAGAAACAAAGCTTCAATGTTCAATTGCATTAGCAAATAAGCATATCTATTATAGCCTTACTTTTCAGGAGAAAATGGTAGCGGCACTCCAAGGATGTTATATAGAGACAGGAAGGTCAGAATTTCAGTTTGATCCTATAAAGTGGCACTCTCCCGAAAAAGGCACTTTTATTCCTGCATAAAGTGTCTGCATGGGGATTTAGATCACCATAGCTACATGATATTCCTATGCCATAGAATTCCTATGCTATCAGAATTCTGCTGGACAATTTCCCTTTGAAGACAATCTCTAAAAGATATAAGATTAGCAGTGCCATGGGAGTAGCTCTCAAAGTGATGAAAATTTTTCCTTCATTAAAATTTAGAACTACACAAGTCCCAGGGAAATCTGTGCAGTGAGAATGTATGTTTCTCTCTGAACCTGAAACTACCAAATCTCAGCCAAGCAATGGCAGAAATATATCTTTTGACATATCTCTCACTTACAATTAGAAATTGTAGCTTAGTTTCTCCAAAATATCTTCTGATGGAATCTGATGCCAATGCATTCATTTCATGTGTTACCTTATAAATATGTCACCAGTCTCAAAATAACAGAATATGACCAAATCTCTAGCATTTAGCAAATACTATTTTCTTCTTCCATCATTCTTCTTTGAGCTAGAGCATACCACCAAAAAAACTTTAAAAATGTAGGAAGATTTCTTGGACCTTATTTCTTCTCACATAGCTTCATTGTTTCTTCTCATATCGCTTCAAAACTTTTTGAACTTCATTCAGGAAAGAAAATATCAAAAATGTAAAGACAAATTAAATGAAAGAGAAAAAAAATCAATCTGTGAAGTGCACCTATATGGCATCAGCTGTGAATGCAAACTTGAAAAAATTAGTTGCCTGAAAAACATCTTTTTTTCCCTCCTAATTTCATGTAACTGGCTATATTTTTTCTAGTCTCAGATCTTCTCAGGATAATTGATAAGAGTTCTGTACCTTTGAGACATGATTGAATTTAATGGAATAATGCTGCTGTAAAGATAGAAACAAGCATAAAATATATTTTTAGAAATTACTTCTTCTGACTCTTTTCTAATTGTATGGAACAAGGAAAACTTGTTAAAAACTTTACTAGCTTTAGTGTCATATAAATCAGAAGCCTTCTCTGAGTCAATTCTGATGAGTATCATGCATAGCTATCATTAGATAGCTAGGGTTGTAGTGTTTCAATTTGACCCCTGATTCACACAACCTGTTCACCAAACAATGTCTCCCTTTTTCCTTTGGGAAAAATTGTAAAGATTCAGGTTATGGAAATGACGTGGAAATCATAGTAAAGTATACTGGTCCAGTGTTTTATTATTTATTAGTGGTGATTCACATTAAAGTATCTCAAAATGCTGGCCAGAATAAGAATGGCTTGTCCTCTACTAAGAGCAGAGCTTCCACTAAAGTGCTTACAAGTAATTCTTGACATCATGTAGAAAAGATAGATTATAGACAGTAGAAGAATGTTCTTCACAGTACTTAGTGCTGAATGGTGACATTGTCATGCTTTTTATGCCTATAGTGCACCATAAGTAATTTGGCTAGTGGGGTGTGGTGAGATCACAGCACTACAAGTGGAGTAAAACCACTTTGTTAAAGCACTAGACTGAGACCCAAGAGATGTTGCATCTCAGTTTATTTAGAAATTTTCCCTTTTGCCTTGAATTAATCCGATAGAAGTAAGAATTGAGAAACATACTGTTCTCTAATATGAATCTAAAGTCCATTTGTGTTCAGAAAACTTAAGTTCAAAGTGAATAGGACATCCTCTGGATGAATAAGAACAATCTTCTAAGAAGAGACTAAAAGGATCTCTCCCTATTTAGCTGGCAGAAGGAAAAAATGATGCAGGACCATTCCCTCTGTACAAAAGCTGGAAGAGTTGGGTAGGAGGAGTGAAGAAAGTAATTTGATAGAAAGAAAACTTTTTTATGTTAAAGGATTTAGTACAAGACCTATACATTTGAGGTAATATGAATAAAATTAAGCTAAGAGCAGAATATCAAAAATTCTCAAAGGAGTAATTTGCTTTCCGTTGGGAACTGTATAGGGAAAAATCCTAAAGACATAATATATTGTGGTTGTCTGTGGTAGACCAGAGAAGGAATTGATTATTCATGGAGTCTCTTTTATATTTGGCTTTTTTTTATACTATTTTTAGAAACAAACACATAAAAAAGTTATACCATGTTTTTTTACATTATCTTCTTTTTCAACAGTAACTAGACTAAAGGAAAGCAGTAGGAATCTGTCAGCTTTCTTACTTATTATTTTCTGTTTCTGACTTTAAATTCCTTTGATTCCTTAATTGCCTGGTAATGCTTTCTGCTTTTTTTTGGTAGTATTTGTGAATGTGACAGTTGCCATCTACAGCTGTTATTATCCTTTCCCGGTGTCTGTCCTCTCCTTGTGAAAGTCTGGCTTTGTTTTATGTCATGTTCTCATTTACACCATTTCTTCTAAATGGCAAATACCTGCAGTGTTAAGATTGCATCGCTGACCTCCCTCACTTGATATGAAAACTGACTATGTAAGAAATCTAAAATTTTATTCAATAGGAAAAGGGAAAAAAAAGAATATGGAGTAAAAATGTGTGCTGACATTTCAACTCCTCTGAGCTTTCCTGAAATCTCACAGTGACAATAAAGACTTGCAGTTCTCTGACAGGTTGATCCTTTTTTTCTTCTCTTTTTTTTTTTTTGTCAACAAGGGAACACCTTTGGCATGTGTGGGCTGACATATCATGCAATCTAGATCATCAGAAGATATAAAGGAACCTAGCTTTATTCTTTTCAACATATCTATGTTAAAGCAGCCAGTCTTATACCTGTATCTTAAAACTATAATTAGAATCCAAGAAATAGGCAGGGAAATCACCAAGCTGACTTGAATGCCTGTTGAAAACAGTATTTCCCAAACTGAAGAGTTCTCCCATGACAGTCAGATTCAGTTCATTATCCCATATAAAAATCACAGAAAATTCACTGGTTTTGGTCTTAGAAAAGAATAAAAATGCCATTTATAATTAGGACGTAGAGGTCTAGCCATTTCCAACCAACACAAACTACTGACTTTCCTATGAATCACAACTCTGCTTTTCAGCAAGTGATAATATTTTTGCTATTTTCAAATCATGTATAAATGACTGAATAAGACTAGAAAAGAAAAATACTCTGGGCCTGTTTTTCAAGGTAATTTTACATGTGAACACATTTGAGGCGGACCCTGGCTCCCAGGCACAGCTTAAAACTCACCTTTTAATTTAAATGTCTATTTTAATGCCTTTTGGAGTGTTCTCTTGCTATCTAGGATAAACATCAGTTCCTCTCACATGCTGAAAGTGATATTCCGCCCTGGATTCACAGTGCACCAGCGGTGTGGAAAGGAACACTTTTTTTCTTCCTGATCTACCCACATTTTTATTGGTTTTGTAAGCTCACAGTCTTGTGATCATCCATAAATCTTCTACTGGACTCTTCAAGACTTCATCAAAGGAGAGAGAACAACAGTATGCAGCATGCCTATTTCTGTCATTTCCTGATTACCACTTCACTTGTCCTGTCTTTATACTGTTGTCTTGGTTGGCAGAGAAGACTCCACAGGTACCAAAAGCCCATACTTTTTAGGTTGTCTGAAGGATGTGTATCTAATTGTGATCTGATACTTTCAGAAAGTATTTAACTTTACAAGTAGCGCCATGTATTTTAGACCTGATAAATGGTGTGTTGCTCTAAAATATGTTCTTTATCGTGGAATCCCTTTTTGTCTTCACTGCTTCATGTTTAGTCTGTTCATTCTTTTTGAACATCCTCAAAACTTACATCTATAAATCATACCACACTCTAGAACAGTGTGAGTATAAACATTTTTATCTGAGACTGCTTCTTTTCCCTGAGTAACTGTTGCAGTAGATTTGGCTTCAATTGCTAAGTTATGCTTATGATGCTATGATTCAGTATATGTAGTCTGAATTTCCACAGTAATATTCTAGTATGTCCTATCATTTAAATTATTCATTTCTTAGACATAAAATAACATCACAAGAAGTTCAGCAACCTCTGTTCCCATATCTGGGTTCATAGCAATTCTGTCTTTGAGGATATATTCTATACCATATAGTAGATTCAATAATATATTTTCCATGTTGTATAACAGTGAAGGCAAAGGAAATGCACCATATCCTAGGGGCTTAAGTCGTTTCGCCTTTTCACTCTTTTAGTGTAAGATACAAATATTTTGCTATACCTAGTAGGAAAAGCATTTTCAGACAGAGTTGCTGGTCAAATTTATTTTTTTGTCTTAAAAAAAGAAAGAGAGACAGGGAGACAAATCAATAAAGTGTGACATTTCATATTATCCAGGATAACGGGAAAGTAAATTAGTCAACAACAAAATCTTGGAGGTAAGTTATTCTGCCTCTGTTTATTCCACATATTCTTTTGGAATAAATGTGCTTAATATTTTTATGCAGAATTGTCTTATTACA
>JAUBOD010000302.1:3497202-3529703 GCA_032353885.1 Nothura maculosa
AGACTCCACAACCTCTCTGGGCAGCCTGTTCCACTGCTCTGTCACCCTCACAGTAAAGAAGTTCCCCCTCACCTGCACGTGGAATCTCCTGTGCTTCAGCTTTGTGTTATTATTTTAATATATTAGTGAGATTGAAGAACTACTCACATCAGAAGGGTATAACAAAAAAGTCATTCATCATAATTTTCACAGAATTTTGGAGGTGAGGTCTATCTTACAAGAATGCACTGTTTGAAAGACAGACTGTAACTACAAAGTGTCATCATAATGTGTGTTTTTAATTATACCAGAAATGTTGATAGATTAACAGATAATGAACTAAGATATCAGAGACATCAATATTACTTCAAACACAGGCTAAATATTTAATGCATATGTTGAAAAATCAATGCAAAAGTTGAACTCCCTAAGCTAAAGGCAAGCAAATCATGTTATAAAAATTTGAATGACAGGGACTGGTTAACTCCTTAATTGGAAGAACACACAAGTGAAACTAACCACATAAGTCAAAGAATAAATGAAAGACTGTCAAAGAGATTAAAGATTTATACAGCTGTTTCATCCATCTGGTGTTTTACCAAGCAAAGGCTGGTGGAGAACACATGACTCAGATGCCTATATTACAGGATAACTGTCTGATTAAATGAAATTATACATCCATCAAAGACCAGAAGACTTAAAATTAGACTTACCGAAAAAAGCAACACAAATGTTTAACTGCAAAAAGTTTATAGGTAAGTAGAGGAGCAATTTCCTACTCAGCTTTGGACACAGGCAGATCAAGAGATTCCAGGAAAGATTATAAAGCTGGATCAGGTGTTAAGCAAGTGAAAATCTGCCAGGGCTACTGTAATGTCCAAAAATATTGCATATGAGGAAAATATATGAATTCTGAAATCTAAAATTAAAGTCTATAGTAAATTGTTAAAAACACAAAGATAATGCATTTCTTCACTGGATTAGAACAAATAATGTATTAAATTTCTCTTCAATTTTTTTCAAGATCACTTCAACTTTTTGTAAAAATTGAAGCTTGCCTTCTCATAGATTAAATCGTCTTTTCAGAAGTTAACCAATCACTTGTGCAAGCTATTTTTTTAAAGTGATATGTATATTCAGGAGCTTCTCATAAGTCCAAAACATCCTGGCATGCTGATAATTGATCATATTCTTGGATTGTCATTTCCTAACTTTGCACTGGAAAGCCAAAGTTACAAGCACAGATCAGATCATCACACTGGAATTTCTGCATATTCAAGTTAATATTTTGCTTTAGGCACATTTTGTTCCTAGCAATGTATGCACAGTTTCGAAGTAGTATTCAGCCCTGACACACAGTAGTGAAAACATGTTCATTTATTTCTTAGCTAAAAGAAATCACATAAAGGAGAGAATCTAAGCCTTGTATGTATATTTCTTTCCCATGCCTGTGCTAATGAAGAAATATACACACTGAAACATCATCATAGTGCAGTAGCAGAAATGATAGGCAGAGTAATTTTGATAAAAATAGAGAAAAGCACATATTTTGGGGGATGAAAAATAGCATGTTGCATTACATTTACGATAAATACAACATAAAATGTTTGGAGTACAAACACTTTATGGAAGAGTAGGGGAGCAACCTCAGCAACCCAAGTAAAGAATCATTTGGCTACATACATGACCACTCCTACTGGGGACTGGCATCTCACACCCAATGCCTGCCTGCTTTGTTCTGAAAATCTAGGATATTTATTACAATTGTGACTTTTCTTCCAGGAAAATAATGCAAAATAAGGCATTCTGGGAAAACTGGTTCATTCATTTCATCTCAGTAAAAGTTACAATTAATCAAGAAGAAATTCCTACAGGTCTTAGTTCTCTTTCCCATTCAATTCATCAATGAGAAGAAAATTAAACAAAAAGATGAATAAAAGGAATCAGCCTCAGAATATGAATAATGCTGGGGACGAGGAACTCCACACAAAAGAAAATGATTCTAGTTTTCACAGTTTATCCTTCATTTTCACATATCCATCATTATCTACTGCTAAGACGACAAGATTAAAATCTATTTCTCCATTTGTCTTCTCTTATCTTGGGTGATTTCAAAGGGGTCACCAGTCCTGGACTGAAAGAGTATTGCTATCTAATTAGGCAAAATTACATGAGAGTTTGCATGGAAGATCAACATAAAGGTATTCTTGAAATCATTTTTCATAGTAGTAATGTGCAAGGAAAAAGGTATTTGTATACTTTCCACCTGTCCACAGTGTCTTTAAAAGTGGGTTCTTCCTGTTTCAATTTTTTTTCCCTTATAAATGCAAAAATGCTTTGACTGCAAAAGATAAGCAAGAAATGTTGATCTTACATTTGGTATTTCTTTATTCAGTATTTGTGTCTCTAAATATTTCTATATTCTACCTGTTAATGATGGTACCATATTTCTCCAAGAAAATATGAGGAGAATTTTGATGATCTAAACACCAATGACAAGGCACTATGAAAAGCAGACCTTTGACTGCAAAAGTACTTGGCAATCCTGAGTGCAGCATCCTGCAAATGAACTGGAGTGGTTAGTGTGAGATTTTAAAGGATAGCCTATGTGTTCCTACTTGATATTTATCACCTTTTTCACTATCATTAAAAGTCAAATTTGTTTTTTGGTTTTTTTTTTGCATCATTGTTAGAGATATCACTATATATACTTACTTGTACCTATTCATGGCCAGATCTGAATATAGATGTAAGTTGGCATATGGATTCACTTCATTCACATCCTAAATATATGTTCACATATGTACATGGTAAAGTAGACAAATGCTTCACAATTAGCTAGATGATATGTACCTAACTACATTTAGTCATAGCACAGATCTCTAAAATAGACTATAAGCTCAATGTCTTTCATATGAATAGTTTGTCAAAAGAAATGCTTATAGTCATGTAACATTATTTCTGGTTAATTGCTCTTCTACACCTATTCAAAATAAAAAGAAAGTGAATTTTATTAAACATAACAAATTTGAGCCTATAAACACAGAGCACTAGTATTTTCTTGTACTACAGTGTGTGAAAAATTACAGCATTTTATTTTTATTTAAAAATTTACCAATCATTATTATCTGAAATATATTGAACAAACAGCTGCCCATTTCCCCGCATTTAATCTGTTTTTCTTTAAAAAGATGCTTTCGAGCCTGGAAAGCATTCTAACAATAAAACTGTGAATAAAATACAAATAATTTCAAAGTAGGCTGGGCCTCTGGGAAAAAAGGAAAAGAATGTATATAATTAAAGACTCCATCATAATGCCTAAGAAAAGAACTGATTGAAACATTTTTCTTATTATTCCATTGTGCTGAAGCCAAAAGGTTTCACAGAATATTATGAGTGGAAAAGGATGTTTTTTAAAAGTAATGATTATACTCCATATTCTCAGCTCAGAAATGACCAGAATGAGAGAATAACTTATATTTTTGCCTTTTTATTTATCACAATAAGTGGAATCTTTGCTCTGTCTAGTTCAAAGTAGAAGGATATACTCAATCCTGATGCAGTCAAAGGTAAGGGTCATCACAATTTAAGATCACAACTTAGCATGTTAGTCATTTTGAACACTTCCCTGACAAAAGGTTTTCAGGGCCTAAAAAATCCTCTTTTCTTTTCTACTGCTTAGGATGTCAGAGTGGCCCAGCACAATCTCCATAAAAGCCTTGTGGAATTTCCATACTGAAAAAAAACAGGATTTGAAAATCAAATGTTGGCATGAAATGCAATTGTTGTCTCAGTTTTGTAATTAAACTAAACCTGGTAATATCTCTTAAAAGTCCAAGGATCTTTGAAATCTCATCTTTCATGTAATATAACACACTGTCTCTCTCTTTCTCTCAGTATATTTACCTAAAAATATCCAAAAATATGTTTCTTCATGCTTCTATTTTCACCGAATTTACTTTCTGTGTGTCATATTTTTTAGAGTTTTGTTCTGTGTCATCATAAGCACCGTATCTTGCACTTTTCAGGCCTTTGATCAACATTATCACTGAGCTGTAGCAGATAATCTTAAATACATTCTCAGTAAAAGAACCAGAAGAGTGCACATGGGTATGAATGCTCCCTGTGTTCTGCCTTGGAAGGCCAGCCTGCCTAAATGATGTGGCATATGTCATGCCAAGATGCTACCTGGCATTCAAGGCACATTGCAGCACCATTTGTGTGGCACTGTGCCTATAAATCTTGCTGGGTTTTGGCAGGACTCGGATTAAGGGTTTTGGTAATTCAGCCATCCTGCCTTCTGGGCTAATGACAGACCAGTTAGAAATATGGATGCATAAGTTCAGTGCTGATTTACTGACCTTGTTAACATCTTAATGGAAGAATAGCAGCTCCATTAACAGGTGAATTGTTCAAATCAGGAAATAATCAAAATAAAAGAAAGCACTTAGCTCCTAGTCAAGAATCCAAAGGAGAATTGCTGAATTCCAGAGTGGGAAGGGCATCTCAAAGCAATATAGGGACATTAGTTTTGCTATGCCTTGGCACATAAAAACAACTTCCTCTACTTGTGAGCAATTCAGATAAAGTGAGAAACTGTCACAAAAATCAATCAATAAATAAATCAAATCTGCACAACTGACAAAATAAAATAACAGAAGTAAGCAAGACCTTTCTTCCTGCTATTTGTTCATGAGTCATACAAGGAAGAGAAGGACCTGGAGGAACAACTAAAGTCACAGAGACCAAACTCAAGCCTCTGTCATAAATCTAAGGACCAAATACATTGCCTTGGTCAACATTGCTACAGACTAAAACAGCTGTCCTGGAGAACATAGCCTGCTTTTAAATTACCATTAGAAAAAGATGGAATATCTTGAATACACCAAGTGGACAATCAAATGACCCTAGAGATCACAAAGCCAAATCACATTTCAGCAGATATTGATCCTGAGGAGGTGATCCTGTTAGAAGAGGACCACTGGTGAAAATTAAAGGAATTGCTTTGCAGAGAAACTTGACGGATAGTCCCATTTTTAGGATTGAATGTTGGGTTATTGCTAGTGATTCATCAAAGACTGCTGCAAGGTAGTGGCCTTACTCTTCATATTAACTGTCATAATATTGAAGAGAGGGAATAAGGAGGTCAAAAGCACAAATACCACACACATCTCTGAACATGGAATATCAAGAAACTTGAAAGATAAGCAATGCTGCACCAAGGCTGAGTTACACAATCACACAATCACACAATCATTACGGTTGGAGGGGACCTCTATAGTTCATCTAGTCCAATGTGCTCAAGCAGGGGCACCTAGAGCACGGGGCACAGGGCAGCATCCAGGCGAGTTTTGAAGATCTCCAAAGAAGGAGACTCCACAACCTCCCTGGGCAGCCTGTTCCAGAGCTCTGTCACCCTCATAGCGAAGTTCTTCCTCATACAGAGATGGAACTTCCTGTGTTTCAGCTTATACCCATTGTACCTAGTTCTATCACTGGTCACCAACAAGAAGAGCTTGGACTCTTCCTCCCTACATTCCTCCTTCATGTACTTATACATATTAATCAGATATCCTCTTAGCCTTCTCTTCGCCAGAGGAAACAGGCCCAGCTCACTCAGTGTTTCCTTGTACAATAGATGCTCCAGTCCCTTAATCGTCTTTGTTTCCCTCCGCTGGACCCCCTCTAGAAGCTCCACATCCCTCTGGGCATGAGAAGCCCAGAACTGTGCACAATACTCCATTTGCGGCCTCACCAGAGCTGAGGTTCTGAAATCAGTCATACATGTAGATGAAAACCCAGAAGCAGGAGAGTCAAAATGTAATTGGCTGTACTCTCCATGACTTGCATGTGGTAAAAGTGGATTCCAGACGGAACTGGGGTCTGATCTATTGGGCAGTGACTGAGAATGAAGATGAGAGTTTGTTGGGCTTTTGCACATCAGTTCAGGAACAAGTATTGCCCATCCAGTGATGAAGACAATTTGTCTCATGCACTCTTCAACATGTATTTCTGACAGGTCAGAGAAATATTTCATAAGAGTACATAATTGCTGGTTTGAACTCAGACAATCATACCTTTTATCTTTGCTTGTGTAATGAATTTATGTATGTCTGATGTATCAGACTGTCTTGGTAGTGAATTCAGGCTAAAGATACCCTGGAACTGAAACTGAAAACTGAACAAAGATACTTTATCATCTCTCATATGGTGATTTTGCTCTCTGTGTCCTCTCTCTATGTCTCCATTCTTTGTTTTTCATGTTAAATCTTAACTTTTCTCACTCACTAGACTGCCATATTATTACTGCAAGAGGCATTGCAAAAATATGGATGCTCAACCAGGTCCTGAAAACAACAAAGTTAGAAGAGCTCTGTAGAAGTGATGCCTTCAGCCACAGAAACTCTTCCCTCTAGCTTCAACTCATTCTCCTGAGACCTCTCTCTTTGGCTCTGTCAGCTGCATTGTCTCTTTGGAGTAGTTCTTTTAGGCGAGGGCCAGGATTTTTAATTGCATTGTGAAACGAGAGATGCAAACCTAGACTGTCTCTTTGTTTAATAGGCAGGCAGCTTTATACTGCTTCTGTGCAACTTGCATATCCTTGCAGAGCTCTCCTGCATTGCAAACCAAGAAAAAAACAGTATAATTCAATTGATCTTGAGGGCTTACAGGGTTTATAAAATCCTTGAAGATTTGATATTATTTGTAGTTTCCTTATTTCCTGGGGAAAGCATGAAGTAAGGCACCTGAAGCAGGTAATTTATCAAACCCATACATGTAAATTCTGAAAATCATGATTTTAAATTAAATTTGCAAATACTGTAGCCTTACAAAAATGTAAATAGTTCAGAACGTCATTTAGTTTTCAGAGACAAAGAAATGTGTTGGTTTTTTTAAGATTCTGTGTAAGTCCTTTTAAGTATTAATGTCAATCATACTAGTCTCAAAGTTCCTTAAATCACTTAAAGGAGAAGGTTATTTTTAATGTATTTTTTTTTGGAAATTGAAAGGCTTGCTTCATGATTTTATCATACAGTGTGCTAGCTGCTCAACTAATTAAAAGCTGATAGTTTCTAAATTAACTTGTGATTACCCACAGTGATGGAAATTGCCTCCTTAACAGTATTATTTACAGACAAAGCAGGTGCTGACCTGCTTGTATCTCCTGAACAGTTCATTAGTTTGTCCTAATAGTAACTGCAGATAAACACTTTGGTATTTCATTATCATGCTGTATGCAGAATAATCTAATTTTAAAAAAAGAAAAAAAAAGAGAATAAAAATATTAATAATAGTAATAATAATAATAAAAATAAACAGTTCCCCAGCTAACTAGAGTTTCTAGTATGGCCAGTATGACTCATTCTTGGTCAATAGATGTATATCTGACAGCTGCCATTAATAACGATTAGAGCCTTGTTTGAGCTCCAGGGTGAAACAGTTTCAGCATTCTAAAAATAAGGTATTATCATTCTGCAAGAGTGATAGTTCAGGTAGCAGTGGTTTCAACCCCCTTGATTTGGCTTTTCAAACTGATATCATTTAATCTAAATGTTCTGACCTGCCAGAACATTTCATCACAATACGACGAAAGAGCCCAGAAGTCATTAATACTAATGTTTCCGTAGAAGGTATCGGTCAGGTGCAGCTAGATCTGTCTATCTCATACATTACCTACAGGGAAGGCAAACATAAATCCTAGTCCAACAGACTCATCAATACATCTCACACTACCAAGAGGCTGGATGGCACTACTGGCGCCATATAAAACTGAGCTTCACCACTAAATTGAAAGAAGACAGGAATGAGTTCACAGAAGTTTCAAAAACATTTTTGAGAATCTTCTTAAAATTTGGTTTTGTTTTTCTTGGAAGTTGCAAATATACATTGATGACTGTGACATCCTAAAAGGCTTTTCCACACTGTGCCCTTGGTTTGGTTTACGCAAGTTGATGCAGATTTCTACTTCCTTATATCTGATTTAATTTCAAGAATGGCCAAACTTTCATTCTCCCATCAATTGCTGCAGTGTTTGGATAATTTATATATGGAGATAATTTGGCTTGGAACCTCTTTTCCTACTCTAACATATTTAGGATGAGTTTGTTTTGTCAAATAATATTGACTCCTTCCATGATTCTGCCTACAATCAAGTCTTTTTATTAAATGAGGAAACAAAATAGAAACATTCACAATGTACACTCATTCTTTATTACAAGCATTTTTCCCAAGCACTGGTTATTTCCAGGGAGGTAATTTTTTCCTTAGTACTCATGTTAAAATATATGATAAATGAGCAGTGAGCAGTGCAGAAAATTAAACCAGTTCACATTACTTCCAGTCATGATAAAAAGCATTTTCTCCTGAGTTTTAAAGAGAAGAGATGTTAGGAAGCAGTTTGCGCAGAACATCTTCATCAATAACTCCTCTAGTGATGTCCGGAATGGTCTCCTAGCAAAACCATTCCCAAGCTGTGAAACAGTGCTTTCATTTGCTACTGATTATTTAACTGGCAAAACTAACTCTTGACTTTCTGGCAGATTGCTATTTCAGATACTAAATTTATTTAGCTTGCTTCCTTTCTTCTATTACCCTTTTGATGCTGCCTACACAGAACACTGCTATGTCATATTTAACAATAGTAGGAGGCCGGTTCTGCATGTAAACTCCTAAAAGGTCTTGCAGATTGATTCCAAAACAATTGAAAGAGGATCCTCTGGAGGAATTGTCTCTTTTTCCCTTTTAGTCTGCTCAAAGTCTTGCGCTGGGTGACATCACCATAATCTTTCCAATAATCTCCAGAATACAGGGCAAAAACACTGAATCTTTGGCCACATCTAAGGCAAACTACAGGCAGTTGTATTTTGAGGTGCTACATGAAGATCTGGCCACTCATTTTTCCAGATCAGGAATCTGGTTTTGGAGTAGCAGTGCTCTTTTCTATTTTGTTTACTTTTCTATTTTGTTTATTTGTCTGTTTGCATGAATGGGAGAGGGCTGGCATGCCAGATGATGTGGGTCAGGGCCTGATTACAGTTAGGTTAGGCCTAATGTGCATATTCAAACTCCAAGATCAAGAATCACTCCAAATTAATTTAGACTCGGCTGAGGGTCTAACATGTTATGACAACTTCTCCATGCTGGTAAGACAGAGAAAGAAGCTTACACTTGATACTGTAAACAGCCATAGCGAAAACTACAGACTACCAACCTCCAACACTTATTCATTCACAGTTCTTAAACTTGCATTTTTAACAAGATCCAGTTTTTAATGTATGTATGTGTGTGTGTGTGTGTCTGTGTGTTAGGCTTTTAATCTCTCTGTCAGCTGAAATGAATGTGACTTGCTTCCAAGAGAAGCTATTTGGAATTGCTGATCAGAGATAGATGTTTTGCTGTCAGGGTCAGATTATCAGATGCTGTAATGCCAGTTGAGTCTGTGCTATTTTGGAATGAAAACGTTTCTGGAAGGAAATATTTGCCCTACATAGCCAGAGAACCCCACTTATTCTCTGTGGATTTTGTATTGCACTTCTGTGTGTATGGTATTCCCAGAGGAAATGTCATGAAGAACTAGAACATCCAGCATTTCTCTATATACTGTACTGCTCATGAGGGAATTATGTAAGTTATAGTTTTATTATTTTCTGTGTTTTTCTTTTTCACTGCACGAGACCAAAGGTGGACTGTTCTTCTTGTCCTCTGTGCACAGAATGATATTGGTCTGTTTATTACTTTGGAACTTTAGGGATTAAAGCTATTTGGAATATAAGAAGAAGCAACAAGTGACTCTTTAATTAATCCCCAGTTAACACAACAGCTGATAGAGCCTGAAAGAACTTGATGTTCTCACACAGGAAAACAAAACAAAAATTCTTTTAACTTCATTGTTTCCCACTTACCGTTGAGACTACACTAGAGTTAAAAGCACTATGAAATAATTGCAATGAAAGTAAGCTCTCATCGTCTCCAGTGCTAATTTAGAGCCTTTGCAACACTCTCATCAAGAGTGAAAATAACAGTACAAAAATAAAAGTGCTTTTGAACATAGAAAAGACAGTGTTTGCATTTTTTAAACTACTCTCTTTACAACCTTTTGAAAAGATTCTTGAGGCCTGGTCAAGACACTCAGGACATAGGTTTGGATCCAGGAACAATTCAGTTACACTTCTGTCTTGTGCAGTGTCAGGGTGTCATATTAAAATTTGAGATAAAATAAGTGATTCACATGTCTGAGGACATATGAGAAAAAATAAATTATTTGTGGTCTGAGTTAGATGAAGTTACACTTCTCTGAATTTTATTTATTTATTTATTAGATTACTGATTTGGATGTTCTCTCTTATTCTTACTGGTCCACCCAAGGTTTACATTTAGTCAGAATAAACATCAACTTCATGTTGTAGGAGGAAATCAGACAAGGACTGTAAAATACAGTGTTATTTGTGTCTGGAATGCTCTTGGTCTCAGAGATCAGCTCACCGGCAGCAAAATGCACTAAGTAACACTTCCAAGCACAGCTTGTTAGAGACAGTGACAATGTGACAATGGGCACAGAAAATGTGCAGGTAGCTGGTAGGGAGAAGGGTGTTCATTTGCAGGATAAGTACAGTAAGGCAGAGTCAACAAAGGGAACAGGAGCATCCCAACCTTTTGCAGTTATAAAAACCTCAGCTTTCCATTGTGTCCTGGAGAAAGACATGGGAGCATTTTCCATCAGTGAATAACCAGAGAAAGCATCCTGCAAGTAGCGCTAACATGCTGCAAAATGTTAATACAGAGATATATTTTTAAAGGTTCAGCCTTGCCAAGTTTATGATGAAATGGTGAAGCTAGCTTCTCCATAACATAAAAACAATTGTGTTCAAGCCTCTTATAGAGTTTAAAGGAAAATAAGTTAAGATGATAAGAAGTAGAGAATCTTTCTGAGGTTCTCTACTGGAATAAAAAGATAAAGTAAAATGGGGAACAACATGATTCTGTTGATGATGACTTTATGTATTTCGTTTTAATAAAAGAAACCTTAGAGAGGCTTAAAAAGGAATATTAACATTTCAGTTGAAATTCACTATAACACGTTATATTGTGGGATAATGATAGGTAAATAGCACAAAGGAAAGAGAAACCATTTAAAAAAGATTTTTTAATTGACTGAAAACTCAGCTTTGCGGGCATGCTATCTCTGATTTTATCATCAGTGAAGCTAGTTTAATGAGACAATTTTTTCTTTCAGGGAAAGACAGAGCCCAACCAGGGAACAAAACAGTGGTATGTTGTTACTTTCTGGTGTGTTTTTTAAGTCTAGAGGAACATTTGATATATCCAAAATCACAGTTTCTTTTTAAGACTTTTTTCCCAACACACTCGTATAACTTCATCAGAAGATCTTGAGGTTAAAAGCCTTCAAAATTTGGAAAGAAAAATATTTCACTATGAAAAATATTTAAATACAGGAGCTTTCTCCTTTAGTTTGAGATTTTTATTTAAAATGTTTCTTATTTTTATAATAATAAATTTTAAAATCTTTTAAAGTTAAAAGAAAATATCTCTGCAAAATCAATAAAACCGGTATTTCATGTAAAATGTTTTCTCCCATGTTCGTGAAGATTCACATTTTGGCTCAACCTGACTCTTTCATGCTTCAGATCAGACAAAGAACCAAAGATTCAGTTATTTGTGTCTTAGTATTCTTTTGCTTACCTTGCTCTGCTATCACTTGCTTCATTTACTTTTACATGACCTTTTACAGAAACATGCTTTCTCCAAACAAGCCTTTTCAGTATAACCCTGTCTATCAGTTCATTATCCTCCCAAGATCCTTCCCTGCATCTTTTAAATCCCTTGGCTATGTTTAGCTTTCATGGACAGAAGGAAGGAAGTTCTGAAGATCCTGAGTATGAAAGCTCCCCTATAGACCAAAATGGAGTGAATGGCTTCCAGAAACATGGATTATTTCCTTTTATTTTATTTTAAATTCTCTGGAGACTTGTCACACTTAACAAAAAAACAAGTAATATTTGAACTATGTGTTTAATAATCCTCCATTTGCCACTGGGAACATTTATATTTCCTTCATGCCCATATTTACATACCTCCTCAATTCCAGCATTTTGTAGAAGCCAGCCAATCTGTTCACTTCATCCATTTATCATAGCAGGAGAAGGTATAACTTTTTTAACTCTCTCCCCTCCCCAGCTGAACAGCTGAGACCATGTTGGTGCAAATGGAGTTAAAAGTCGTTCAAAATGGGAATAGAAGTATGCCTAGAATGTGCCAATAGCAGCAGCAATTGGTTTGCTACCTCTTTGATCAGTGGCAATTCAAAAGTAAACCACATTTCTTGTAAGGTGCATGCAACTTCTTCAAAATAGCAATCTTATTCTTGGGCTTTCCAAATTAAGTGAAAAGCTGCATGTTGGCATGAAGACTGAGTCATACTGCATACAAACAGGAAACAGCAGGAGACTGGTCCCTAAGAAGCAATCTCAAAATATCTTTTCAGAGAAACAGTTACATAGACAATGGTGCCTAAAATTTTTGTTATGTAACAAAATGTTATGTATTTTTCAACAATTTTAAGCAACAAACATATGGGTAAACAGTAGGTCACTATCTTCAAGAAAATTTGACGTCTAATGTTTGCAAAATCTGGAAAATTTTCCCTGTTTCCCAAGATATTTAGGAAAAAAAATCTAAAAATAACTTGACATTTTCTTTTGTGATTTTCTCTGAAAGGGATTGTTTTTTAACAGTTTTAGTAAGGCCCATATGGAGAATTAGAGTATGTACTGAATGATCTTACTTTTATTTGAAGGCCTAGTATAGGTTATAGAATATTCTGAAGGACTGGAAGATCTCATTTTCTACTATGATGCTGAAAAATATTACATCACTGGATTTTTATCAGGTGAACTCTCGCATCATCAGTACAGTTCTTCTGGCCAGTAATATTTGCTTCTCTATGGTTAAAAAGCACACAGAACATCTTGGAACTCATAATAAAATAATCAAGCACTATAGAAAAGGAACCATTTCTTATTAAACATTGGTAGAGCACTGAGCACTCAGTGACACCAGGGACCCAGCCATTGATTCATGGCTGAAGATCCTGGGGGCTGCAACCCAAACAATTTGTAATACTTTGCTGATAATATATGTCCTTCCCATTTCTCCTCCTCATGGGAAGTAGTATACAGAAAGCAGTTAACTCACAGATGGAAGTTAACTCACAGTGAAAACTGAACAACAACTAGAAAATGTATGTGGGTATATATAGAATATTTCTCTAATACAAAAAAAAAAAACAAAAAAAAAACAGGAAGCACACAGAAGTCTTAAAGTAAGCAATTAAGGGACATGGTTGTTTAACTCATGACATATTTTCCTTCTGTCATGGCAAGAAAATTGCCATGAAATTGTTGGAAAAGAATCCCTTGAACAAGAAATTGATTTTCTGGTCTTGTAATTTGTTATCTTGACCTTTACATGTACTTTTACAAATCTTATTGGAGGCAGTGTTAAGGTTCAATAGTTTATGTAAATCGTATTGGGGTTAATGAGGCATGAAGGATTGTCAGGCAGTGAGGAGATAGTCGGATCCTTTAGGGGCTCATCTCTAGGTATCCTAATGTTTGCAGTAGCAAAAAGGCACATTTTGGGAAATATTTAAAGAAATGTGAGCAGGGCTTAACAGAGATTTTAGTTCCATTTTCTTTTCCTCTTAGAAAATTTGAATACTAGAATATGTTGACAGAGAGTCTTTCAGGAAAATAAAGTTTCTGTGAGTGTGAAAATCAGGTCTTCAATGGAAAACATACTTAATTCTTAACTATAAAATCACAACCACACAATAAAAGCTGAAATGAAGCTAATTATGAAATTAAAATAATTTCAAAAGTGCCAGTACTCATACAGTGACAAATTGACAGTTTCCAGTCCTGTAATCCAAAATAATTAATATATATGCACTTGTGCAAAGGTAACAGGTGCAAAAAATTCTCTTTTTGGTGAGTGAACTTCACTGTATATCTAACAATACACTTATGCTTTATGTAGAATCACTACCTTGTTTTTTAGACTGTCCACTCTTGTAATTTTCTTATGAGGTCTTGGAAATAATAACAAGTTTTTAATTTTTAAAAAAAAATTTCACTGAAATTTCAGGTGAGGTTAGTGCTGGTATTGCTTATAAAATTGTTGATTGTACTCAGATTTGACTTTTTTAAAAATTTTATTGATAGTTGGAATATCCAATTGGAATTGGATCTTCTGTTAATTAACCATCAGTACTTTATATTTGGTCTAATATTAAAAATTATACACACTTTACATCCAGTGCTCAGATGAGATAAGTTGGGCTCACTGAAAATGCTGATCATTTGGCTCTGAATTTCAGGATACTTGTAGAAAAAGTATAGGGCATAGTGTCCATTGTGACTGAATGAATGCTTGGCCCATGCTTCAGCTAACACAATAGGCATGGCTAATGTGACAAGTACAGACCTTTGCCACAGTGACTGTACAGGTGGTCATTAGCAGCATAAATTCTTAATTCATTGGAAAACTCGAGGAGTGAATTACAGCAGCTGCTTAATGCAGTAAGTACCAACCGCACAGGCACTACTGTTTAAATTGATTACTAAGATTGATTATCATTATGAATACAGATTTCATCAAGCCTTTGTTTTGAAATATGTTATGTCACTCCTTTGAAAGTCTGTCTCTGATCCATGCTTTAACAGGTAAGTTAGCTGATACAAGAAGTAAAGACAAAGGAAAAACAGTTAATTAAGCTTAACTGAACTTCACCACTTTTCACAAAAGTGCCTCTCTAATGACTGTTCAGGAAATAAAATACACATGTGGTGATGAACAGAGCTCTGCCCAAATAGGAGTTTGGAGAGATAAGATACTCAGTTTCCCATATCATAAGCTTCAGCATGCACTCGTGAGTCACACTGGGATAATGTTAGTCAAATGGTTGTGGTGTTGACCAGGATAAAAGAATAACAAGAGAAATATCAACTTTTTCTTGGTGAGGAAATGTTACTTACAGTAAACCAGAACCATTGTGATATCGAAGAAATCTAAAATGATCTGACAAAGCCAGATAACTTGACAGACATGGCAGTATATTTAATTGACAAAACAAATTCATGGTAATATGCACTGGAATTAGTAATTCACACTATTCATATTTGCCTATGATCTCTAAATTAACTGTTACTATGCAGGAGAAAGACTGAGGCATGACAACAGACAGCTTAGAGAAATAATCTGCTACAAATTACAGGACCTTTTGGCCTCTTTTAGAAGGCACTAGATTGCATGAGCTCTTTAAGAAACGTTAAGTTAGGTCTGCTTTTTGCAATGGGCCCTACTAGCTTATTCCCCTCAGATTTTCACCTCATGCACAGTGTCAGCATTTGAGGAAGATGTGTGAAGTGGCAGGGTATTCTTAATATTGCTCTATCTGTTAAAATTTGGAGTAAATCACAAGGTTCTCAGTGACAGTTCTACACCCCACAACTAGAACATTTTATGCAGCATCATTGACTATGATTATGTTCCACATGAAGTACATGAGTATTTCTGACCAAACCACATGCAGTCATGACAGCTTCTCATCAGGGAAAATCCGACCTGGAGGAGACCTACCTAGAAGAGGTACTGTTACATTAAGAATGGTATTACACTGCTCTCCTAAACACTGAAAAAAATGGAGTTAATGGATATTTTAAAATTTCTGTGCTGATGACACTTTTTGTTGTTGCTTTCAGTTATTGGCACCATTCAAGATGGGATCTAGAAAAAGTAAAGCTCATGGGATGACCTCAACATTATATTACCAGGTTAGATTCCACTTGATTATGAGTAGGAATTAAAATTAATATCCATGCTATGTTTGCTCAACTACTTTTCACTTTTAATGCATTTAAAATCAGCTATCTTGCATGTGAAATAGCAGTATAAATGACTATCATTCTCCAGTCATCTTAATCATGCAAAGGGCATGGCCTCTTTAGAGATGTGCTAAAGAATATTTTTCCCTTCCATTGGCAAAATACCCTATCTCTTGTAACTTGTGTTAGAAACCAGCCTCATTTTAAAAAGTTTTATTTAAGCCTCATGTAAAATTGCCATTATTGTAAACAGATGTCACTATGACTTGTTCCATTCACCGCTTCACTAGAAAAAAAAATAGATGTTCTGTCTGCATCAAAAAAGGTATTTGGAGATTTCAAACATTTTTTTTAAGAAAAAAACATACAAGGGCTGTCAGAAAGAAAGCATCTTATCACTTACCTCCCTTGGGTTTTTTGATATCTCACTTGGACAAAAAACACTCTATTTTTCTTTGCATAAGAGCTGTTCAAAACGATAATGTTCAAGAACATTAAAATTGCAAATCAGGAATCACATGCTAGGTGGTAGAACTGCTGCAAGATCTGAAAGAGCTTGCTCATAGTTTGAAGACACTCTCCAGAAAATAAGATGAAATATCAGACGGTTAACATTTTCACTATTATTTTGGCATTCATTATTTGTTAGAAGGGCTACGTGTTAAGAAACTAGCGATTGAAACTTGTTACATTCCTTCATAACTTTATCTAGCTTTTGTTTCTAAAGCAAAGTTAGGGATATTCACATAAGCATCCACAATAGTCTACTGAGCATTATAATGAATGCAGCAGGCCAAGAGCAATAGATATAAGACTTGCAAATATGCAGTATATATTAACTTCATAGTCCATCAGTCCCTGAAGTATCAATGTATACAATAATGACCCGCTTCTCTCTTTTAGGGCTTTGGCAGAGAAGCACTTCTTCAGTATGAGTCATATTAAAAATATACTTTTTATACTAAAAAGTATAGCTACCCTGAAGTAAATGACAAAGTCATACAAAGGTGCTGATCCAATGAGGAGCCTGAAACAATAGTGTCACTAACTGAGACAAACATCTCTAATGTTATGCAGATGGCCTCCATGCCATTTCTCACTGATAATTTGGGGACTTTCATAATGAATTGGGAGATATAAAATGATATAACAATGTTTCCATTTTTTATCATGGACTTGTGTGTAACTTTTACAAAACAAAATGTCTCAAGTGTATTCTATTCTACCATCATCTACCATCATACCAATTCTATTTGGTATGATGAGGTTTTCAAGAAACTGAAGATTGTTGTGAGTAAAGGTCTCTCAATCTGGCCCAACTGTGCTATTTTCAAAATACTTTCTATGAGACACACAACTCCATCTTGATAGCGTAGGCTTTGTCTTTGATCCTTGAGTATTCTGCTGAAATGCCACGGGTTCAGCCTGATGTCCGCTTACAAAACAAATATATATAAGGTACATTAAGGAGAAATTGGATAAGCATTTAGATCAAAGCCCTACTAAAAACAAGGGGCATTTTTCTTTCTATTTGACTGGGCTTTGGATAAAGCCTTTAGCATTATCAAAAGCTGTAGATGCTTCACTTGAAAAAAATATTCTGAAAATACATCTGACGCAGTCAATAAGCATACTAACAGTGTAACAAATAATAAATTGGTTGTTATAAACCAATATGGAGATTCAAAGAACAGAACTTTATGAAAACCACATAATAGTGGGTAAATCTTCATTGGCATACATCATTTGAGGCAGTAATAATGAATGTATCTTTTCTCTCAGAGGAATGGATACTGTGAGGGTTTTCTCTTATCACTACTTTATATCAAGAAATACCTTTAAAATGATACACCACTATAAATTAAACATTCAGACAGTCAGTAGATTATGCATAGAATAAGATATCACATATTGGGAGTAAACATTTTAGAAGTTGTTTCTACTGAGTTCTTGTTTGTACTCCATTTCTATTAACTAAATAGTTAATTTACTTTCTATCAGGGAAAAATAAATGATATTAAAAAAAAATAATAGTCTCAATTATACCTCCTGACATAGACCAAGTCAAAGAATTCCTTAGCATTAACAAATATTACTTGGAGTATATACTATCAGCGGGCTGTGACTTGGACAGAGTGTGCATTCATGGGACTAGGAGGAAGCAGAAATTCTCATATCTCCCTTGCAGGCCATCTGGATATGAACAGAGTGCTAAAGGGGAAACAGATTTCATGAATATCTGAAATATATTATAGCCCCAAATATACACAAAAAATATTCTGGCACGATGTTCGTGTAGTGTGGATGTGTGTGGAATGATCCTAGGCTTTGCTCATCACAAATGCATCATTTGAGTCAGCTCAAGTACAAAGAATTTGTAATTTGCTTTGGGCTAGACTAGCCACAAAATGCTATACTGTTCTCTCAGACAAGGGACTTCTGTTGCAAAGATTTTTGGTTAAAGCAAGTTGCCCTCCATTCAATGGTCATGGCTAAGCCTGTATGTACTCCTTGACAAAAATGCTTAGTGCTACTGTTAGTCAATTTGTGTCACTGTAACATCACTGATTTTCAGAGGAAGTATGCTGACTATACATCAGCTGAAAAACTGCAGCTAGTTTCTTCTCTGGGGCTATGATTATTTAGAGACAGGTTTGAACTGAGCAAATGTGCAGAAGCAACATATATGTGGAATTTGATAAAGTATTAGCTGCTGGAACTAAAAGACACCACCACAGGGAACAATTTTACAAAGGCCAACGTGATACACAAAGCATACCATTCTTCTAAACACTGATTAATAAACTCCTCACTCTTTCTTTCTTTTTCAGTTTGTTAGCTGACATTGTCTTCTGTTATATGCATGGAAAAGATATGATATGTTGTCAGAGGAGCACAGATAGCAACTTTTCATCCCCAATATTTTTTCAGAAAAAAAAAAAAGAAACATCAACAACAACCCCACATATGCTTATGTATGAAATTGTCTTATCTCAGGCTACCTTAGAAGAGTTTCTCTGAATATAACAATGACTTTGT
Source organism: Nothura maculosa (assembly GCA_032353885.1). NCBI lineage: Eukaryota > Metazoa > Chordata > Aves > Tinamiformes > Tinamidae > Nothura > Nothura maculosa. The sequence continues at coordinate 3,516,123 of JAUBOD010000302.1, forward strand.
TGTATTACTGTGTTGTGTGGATGTAGATGCAACCATATTAGCATTCTAACTTTTTAAAATACAAAAGAATAATTGATTTAAAAAAAGTACTGAAATAGATTCCTTCTTTCTGTTATGGTTTACTTGCATTGAGATAGAACAAAATTTTATCCAAATAAATGACCTCAGTTGCCTTCAAATCAGATTTACTAGTGCTGGCTCAATTTCAAATGTAATATTTTTGTTTATGCCCATGAAGTTTTGCTCCAGTAAACCTAGTGTCTCCTTGAGCACTTCAGTTCTCACCCTTGAATGCTTTCCAACAATGTGCCTTTTTAAAATGAGCTTTTTTTGGATTCTATTTTCTCTTGAGCACTGCAGATGGAACAGGGTACCACAGCTAGATGACGTATAGAGTCCCTGTTGATTCCAGATTGCTTACAGATTTCTGTTAGATCCTGTGGTTTATTTCATGAATTGTGCCAGTCCAGTGCTAAGAAAGAGCTCTGTGCCTTGATGATATTGTCTGAATAAAAGTTAAAACAAGAGTAGGCAAGACCTAATGAATGGGCTGGAGATGGTAGATAAGTATGTGCCTGAAAAAGATGCAAAATACAGATATAGCCCAGAACCCATTCACGGTAAGAAGATTTCCTTTATTTTCAGTAAATGCTGATAAATATCTTTATGTCATTTCAATACAGACTGTAAAATTGTTTGCTACGGGCACACAAAAAATATTTGCAAAATTAGGAGGTTTTAGGATCTTTCAAACTTTAACCTGAAATAGTCAGGCCAAATATACTTGATTTTCCTCCTTGCAGCATCATACATTGAGCTTGCGCTGATCTGCTAAGATGCATTCTTTTGAAACCAAAGACGTTCTAGAAGAGGATAGAGAAACAGCATGAAAATACACTTAAGCATAAGAATGGTTGTCTGTGGTCAACCTAGACTAGACTAGACTAGACTAAAAGATGCCAAGGGAGGAACACAAGGATGAAGTAAATGCATAATGTTATTTTTCTTGGTATACCTTTTCAGCTTCTGACATTTCTTGACTGAGACATTTCCTTTTATATTTTTGTGTTCAGTAGAAAAAAAGAAGGAAGATGGCATGAAAGGTGACAAAATAGAGAAGATATTGTACAAACTATAGTCTGGCAGTTCAGGTGATATTCAGAAACGAGAACATGATGACCTTGTTTTCCTATTCTTGACAGACCTAATAAGAAACATTTTTAGGAATGAGGTATGTAAGTCACAGTGGTGGTTGCTGGTTAGTTTACTCGAAGAAACACAACACTGTGAATAGAGACACTAGCTCATGGTGGCCTTTAGTATATGATGGACCTCTGTATTTACCTTATTACCTTCCCTCCACTTTTTAATAACTCAGTCATTTTGATATACTTTCTATGACATACTTTCCCTTTTGTTAGTTTTAAAACATCCATATTTGTCATAATGCATTGAATACTACCCAAAACCTTCTGAAGCCAGTGATAGTCAGGTGCCAAACCATATTGATATAAACTATTTGATTTAAAAACAAACATTTGTGTAGTAGAGTCCACTCATTTTTCCGTTATGACTACTAACTAATTATTTAAACACATGGACTATTTATTTAAACACAATAGAACATGATAATAATCTCTACTTTATTGTTTCCAGTGAGATATTAACAACTGTGTTAAAAAAAATCCACCTGGCTCTTGAAGAATTCTCATAGTGTTCCTGCTATATATATGATGTTGGCAAAGATTATTTCTCCTCTGCTCTCTCAGTAAAATATTCTTAGCCTATGTCATTCTTCTACAGACAGGGTCTCATTATTTTCTAACATTGGAACCATCAACAACAGATTTCTATGTTATGGACCCTGTCACTGTCATCAAAATGTCATGTTGCCTTTCCTTCTTTGCAAGCATGTTCAGTATTGAAAGACCTATTTTTTTCCAGAATTAAATTCTCAGAATTAAGCCAGAAGTGAGCAAGCCACAGATAGAGTGACGACATATAACATGGCTTTAATAAAAATATTCTCCAATATCTGGAAACATTTGTAAATCACTTATACGATATCTTAGCTATAGACGAGTGTGGAATTGTGATGTGGTGAGGTGATTTGTACATGTATTAATTAGTTTTATGATAAAAGATATTTGCACTTATCAAGTTATAAGTTTTTATGTAAGTTATATATTTTTAGAAAGTTAATAAGTTTTGATAGAAGACTGATATTTACAGGGGAACTTTATGGAGAAAATGATCTGAGCAATTTATTTTAAGTTGCTAAGAAATATCTTACATGCTAAAGACATATACAAAGCCAAATATGTTTGATGCATCAAACAATTTTTGGCTAATTTATATCTCTTAAAATATATTTTTCTTGACTTTAGATTTAAAAACCTTAGTGAAAGGATCTGTTAGTACCTTAATGTACATGGTGTGGTGCAATGTAACCATCTGCATAGGTCAAATCTGCATAGACCTTCCACAAAGCTCAATACTATTGTCATCAGGAATGATGAAAGAAGAAGGATTATTGCTAATATTTAAGGCAGTTTGAGTGTCAATTTTCTGGATTTTGAGTCAGACAGCAATTACTCAGAATTGTTTAGAATTAAAGTATGGGGAGGCAAAGCCAAGTAAAAACTGTCATCCATTCTAGCCTATCAGTGCTGACAGGTTTGCTCATCACATTTCCATATTTTCTTCCCTTTTTTGTGCCACTAATGGTAAAATTGTCCTAAAAAACCTTAGATATCTTACCTTCTCCACGGCCAAATCTTTCCCTAATTCTTACCAGGGAAAAGACCCCATTCCTACCACATACTGTGACTGTTTTGGCCAGTCACAACTTAGAGACCACAAAACGTTCATAAATCCTTTTAATAAGGATGCACACCACTTTTCAAAAGAATAGCATGGAAGGAATAAATGGCTTTCACTCTGTGTTGTTTCATTGAGTTAACATTAAATAGTGGCTTGCCACCTTTTTTGTTTGCCATTTTTCAAAAACTGTGGTAACTTTTTTCTATGGATGAGATTTTTTTTGTACCGTCCATCTGTACTGGAAGTCCTTTCTGTAGTATAGATTATTAATCTTGGTCAAAAATTTAACTAGGGTCCTCGTTACACTGTATGCTTCTTCATTTCTGTGGGCGAATTTGCTAAATAGTTCTCAGAACTATCAGTGTAATTGAAGCAGCTTCACATGTAGTGAAAAGCAAGAATGATCACATGGTCTAACATCTCACATAAAAGTAGCTAAGCTGATCATGCAAGTGCAAAGCAGCTGTGCTTTAAGCATAGATCAAACATGCAGGACCTGGGCCCTGCTTACAGCACAGATCCTTGACTCCTACTTGGACTAATGACTTCTGTACAAGTTATAATACTACAATGTACTACATGTATCTGTTGAGATATTGCTGAAAGAGTAGACACATAGGCTGATGAGAATGCTTATCTCTTGAGTGCACCCGGAGAGGCAAGTAAATGCATATGAGGGAGCTTTTCATACTGGGAACAGGATCAGTTTCAGAATTAGAAAGGGTTCTCAATACTACTGCAGACCCATTATCCCCTTGCAGTATGTTTACTTTTCAGAATTACCACAAATGCAGTACAGAGAGAACTTGCAGAAGCTAATTGCACAGACATGATTGCAAACCTTTGCACAAGGGTGGATTTTGCCTTGTGTATCTATTAAAGCATAAAGCTGCTTTCTCTTAAGTTATGGATTAACTTTCTCTTAAGCTAACGGCTGAATTTAATTTTTACTGTGCTACAACTACACTTTAAATGCGAGGCTACATACTGCAAAGTTAGTTTAAAATGCAAGCTGATAGACAGTCTTTCAAGGAAAAATACAATGATTTTCCAAAACACAAAGCAGATTTTCCCTTCAGTCAGATTTACCCAAAGGAACTAATTATGATTAAGGAACTGATGATTTGGTCACTAAAAGATTTTTTTTAAAAGAGTATATGTAAAACCATCATTTCTACTAAATGGATTGTCATGTCACTCAGGCAATACTATCTGTATCACTAGTAATGAGCAGTTTACAACCTAACTTTTGAGTTTGACGCCTCAGATGAAAGCTTCATCTTTTAACAGTATACAGAATAAAATGGATTTTTGTAATTGCATATTGTTATAAACAGAACATTAACCTCCTGCCTTACCACTTGTACATTAAAAAAAAAGGAAAGTATTCCAATTTTTATATATTTCTACAATACATTTGCAGCAAACAGATCAAACTATGAAAGCTGTGATATGAGTGTGGATTGAAAGGAAATAGCACAGAAGGGTGACATTTATTAATTTACAGATGGTATTACTCCAGCTGGCTGAAACCATAGTGATTTGGTAACAGGCATGGAAATCCAAATGCCTGAAGCAACCCCAGATGTCATCACATATACTCAAGGGAATATAATTTAATAATGATTTATATGGTAAGTATAACACTTGTGAAATATGCCATTCAGCACCATCACTGTGTGCATTCCCTGGTGGGTAATTTAAGAACATATAATATTTCAGAGCTTTGAATCAGAAAAGAGATTATAATTAGATTCTCACTTTAAATCAGGTATATGAAGAGGAAAGTTAATCAACTCAAAAAGATAATTTAACAGATCAGTATTCTCTAATGACACATCTAATTAGAATTAGGGTATAATTTGGGACACATATAAAGTTGCTAATTATTATGAAAATATTTTAAAACACGCTGCAGGTTCAAAGGTGAAGAAAGTTTATGCAAATCTTGATAATAAAACCTGTCAAGACAGTCCATAGCTCTGTATAAATATCTGCTCAGTGAAGCTGTGGACTTGATGTTAAAAATTTTAATAGACACATTCTGATCTGGGGCACTCCTCTACTCCTGTACTGAATACCTACTGCGAGTGGCAACTTCTATGGCATATTCTGAGCAATATTCCTTTGTTTTTCCTAACTACATCCTTCTAGTTATGGTATTCATAGTTTGGCAATCATGAGGATTTGTATCTCTTTCTTTAAGAATATAATTGAACCAGAAATGTCCTCCATTCATAATATATTCAACTAGACAGTTCTCCTCTGTTGAAAGTATTCAATGTCAATGCTTTAATTAACTCCATAGGAAAGAGCAGGATGAATACAGAAAATCCTAGAAAGCACTTTGAAACTTATCCAGAAGAAAGCAAACACATTTAAGATAGTTCTTAAATGTGGGAAATATTTTCAAAGAGAATACTCCAAGCAATAGATTAAAGCATGCACCCTATAGTTCAGGTCTGGCCTTGCATCTCCCAAGGAAGCAAGCTTGTTTGTTAGAATAAACAGAGGAAATTGCCTTAACGCTGGGAAAAAGGGACTTGGTCTAAACATGAGAGGAAGAAGACAGGACTGTGCATGAAAACTTTAAATCTGAACAACACTATGCACTCCAGTAACTGGAGAGAGAAGTCATACTGACGGCTTTATTAGTTGCTGTGGTCCTGTTAGCAGGCACCATGGGAGAGCCTTCCTTCCATTGTGCCCCCATGCCTGAGTGCTTTCAGGCCACCAGATTTACATAGCATAACGTTAAAGATTTGTGCAGTCATTTGAGTGTATTGAAGCACTGCTCCTGCTCATTCTCAAATGCTTTGGATAGCCCTGAGCTGAGATCTGTCTCACCTCAGATACCTAAATGTTAGATGGACTATGATCTCCTAAGCTTCCTCTCAAGAAAATGAAGTGACCTTAGCATCTTCAGAGGGCAATTTATCCTTCCTTCCTAGATGCTTAGGACAAAATGAATCACACTTTTAGAGGTGCTTGTTTTTCACCATTAACTGTGGAAAATATTGACAATTTTATCTTTTAGACAGTTCCTGAGATAAATTCTACCCACAGAGCCTCCATTTGACATTTTGATTTAAAGAAAGCTTACACAGTATGAAATTTACATAGTTTTGCTTTGACTATACAAAACTAAAGATTTTTACTCTATACCATCTTCTGCAGGGTTTCTTCCTGAGAAAAAAGCAGAAGATGTGTGCCAGAACAGGAAGCCAAAACAGGCAAGGAAAACTCACCATTGCCAATCATAGAGCAGCTATTGTTCAAGGGCATTGTTTTAAAACAGTAAGCTTGCACCATCATTCAATGATGTGCTGGTGGCAAAGATAAGTGGCATCCTTTTCCTGTGGATTTTATATTTATGAATGAATGTTCACAGTAAAGGTCAAGATTTCCTTATTCTCTGAAATGTTATGTTACCTACGAGTACCAGAAGAGTGTCCCATTGTAAAGCAAGTGAGCTACAGAGAGAAGCCAATATTGTGTTCATTTTGAAGGAGTTTTTCATACAAACTTTTCATACAAATTCCGACGTGCTTCAAATGCCACTGAACTGACTATCAGCAAAGATAAACTTGCAGGAAAAGAAAAACCCAACGGCACAAACAGCCAAGTCCAAATCACAAGGACTAGAAAACTACTTCATGCAGGTACCACTCCAACTAAAGTTCATTACATTAATACTGACCATGTAGAAATACCAGTGTACTGTCTTCACTCTTCTACAAAGTATCAATATTACTGACTGAGCTTTATAGTTTTTTTTCTATATTAGCCCCCCAGACTATGCATATTACCTGACAAACAAATTTTAAATTCATAATCTCTTTTGTGCTATAGGTCAGATTTGTTGTTTTCCCAAGCTCCGGGATCCAGAAGCCAGTCTTGCCCATACCTACAGCTGGTTTGAGAAACATGAAAATGCTTTTATGGTACAGTCTTTTAAAGGGCCCTACATTTATGTGAGATTGCTGTTACAGGATAAGATACAGTTTGGCCATGATTCTTTTTATGCTGGTATACGCTTATTCAAACAATAGATTTAGTGAAGTAATTCAAGGATATTCCACATACAACAACAAATATCTGCAGGACATGTACAGCAGTTAAACAATATCTATGTACAAATAATGTATATCTGAGCAGTGAATGCAAGCCTAAATAATTTCTTACGCAGACATTTTAATGTTTCCTGGAAATTGGGGCAGTAAAATAGTTTTGCTTCAGTGACATTTTGGAAATTTGCTGTAACAAAGACAAAAACCAACTCGGTGATGTCTTGGAGAGAGATGTCTTACAGAAGAGTGAGGAGAAGCCTGGACTAAACTATGTAATATACTCTATATTGTAAAGATATATTACATGTACTGTGGTTTGCCTTATAATGATAAAATACTTTGCCATTAGCATGATATTTCATAAATGCTAAAGATGGTGGGAGTCTATTTGTAGGCTCATCAGAGAACTCATCAGAATTCATGGTTTTATTTTCTTTTATTTTTTGTACTTAAGTACTGAAGATAATGGAGACTAGTCAAGGAGGGATACTACCATTCTAATCACTAGGGGAAAAAATCAAAATAAAAATCTTCAGAGATAATTTGACAGTTGTAGAATTCAATACTATATACTTATAATCTCTTTATAATGATGAATTCATAGAACAATGTGTATTATTAGAATAATTTTTCAATTGTTTTTGTGCTAAACCTTCAAATTCTAACAGTACACATTTTCTAATAGTCAAATACTTCAACTCTTCAACAGAAGAGTGTGCAACATATCATTTCTTCATGATTATTTACAGGATAACTACAAAAATCAACATAAACCTCATTTCAAATATCAATTTTGTAAATCAAAGCACAAAGCAGAAATTTGGTTGAGATAAAAATTCACTAACATTTCTCTTTATCAAATCTAATTCTTATTAAACTCCTAAAGATGTCTTGCTAACATTTCTTTGCAATCTCAAGTCCCTGCTGTGAAAAATACTTTGTTACTCAAATGTCTAATCTGCTTAGCAGGAATGTAGACTAGTTTTCTTTTCATGCCTAAGCATATATTTTGAAGAATCTGAATCAAAACTATGATAAAATAATAACTTAAGAACATAGTATAGGAATAAGTATATAGTATACATTTACTTATAAGCTGTGCCACTAATTGATGAGTGCCAGGAGATGACATCATTTAAAGCATTATTTTTTATCAGGAGCTTAACTCAACTCTAACTGGAATACCATTGTCTTTTCCCATGAGTCAGACCTAAAATCAAGCAGTTATTCTGAAGGTTTCAATGACAGCCAAATTCTAATGGTTTAACTACAGTATTTATGGAGTATTTCTGGAGTACCAAACCAATTTGGTACTGTGGACTACTAAATGCACTCTCAGAATTTATGTCCAGGTCATTCTCATTCAAGAAAAATCTAGTTTTAATGCTTCTACTCTTCTCTGTAAAGTGAGTTGAAAATCATAAATGTGGTCAGCAGGGAGATTCACTACCAAAACTACACTGCAAGATTTAATTGTGAACCATAATGTGGGCATACATGTTCAATCCAAACCCATTCATCCTCCACATGTATTTGTCTTCAGGCTTATTTTTCCCACTAAATTGAATACTTGAATGAATCTGAGGAAACTGTTCACGTTAATGTTCACATTCCTCTCCAGCCTCCAACCTTTGAGCACTGGCATTATCCATGTTTAAAGATAGGTTCAGTGTTACAGCCTCCCTCCAATTCCTCTAGCCCATGGGAGAAGTACTATGCTAGGAACACTGTGATTTCAACATAAGATTAAAAAAAAATGGTTTAAACATTCTTTTGCAAGAGACTACATGCCCTTTCTACACTTACTCCATAGTCACTTCCAGTGTTAAATTTCATTTCAGGCACAATTTGTGTCTGAACAAAGGAATAATCAAAAACTACTAGTCATTTTACTTTTAGTGTAAAAAGTCTTTTTGGCCGCAGGCTTTTTTTTTTATTATGATTATTAGTTTTTTTTCCTGGATGTAACAGATGGTTACTTTACTTTGTGTAACAAGTAGATTTACCTCAGCATTGAGTTCTCTCCTTTCTTTGTTACTGAAGAATTTCTTATTTATTATCAAATGACAGACCTGCAAAGGTCTGAGATATGAGTGTCTCATTAACTGGCACTTTAATCAGTGATTCTTATGAAAGAGCAGTGGAACCTCACTACTGGATAGTCGCAGATCTCAAGGATGCTGTGTTCAGTTCCTAGCTATTGTTTGATCTGTTTTACAGCAAACTATTCAATTCAAGGAAAAAAAAGCGAACAAAAATTGAACAAAATAGGCATTTTGTCCCCTCAAAATTGTCCTGCAAAATCTTCTCTTACAATAGTAATTTATTAATTTACATGATTAAAAAATTCATTTAGCCAAGAGAGTTTGGGTCCAAAAATATGCGTTATGGTTTGTTTTCTTTGAACACAAGACAGGCACAAGTTGCAGCTGGTGGTTTCCTCCCTTGGTTATTGCTCAGATATAGAATAATTTTTGAGTTACAGCTATTCCTTTATACAAGAATAAATTCTGCATCATGATTTTACAATGAAATAACAGAAGGGGCTAAATACACTCACTCGTGATACTTAGAATTGTATCTCAGGAGTGGTACAATTCTTAAAATACAAACACACAGAGAAACAAACAACAAACACAAGATGAGGAGATACAATTTGTTTTCTTACTGTAAAGACATCTGTGTACCAGCCATTTAGACCACATGACAGTAGGCATTCACTGCCAATTTCTTTCACCCATGAGAGAAAATAATGATAAGTTGTTTATGCAGAAGATTTTAAAAAATTATACTCTATGTTTCAATTAGAGATTAGGGATATTTTTCTAATTGTTTTTTGCTTAAGACTTTAACATTGCTCTGCCTTCAAGAAACTAATATTAGCAGTGAAATTAAGGAAAAGAAAGACTCAAATTTTGGTGCTTTCCTTTCTTAGGCTTTGAATCAGACCTATTAAGAAATACTGAGACTGAACTTCCCCCAAAAGCAGGGCCTCCGCTTTTGAGGAGGGGCAGAAAGTGAGAGAATTGCAAGTTCTTCTAAAGTTTTACATCTGAGTAGTGGGCAGGTAGATAGTCATCACACTACAAACAGTCCTTCCCTTTATAGACAGGAATCTATAGCAATAGAAAAAAAAATGAATACAGAAAGAAGTACTTACATATGCAAAGGCTCTCCTTTAACATGGAATTGAATCCTAGGCATGTTGTAGGACACTTACTTGTAGAGTAGGAGGTTCCCAAGATCAAAGCTAGCCTTCCAAAAATATCCTTATTTAAATGTGCAGAAAGATAGAATCTTATTACTTTGCTATTAAATATTCATAGATATTTCAAAGATGCAGAATTTTTAGTTGACAAACACATGACTCATGCTCTTGCTCAAGCCCCCTTTAAAATTTTTCTGCCACTGTGGTATTACCACTTAGTACATTTTACAGATAGATACTATGCACTCTTGGGGAAAAAAAAATATCCATATTATTCACAGTTAGGATTCATAATATGACAACAGCTGAACTGTGTCATATTCTTTATTAAGCCACAAAATAACTGTTAATGTTTCTCCATGACATATTTTTAATCTTAAAATACGTATTCTTCAGAAAGTTAAACTTATCTCCTCTAGACTTGATAGCATACACCACAAGAGTCCTACATGGAACTAAGCAATTTTGAGTACTTTTGAAATACTGAGGGAGCCTTGCACATTCTTACCCCTCACTATACAGACTATACTCTAATACAGACTCCATTCCTTTCTAAATATAAAATTCTCATATGTGAGATTTGAAAAAAAATTATACTGATTTGAAAAAAAATCAGTAAATCCGCCTTTCTAATTGCAATGATTCATTCATTCAATTTAATTGTTCACAACCAAAAATCTGCTTTTTGGGCAAATTAAAGTAACAAACACAAAAATGCATATATTTCAGACTGGCTATGTATGACTTTTTAAAATATTTGTTTAATAATTTCCCCATTCAGTTATATAATAAGAGTTAATGTAGTAAGACGTAACCAACAGCTTTTTCTATGATAAGTAGTGAATAGTGAATCTAGTGCTGAAAGAAACCCTCAGACTTTACAAAATCTATTCAGGAGGACTATTAACATTTCTTAATAGTCCTAGTCCTGGACACTATTAACATCTATTAAATGTTAGGTACTAATAAACCCTCCTATATGGAAGATGCTAAGATTCTCTTAACATAACTCAGAGCTCAACTGTCCTTAAAATTAGAAATCTACCCAGTTTGATTTAAGGTCATTTCTTCTTATTCTATTCCCAGTATATAACATAGTATGGATTATTTTCCCCTCTGCAGGAACCATTTATATATTTAAATATCAATCTTGTGTCCATCTTATTCTTAACTAACTAAATATCTCTTCTGGAGACCTTCTAAATGTCCCACATCAGTCTTGAATTGGAGTGTGGAAAACTTGATATTCCTACAGCTAAGTCTTTATTCAAGGATTAGAATATTCAAGGCATGACAATCCTTGTTACACATCACAATATATTAGATCCTCCTCAAGTATCCTCTGAGTTTCTTGTATCTTACTCTGCTACCCTCCATTCCCTGAGATTACTCTAAGTCCCTGGATTTTCTTCAGTAATAGAGATGCACAAATCTAGTGGACCATCTTTTAATTTCCTCACCAAGTGACAAGCATCATTGATTTACATTCACAGAAATTCTTTTTTTTCCTGAATATAATAACATTTATAATTGATTAAGTTGATTTTAAGACTAAGTTTGCACAACTAAAGTGATATAAAAGAACTTATCAGACTGCAGAGCTAAATGTCCATGCTCCATTCACTGGCTGGCATGTATCTTTCCAAGAATATGGATGAATCCTAAATAATCTCCTATATATCACAGAGAAAAACCTACAAGCTTGTCCCTTGCTTTGTCAAGCACCTGCAGACATGTAGGTGTTTCACTTTGTATTAAACAGTGCAAACTATTTTCTGTAGTTCAACAGAAAACTTCTTTAACTTACTTGTATGTTTCTATACTTGGGCTAAATTTGGATGATTCATTATATTAAACGATCCTCTAGGCCGTGTTTTCAAATCCTCCAACAGCATCTCATTAACAGCAAACTGATAAAATGCAACAGCTGTATGCATAAAATATCTCAAGGCATTCTGATGCTTCGTTCTTTGAATCTTACAAAACATTCTATCAATAAGACAGCTCTATCCCCTCAATTTGTATGTAGCACACCAGAGTAGGTTTCTTTTAACTCACAAATAAAAAAATAAAGAGCACACAAGAGACAGTAGAGGAGCAAAAACCCATACTCTATCTTTTCTACTTTACAATGAATTGTTTCCAAGAATGTGAAGCAATCATGGAGAAGACCTTGTACTCAGGGTTTCCAGCAGGCCCCTTGAGAGAGTCCCTGAAAGGATGCCATACTTTCAGTGTCTTTCCTTGTCATCCACAACATGGCCACGGTGGTACAAACAAGTTTTCAATATATTTACTATAATATAAGTTACTACTCTAAGAAAAAAAAAAAAGAAAGAAAATTTCACTTCAAGCTGTCCATTTATCTCTTACCAGCAGCTCTTCCAACTTCTCTTTATTTTCCTAAGTAAGTAGATAGACTGAAGTATAAGATGTAGCAGAAATCCCTCTACATGGTGAAGGAGAAAGAAAACACCAATAACAGACCGTTACTCTCATTTTATTTTAATCCCATTAGCCCAATATGCAGACACAAATTTTCCCCTTGCAGTGAGGGAAATAGATTCCAAATACAATGCAACACGTAAAGCAAATTTAAAATGAACGGCTTGCCCGGGCTGAGCACTGTTCTGCCATGGAAACTTGCCACATGTACTCCAGTGAGCTGGTTTAGATGTATCTGGTTTAAACCATAATGTACCTTTTCCAACAAACTAAGTTGTACTGTACTACTGTGCAATGTAACTATAATCTCAAATATATTATTAGTTTTAGCCATCACACAACAAAACATCTAAAGTCTGTCAGCTCACATTTCAGTTATAGAAATGTACTTTTATGGCCTTGACAAATGCAATCTGTTCTTGGTGTTGCCCATTTCTGTCAGGAAATAACAGCTTCCTAAGAGATTGCTTTGGCCATGCTTTTCCTACATTTTTCCTTTCTCCTGTCTATTTGCTTCTGGATCCTGTTGCCATGAGGAGTCTATCACCTAAAATCTCCGCGGTACAGAAAAAAAGACAGTCTCTTTTATCTTAGCTAAGAACACATACTAAATCAGTCATTTCTATGCATCTTTCCAACTGCTTTCTTGTATCTCACATGAGATTCATAACTACCCAGGTAGGATCAAGCCTTTCGCTCCATCTTTGTACTTCTAGGGGTATGACATGTTACAGATCTGTGGAGGGGCCTCCTACGTACCATGTACTCCATATGACAGTTGCAACTATTAACAACAATACCTAAGGAAAGAAAGTCAATGCCAGAGTTGTCACAGCTACTTTGTGTGATTGATTCATTGCAGATTTAATAGCACTTCCATGATTACTTTTGAAAGGTGATATCATCCAGAAACTTTTTTAATGGGAATGTATAGTTCTAACTAGAAACCATGCTTTTCCTCATAGAATCATAGAATCATAGAATGTGTAAGGTTGGAAGGGACCTTAGAGGTCATCTAGTCCAACCCCCCTGCAC
>JAUBOD010000302.1:3529803-3552071 GCA_032353885.1 Nothura maculosa
GGCTCAATTCTAATTGAGCCTTAGCTTTCCTTGTAGCATCCCTGCATTCTCTGACAACGTTTCTATATTTCTCCCAAGGGGCCTGTCCCTTCTTCCCTCCAATCAAGATTTTTTTTCCAATGTGTATTTGAAGTAACATACAAGTGAAATGAAATACTATTCTTTAGCAACTTTAAATACATTTTCAGATTCCTAATGGCTGCAAATTAAAAATCTGGCTTTGATAATTGATTAATCAATTATATTTAAAATGTAAATATGTCAAGATAATGATATTCAAAAATAACTGCTTAACATAAATGACAATTTTGTATGTAATTTTCTTTGTTTTGAAACTTTAGATAGCAGTAAAATTACAGAGTACTACCTATGTTCCAAGGGAGCTATTTTGGTTTGGTGATTCAATTGTGTCTTTTAAAAAGTATTAAGGAGTTTGTACATTGTCAAACCACAGGTCAGAATTGTTTGATCAATCAAAAAATATTTTTTTTTGATAAAAGCTAAATAAAAATAAAAGGAGGATAGAGTAAACCTATCCTGAATAATTAGACTATTCAAACCTAGTCTCAATAATGAGACTGACCATAACTTAATAAAAACACCAGTTACCTGCCTGGGAAAGAACACTGCCCTCTGTTTCCTAGAAATCAGAGAACTGAAATAAATTGTTGACTTCTTGATATCTGAAATCTAAATAACTTTACTACTTTGTAACTGGAAGAAAAAATACTTGCCTGAACTATGAATAGAATTTTTTCTATCCTTTCACAGACTCATTGGAACATACAACAAAAACAACTGCAAGAGAACATATGTTTCAAATCTTGCCTGGAGTCTAGATCCCTGGACAAAGATTGTGTACCACAACTTTCATGAAAACTCATGTATTTATTTGCCAAATAATTCTAGGCAACTTAAGGCTTTCAGCACAAATTATAGTGGTAGATAGAGAGTCTAACTAAATACACTCTGCTGTACAAATATTGTGTTTACTTTTTAAGCTAATTTTAAAATAATTAAATTAAATTAAATCTAATTTCTATAGCTTAAAAAAAATAGAAATAAATATTTCCTATGGATTTTCCTCTAACTCCACAGGTCCAAGATGGTCAACTAATATATAAGTCTACAATTTTTATTGATTTACTTACTGATTGTGAATTTTAATAAGGTGAATTTTAATAAAGTCTAAGTGGTTCTAATTTGAATTTCTCCTGGCCAGACAAAATAGGAAGGAGGGGAATTCTCTAGATTCCTTATTTCTGGAATCCTCTAGAATTATCTTTTGATGTGGGATGAGACATTCTGCAACCCTTTTTTCACATTCAGCTTTTGGAAGTCATAAAGAGTGGAATGTATTTACCAAGTTTGTTTTGAATGAAAAGGAGGAGCCTTTCATTTCTAAAGCTCTACAAAGATCAAGTATAGACTTATTAACGTGAACTTCATGTACAAATCACCCTGACAACCAGCATCCTGCAGACAAACACTTCCCCTCTGCAAGGGCAAATTGGTAAATAATCACCTCTCCATCCTTCCTCTCATCTTGCCACTCTCTTCTCAATTTGTGTGTAGAGATGAATATAAAGTGGATGCCTCTTAGGAGAAAAAAGGGACCTATCAGTCTGAACTGACTGGGAGGGCCATAGTCTAGGGTAGAGAAGGGAGAAATTTCTCTATCTACCAGAGTATTTCAGAAGAGTTTTTTCTCTGTCTGCACACTTACTGCAGTTCTGGATGTAATCAAGAATACCAACGGAAGGGTGACTAACTGATGATGTTTGTCAATGTGAGTTATAGAAACAATACATATTACTTCTGCACTTTTAATATGAAAATCTATCTCTTGTTGAAGTCAACTGAAGTCACGCACTTATCATTCTGTTCATAAAACTTGTTCCTCTGAGTCATCTAGCAAGGTTACTAAGCACTTCACCATATTAATTTTATTTTCAAAGAGAAAACATTTATTTTAATTTCAGTATGCAGTTCTATTACTTACATACTTATCCCTGCTCATTCAGTGAGGTATATTTCATATCAATATATTCATATCAATGTATTTCATTGATAAATATTTATAGATCTCTATAAAAATGTACATTATCTGCAGTATTTTTCAACATATTTAAAAGAATGTACATCTTACTATCTTTCCAACACATTAACATATGCTTTATTTCTGTGAGTATCTAGATGCTCGCTTCCTGCAGAATAGTGGGTAGATTCATTATAGAACTCTTCTTAATAGCTCTAATTCTTTTTCTTTTTGTTGCTTAGTTCTTTACACCTGCTATTCTCTCTTACTGATTGATTTGAAATGGTAATTAGAGCTTTAGAAATCCTTAAATTTAGAAGTAAATGTGTGTAGTATTTTAGAATATATAGAAATAGAAAAGATATAGAATATAAATAGAAAAAAACTTATTTTTGTAACACTCTACACCATGCCATATGTACAACAAAGTGTGAAACAGGGTCAATATTATAATATTGTAAATGTCTGTAATAATCAATGTAGGTAAAATGTAAAATAATTTACTTTTATGTATATTTTTGGGTGCTGCTTATTTGCAAAACTCTATATTAATAGGCTATATTAATCAGGATTCAAATGTACTCCGCATAGGTTCAGACTTTCTATTCCCTGGTATTCCAGATGCACCCTAATGAAAGATTCTTCTCTCATCTTGTCAGAAGTTACAAAGATGAGATCAAATGTCTTGTGACAGTTATTGAAAAAATCTAGTAAGATTTATATGTGGATTATATGTTTAAATATCCAATAAATGTAAAGTGATTGGGAGCATCTAATAACAAAGTTATTCAAGATACTTGTGGAAGCCACACCTATTATACCATGTGTACCCAACAGTTTCAGGAGTTACCAGTGGGTTTTTTCATGTACTCCTAAACTAAAACCATCCTTGATCCACATTTTTTTTCAGACTTCAGTTATATTCTGAGGTATCTATTTCCTAATTTTAATTTCCCATGCTTTGTAACTTCAGAATACTATTAATATACCCTATATTCTAGAGACTTTTATGCAGTCCAAGATCATATTTTTGGGAAACAGATTACAAAGCGTAGGAAAACAAGAAGATGAGACAAATCCATCCAAAGAGGTGGATGATGACTTTGTTAATGCTGGTGATAAGAACTCTCATTGAGCTACTTAATTTTCCCACTTAAGTCTTTAAATTGACTCGTGCTATGTAATGAGGGAAGACAGTTTGCTCTTACTGCTGGACTGCCTGAGAGGCTATGATTCAGCCTAGTGATTAACCCAGCTCTACTTGTTGTGACAGAAAACACAGTCCGAGAGGATTTAAATTTTCCAGATGCTTTTAGAGGGCCATTTTTGTAGTGATCCGTGCTAAGGTTTGCCTACTGCCAAATTCGGGGGAACTTTTTAGTCCATTACCTATCTTACAGCATCCCCTCCCATTTTGTAACTCACTAGTTGCTGGACAGGAGGCAGAGACTGCCAGAGTAATGCATATCCTGATGAAAGTAGGGCAGAAGCAACTGGAATCAAGGAAAATTCTCACCCCTGGGCACAACTCTGTAGTGAGCCTGTTGCATTATTGGTTAAGTCACCACTTGCACACTCCCTCAATAAAGGAGATATATATACTGTAGTAGATAGACCACTGTCAGGAAACATGTTGGCTTGTTTAAGGTATCAGTCTATACTCATTCTAAGACATGAAGAAGCATTTTCTACTGCTTTTAATAAGCTCTTTATAGATGTTGGATGCTGACATCTTTTTGTGGTTATATTTCAGTCCATTTTGGGCCAAGTATTAATGATTTAAGATATAAATGCATAGATGTTTGCATAGAACATGTGATTTGCCATACAAAGTTAAAAGGATGGAAGAATTCATCAGTTCAGAGCATGCTGAGAGACGTCAATGTGGAATAAAGCACAATCTAATGCTCTCAGGATTGCAGAGAGGACTGTGTTCAAGAAGAACAAGCAGTGAACATCATTATTTCCTTGTTGTGTATCACATACAGCTGCATCCAGCTAAAATACTTCCTGCCTATATCTCATCATCAAATAAAATTAACAGGGATTTATTTTACTAACTCTAAAGATCAAATCCTCAGTTAGTAGGTGACATTTATAAAACAAGGACAATTAAGAGATGCACAGACAATCCAAAGGCATGCCCATTTCTGGACATATTTGTCCTTTGACTAATTCTAAATATGCAAGAATACAATGATTAAAAGTCTTTAGTTCATTTTCGAACAGTGATCAGTAAGTAGTTTACTTATAACACAAGAGGTAATAATTCAGCAGGAAAAATATATTTAAGATCTCTCAAAAATGCTTGCCACTATCGCTATTAAGGAAAAAATAGTTTTTGCAGAAAATCTTCAAGTCAACAACTTTCAGATTTTCAGTGAGGCTATTTAGAGATAGATTATATGTCAGGTAGTTCACGTCTCCTAATTGTGTGTAGGGTTATAAGATGATTATTATTATTAATATATGGTAAGTATTACTAGAATATCAGGTAGGAAAGTCAGTAATTTTTTACTTAATAGTCAAATTAGCTAGTTATAAAATAATCTACAGTTTCATTGCATATTCTTTCTACCTTTTCTCCATTTTATATAGTGGATCATTGTGTCAGAACTCTTTTCAAACTGCCTGGTTCATCCCTGAGGGTAATTGCAAAACATCATATTTGTCTGGAATGCTGTTTCTTGTAAACTATCTACCTTATACAGTTCTTTGCTAGTTGAAAGCTATCCCATAAACTTCTATGCAAACACTCTCTGGACCAATATCTGGACTCATGTGTGGTGGCATGCTTTCCAGCTGTGGGAAAAAAAAGAACACTTTCAAAAAGTTTATTTCTACCAGCACTTATTTCTAGGCTGATATGAGATTCAAAAATAGAAAGACTTCCAACACTGATTAGAAGTTAATATTAATAGCCTTGTATAGGAATATCTACAGGATTAGGAAATTAAGATGTGGTAAGAGAAAACTTTCTAATGGATAGAAAAACAGAGGTTGTGCTCCTTCTAAGTATTACCTGCCAAATATGAGCTAAGCTGTACTTGAAATTTATTAACATTGCACAAGCAAAGTAACTGAGCATTGAAACATCTCTAGGTTGCTAAACTCTCTTGATTTCATCACTTTATTTTCTTCATTTATTCCTACCTTCCTTGTCTGTTTATCTCTTCCATAGGATCTGACAGCAGGACAGTGAGTATTTTGAGGAAGCGGCATTTGTTTATTATGTTTCTGAAAAGCTATTTATGTACTTGAGTTCTGAGTTTATGCTCTTGGGCACTCTCATAACATGTTGTAATGACTACATTTATCAATGAAGTAATGCAAACGTGACCTATTTTTGAATAAATATTTATCTAGCACCGATTCAGTCAGTATATTGTCCCTTGGAGCTCTTCGCTGTTTCCTTGGTCTTTATTTCAGTATTCTATACATTATGTTTTGACCATTTGGCCATGTACTAATAAAAATAATTTCACCACAAAAAAACAAAGGTTTTGTTCTAATGACATGGGCTAGTACACTGTCTCATGAATATCTGTGTATTTAACAGATCTTCAATAGTCTTCTATAAACTCACTGGAACATATCCTTAATTTGAAAAGCACTAACTGGTTTGAACAGAAATGATTAGACTTTGAGTCAAAAACAGTTTGTCCTTGATCCAAGTGCATACACTAATCCTGATTAATTCCCAGAATTTTTCAAAGTCAACAGATTGTTACAAGCTCTTCTTCTTACTGGAAAAGGAATAGTTTTCTAAAAAAATCTGAATGTGATAGGCAAAAAATTGTGTTCATGAAAAAGCACTGAGGTGAAAGGGAATTTCTGGCAACCAGTTTAACCTGTTTGTAACAGTGAAAGAGGAATATAAGCAAGCAAGTTATTTTTAATGCCTTCAAATGATGGCGTTTTGTTAAGTTAGGAACTGTATTAATTAGAAACTACTTTTACACTATTAATATAAAACATAAAAGTAAAAAAGAGACTGAAATCTTTTAATTTGACATATAAATTAGAGATTTTGGCAGGGTTGTTTTCAAAGATTTTCCCACTTCAACACCATACATGAGATTAAACTTCCTGTGGAGAAGTATGGGTACTAGCATCAGCAGTCTGAGAACCCAGAGAGCTTTTGCTTTTTTGTAATATTGGTATCTATATTTTTTTCATGTAGTAGGGTAGTCAAAACTTGGTAATGCATTATACAGTATCTAGCAAACAGTTTAATTCCTTTGCCCTTGTTGTATTAGAATAGGGAAGGCAGAATTTGGTCTTTGCCTTGCTACTTATGTTTCTTCTTTGCCTTCCAAAATCTTCTCCTTTATTCCTACCTGCACCCTCTGAAGTTGCCTGCTGGTCTTTCATCTCTATCTTTTATAAGGACTGCGCATAGATTCACTGCCTGATATTCAGGACAAAATTAAATCTTTTAAAATATTGTATTGCACATATATAATCAGCACTTTGTCTAATACAAAGTGATTCAAAAATACCTTTTATTGGCAATGAAATAAGCTATGAAATGCAATGAAACAACACAGCACCAGAGGCAGAAATAGACATTAGATGCAGGGGCTATTAAAGAGGCAAGATACATGACCAGGGAAAGTATTACAAGAGTGGTAGTGCTAGAGTAAAATGTCAGTGCTTAGTTCTACTGAACTACTTTTCTCTGCTCAGATATTCAACCCTCTCTATCATTGACTTGTTTTTTCTTTGCTTGTAAAAGATAGTTAGAAATTCCAGTGGTGCATATTCTATATTTTCACACTGTTATTCACATGAGAGCATAAAGCCAGGATATAACACTATATGACTGGCTAGGGGGAGTGGGATGTTTTGTCCTAAGTATTTTCTACATTAGGAAGCAGTGAGGACGGAATGAAAAGAAGGTTATATAAAAAGGCTAAAGGTTTCATCAAAAATGCTAATGTATCTCTGAGACTACCATTTGTGACATTCACAAAAGTAGAAATTACTGTGATACAGACATTATTAGATCTAACATGAGAAATACACAATCTCATCTATGATATCTTTCTGTCTGCTAAAATCTCCTGTACAAATGGCCATCATTTTAGGAAAAAGATAGGAAAGCTGGAAGATTTATGCTGCTATGCCATTAAAATCAAAAATTTAGCATATGTTCACATATTATTCATTGCAAGAAGAAAGAATAACTGTAGCCAATGAACTATTATAATGAATTTAATTATGGGATTAAACCCCCAAAATATCTGTGGTCAATACTAATGATACTGATCCACTTTTATTTTTTTTAATGAATTAGCATATCCATGCTGGAAATATAATTTTGTTGACCAGTCTACTTGAATACAGCCTTCCCTTAACGCTTTTATTTATGTAGTTTTAATCTTGATACTCTTAATAGTGGTATAACATCCAACTCATCAGCAAATTGGCTAAAATGAGAAAAAGCACTAGAGCCTCATCTTTTAAGCTGAGAACTAGATCAAGAATTACAGTAAATGCTGTGGCTAGAAGAAATAATAAATATCAGACTAATAATGTATACTCAAACTATTTTGACACAAAGTTTCTGACAGTCGTTAATTAGCCAGACCACTCCTAGAAATGTTCTTGAAACACATTTCTTAATATGCTAATTAAAATGCACAAATCTCCCCTGACATACAATAGAAATTTTTAACAATATATGTCCCTAATCTTCTATGAAACTTGAGGTTTATGCAGATGTGTGATCATTTGACCATACTTAAAAAAGAATATCGTATCTATTGAATAGATAGAAGTAGAATCTAAAGTAGATTTCAAAAAGCAGAGGTTTCCTTGTTGCAATATCAACAAGACACTGGCAAATCCTGACCAGATTCTGATATCATTAATTGGGCTACATAATATTGCATCTCAATTATCCTATACCTAAAAGAAACCATGTCATATGTAAACAAAATCTCTGGTGAATAAAGATGTTTCTTAGCAGTTAGAATATCCAAATCTGATCTGTATTTACTAATGTTTAGATGATGATAATTTGCTTTCTAGCTGTGTGAACATATTCATAAATATATGCTTGCAGTTAGTTGACATAGGAAGTGAGTGAATAGACTCTGTTTAGAAAAAAATGGACCTAAAGTTTTTGATGCCTGTTGCACTAGTGTGAATATGATATACTGCCTTGGAAGTACTTATTGATCTGCAGGGAAATTGAAGGGAATGTGATTCAGTGTCCTGGATTAACAAATGGTGCCTTCAGATATGGGCTGCATCTACGAAGCCCTAGCTGGGATAGATGCAAACCTTTTTTTCTGAAGCCACCGCAACTGGTGAGTGTTGCAGCTCCAGCAGATTCAGGTGAAGATCCCTGGAATAGCACAAAATCATTTGCAAAAGCCAGGACAGTGTATTTCGAAGATCAGGACCTTGCAGACACAGCTCGCATGGTTGCATGTGCACGAGGAAGGTTATGATATACTTGACCAGCAGAGCTCCCAGTGCTAACACGATACTTCACGCTTTGCCAAGTGCAGTGTGGGCACAGCTAGGCAGTGTGTGTGCCCCAGTATCAAACCCTTACTCCTTCAAGCACAGAGTCACCTACGATCCAGGACCCATGGAAAAAACACAAGGACAGAACACCTAACTCATCAAGCTCAGAGATCACCCCAACATGGTTCTCTTCTTGTATATCACTTTTGTCTGCTTGAGCAGAAAGTTTTGCATCATGATTAATAATAGTAATGGAAAGCAGTATAACATTGTTCATTTCAAGATGGCTCTGCTGAATTAGATCAAGCTCCATTAATCTTCCTGCCATCATCCTGACAATGACCAGTGTAAACTCCTGGATCAGGATAATCTGTAGTGTGTGAACAGATGTAATTCTCTGTAGGAACTACACTAGGTTATTCCAACTGAGAAGTGGTCTACTACTGCTGATCAGGCTCCTGCAGACCACTGTGCTCTCCACTTGAAGCCTTACTGTCTACTGAATGCATTTTTTACATCTGGATGTAAATCTGAACGTTAACAGTTACCTATTGTCCAGAATTAATATATTCCTGACTTCTTTGCAGCATTTTCATATATTTCTTAATAAACATTTTAACCTAAAAGTGCCTGGAAACCAAACATCTAATAGGATGTGTCTACCACAAGGAAGAGCTTTGTATTGCACTAAGTTTCCTTGCAAGTTTAAGATGCTGAATATTAAAAAACTTATTTGCATAGCTCAAATGTCAAACAGCTTCTTGTGAATAAACATTATCATTGGTTTTTCCAGAAGATTAGCATCAATGATGAATACCATTATTTGTAACCACAGAGAGTTAGGAAGGATTTAATACAGAGAAGACAAACAAATCTCTTCTCTTTCACATTGCTACAGTCAGCAATTTTTCTTGGATATCTTAAGTGCACTTGCACTTAATAGTAATTCACAATTGATGTCCTGAATATCACAGGAAACTGTCAAACCGGTGGAAATTATTCTTAGGTTTAGCCATGTGCATTCAATGACCAAACAGATTAAAGGCTATTTTAAGCAGCTATATAGGACTGTTGCTACTAAAATGTCTGCTGGAATGAAAATTGTTTTCCATACTGCTTTGGTACAGGATATACTAAATATTTTTAATCATTCAAATCAACAGATAAAGTATGTATTCCACTGAAATATTTCAGAAAAGTTCATAATCTTAAAATAAAAAGAGCTCAAATTTGATGCTAAATATAAAATTATCCCGTGCACTTTAGAGAAAGCAAGTTCACAGGCAAAGTACATATAAAATAAAAGTGCAGTCTCTATTTTAAGAGCTAAGGACAAAGATACAGAAAAGAGAATGCATTGTATTTTCCTAATATCTGTTCCATCAGATTAGTTCAAATGTCCTTATACTTTGACAGAGAGTAGGTGTGTATATAAATATTTCAGTGCATCATTTGACCTTTTATTACCACATGGTTTATTAAACTTCTAGATGACAGTGTCTTTGCTGTAAGTCACAGCTATCTTTCTGTTTTTTGTGGGATAGCTTGATCACGTTGTAAAAGTTTAAGAGGTCTATTGAAGAAGGACTAAATAAGAGAAATAGAATAAAAACTCAAACTTATGCTTCCATAAATGACAAATAGCAGGAACAAGACAGGCTATAGCTTTAAGGAATTAACAGTTTTGCACAATGTCTCCAGAAAGATAGTAGGAAAAATTGTCTTTGCTTAGATTTGAGTAATTCTATAGAAAAACTCGACCCACATAGACAACAAGACAATTCTGAATAGTTATCATAAATAATTAGAAAAGGTTGAGGTCCTGATTTTGCAAGCCATATAATCAAGTAATTAACATATATACACACACAGCTGCATTCAATCATTTAATTCAGCTACCAATAACAATGAATAGATACACTAGAGAAGATAATTCTTTATGCTACCCATGCATTTAAAAGTTAGGGAAATGCTTAAGGGATGTCTATGGCAAAGACAAATAATTAGTTAAAGAGAAAAATATCTTGTGGATTAGCTGTTAGTTCAAAGCAGAATAGGACCTTTACTAAATTGTATCTGTAGGTACTATATCCATAAAACTTGTGTCTATGGGTACTATATCCACAACAATTTGCTTTTTCTTACAATTTAATTATGAGAAGGAAAAGGTAGTCACATCAGATTTTCAAATAATTTAATTTTATGAATGGGTATGTACTATTCGTAATTATTTATGACCATGAAGTGAGAGAAGGCTCACAGACTCATAGAAAAAATATCCGTTTCGCAGAGTTCTGAAAAGACTTCACACAACTGCTTGAAGAAAGTTTATTATTTTCTGTACATATTTTGAAAGAAAATATAATACCAAATAGCCAGAGAAACTATGCCCCAATGAGTGTCAATCTGCCTGATATAAACAATGTATGCATGCTTATAGGGCTTAAGTGGCTCTAGTACAGAGTGTATCCTTAGAGAGAAGAAGCCTGGGGTCGAAATACATATCTATAAGATAGAGCAGTGAAAGAGAGTGCTGCTGTAAGCCGCCTTCAACACTTGTTGTTAACAATGTTGTAAACTTGGAGCAGCAGTTGCCATGGTTGCAAAGAGTTTTGTACTGACCAGAGTCAAAAAAGGTGGCCTCTGGTTATGTGCTGCCTTTTTCACATGTTGCTCACATAGCATAAGGATTTATTCTAATTTCATAGCACTTCTAATGGAAATATGCATCACTTTTTCGGCCTCAGTTCTTTATTTTTTGCCAGATCCCACTAATAATTCAGAGCACTGAGAAATTGGAGTTGGCAATAATGTTTTAAATTTATTTTTCTTGAAGATTGCTCAGATGTTAACAAGTTAACTCTGCATAAAATCTAGAATTTGTCAAAACAGGTTTCAACTGAACCAAGTCCACTGAGAATATTTTTTTTACTTTTTTGTTTGTTTGTTACTTTAATTTGTAAAACTAAAGTGGGGATTGGCTTGACTATTTCCAGTTCCTCAAATTAAAAATATCTAAGAGCATAAACTAGGAGAAGTTACCACAACTTTAATTATTCCAGTATCCACTGGAGGATGGAAGACCAGAACATTTGGATCAAAATTTTTGATTTTTATGAGTGCTTAAGAGGTCAAAGAATGAGCAAAGTTTACAGAATCTATAAAGCCAACATCAAGTCATGAAACTGTGGTCATCTCAAATGACCAAATCATGTGTCTTCACTTGCCCATGTAAAGTCTGGAGAAGCACTCCGGGTAAGTACTTCACCCCATTTCCCCAGGTACAGTTTGGTCTAACATAGGACTCTGACATAAAAGGAGGTAGGGAGAGTTACTTGGGCTTATCTGAACGTATTTTCATCTTTTGTCTCTTCACTCACAATCCTTCAGCAACACTCAGTGTCCAGCTTTCTATCCTTGATTGTGATTCAATAGCAGCAGTTGAAGCTCTGTCCATTGTGGAGAATAGCATTTTTAAAGTTCATCTGTACTTGCACAAGCTCTAGAGAATCTGTGTACTGAAGCTTAGGAGATGCTTAAATTGCTATGGTTGTAAAGTGAGTTTTATTTTTCTTTAAATATAAGCACAATAGTAAGTAATTTTTAGGAGTTAAAGCAAAGTCCCCTTTGCATTGCTAATGTTTTATCATAGATGTAATGGCAAATCTCAGTAATTTAATGATAATTTAACAATTATTTTACATTTTTACACTTACTTTCACAGCAGCTTTACATTCCTACTAAACCAGTCTTCTCTTTGTTCCTCCAGGGTATACTTACTGGCATCTGTTCTGGTGAGGAATAACGCAGTGTGCTAAAGTCAACACCATTGTTGGAAGGGGCCACAGTAGCCTTGCATCAGCACAGACCCAGGCGGAAATTGAAGATGAATCAATAGACTGCCTTTTGGGGGCTTATGAGGAGTTCCGTTGGTTGCAGCACTCCACGAGATGATGTAGAACGCGGAATAACTGGTAAACAGGATAGGGACAAACAGGAATTCCTGTTCTTCTGTCATATGAAAAAGTGCAATATCAAAGGGAAAGCTCTACGTCCTCCAGTTTGTGCTCATTCTCAGATTCTCAGTCTACATCTGTAATTATTCAATAATAGTCTTTATTTTTGCACAGATATGAGTTGTCTTGAGGTGTTTTGGATTTCTCTCTCTTTTTATTATTTTTTTTTACTTTCTTAGGATCCTCTTTTCCTCTTGATATAGTCTGAACTTCCCTGCCAACTCCATTCCCGTCAATATCTTAGAGTCATTTTTTCTACAATGGTTTATGTTTGTTCTGGCAAACCATCATGGTCCTATCCATTTCCTTTAGGAGTCTCGCTTGCAAGCATTGATTCATTTGTCTGAATTGCAAACAAAGTGATTATTACTACCCAGAAAAGAATTGGCATTAATATTGTCAAGGCTGGCTGGGAATGCAAATGTCAGGAAGCTCATGGGTCACCTATGAATCTTTGGTTAGATTTTAAAGCTGAGATGTTAGTAGGGAACAATGTCAATATTGCTGCCTGCCCTGTCAATCCACAGAATGGATTTCACTACTAGAACCGTGCACAACAGTAAGGCAAATGTTTGCAATTTGTAGGGTGCCCTGCCTTAAAAGAATGTCTTCTGTTTGCCACATAGCTTTCTGAGGAAGCTCCTGAAAACAAGCCAGGCTTTTTAGATGTGATCAATAATTCTCTGTGTCTCAGTCTAGACATGTACGACTTCAAATTCCTTGCATGGTCCACTTTTCAGAGTTAGTATATGGCACTTCCTTAAAAAAGGATTGTTCAGTCTGTTTTGAAAATCTTGACCAAAGAAGTTAGATCACAGAGGCAGTGGGCAATTACTGACTGAAGATATGTATTTCCAGTTTTATCAGAATTGTTCCTGAAATTGAAACAACATAAAAATAAATAATTCATCTCTCTTTTTTAAGAACCATGATACTTAGGGACCCATACTCACTTTTGTCTGACACTTGAAAACGCCCTTCTCTGTCTGGTCCTGCCACTCAGAGTATCAGAATTGTTGAAATATATGTCTGCCCATGTTTTTAGAATATAGGTAGAATAACAATTTACCTCTAGGGAAGCTGACTTATGAAGTTACTGCAGCAATTCTTCAGCACCTTCTGGAACATGACAGGCTGTTTAGCCCTCCATGAAAGGTGTGCAAAGAGCCTTTCATTTATCACAAGGTAAATGTGTGAAATCACAAGATATAAGTAAAATTACCATGGATTATCTTACATACTTGCAATTTCACTTCCCATTCAACTTCTATTACTTATATTGATTATCATAATTGGAGATACATGAAAATGTAATAATGCTTTCCAGAGGAAAATTATTTTCACTGTGATATTGTCAGTTCATTCATGTTAGCTAATATCATTATCTTCTGACAGATAAGTAATTATCTTGTGTCATTGGTATGCTTGTTGACCAGACTGGTTGACCTTTAAAATAATAATTAGAAAATAAAACCTGCTGCTTAGAAATACAACTCACTCTACAACTGTGGAATTAGTTGAAGCAATTCATACGTATAGCTAGCAGAGAGAGACACGTTATGCTGTAGACTTCTCACAGCATTTTGGAGAAACGTGAGAGGCCTATGAAATGGTTATTTCTCTGCATTGTTGTTTTCATTCTTAGTGCTAAACAGTATCTTTCATTGTGCAAGAAATAGCAGAGAGCAAAGGTAGGAACAAGGGCACAGCAAAAAAGAAAAACAATCTTTAGTAATGTACATCATAAAGAAATCATAGTCACAGCCAGGTATAGAAACCTCAAATTTTACAAGGATTAAAATTATTTCTTTGTAAATTCAAATTGCTGTATATTTGAAGAGTTGGGGAATAGAAAATAGTTCAAATGTGGGAAGGCTTAAAGACAAAGTCAGAAATAGTGAGTAAAATAAAATTATATATGCCTGGAAGATTTATCTGAACATTTCACTTCTAATCAATGCCAAATATTAAATGAATAAATTGGGAATGTTCCCTGATTTTCTATTCATCATGAATAATGAATAGAATAATTTACAATTCAGATCTCAAGTTTGCAAATTAGTTCTCGTGGTGAGTCAGAAGGCAGTGACCAAAGCAAATTTATCATGTGGACTGATGCACGAATGTGGTAAATCCTTCACATTGCTCATAAATCATCAGGCTTATTGCCATACCTACTTCCCTGAACTTTTGTTCTTCAAACCATTTCATTCATCTCAGTTGCCCTGAAGCTATTTCACAATAAAAAAGGTACCTGAACCTGCAGGGTTTCTCTTTCTGTGTGTGGGAGTTAACACACACATCTACACATCTACCTAGACACTGATTACAGTGCTTCCTTTGCTCATCACTCAGACTACATGTACAGGTAACAGCAAAACAAACTCCATGATCAGAGAGTGGAAAACTTTGGTGTGTACCCTCAGCACTGTTTGCTCAGCATTTGTAGGGACATAAGATGACTCTGTTTCCCACCCTTGTTACAGCTCCAGACATTGCTCCACAGCCCAGCATTATGAGGCAGATCCTTGCAAGGTTTAGTCCCATCCCAGCTTACCTCCGCCACTGGAATTTTGTGGGCAAGAGAATCAGTATTCCTGACTAAGAGGGGAGAACAGATTACAGGGATGTGGCGCAATACTTCTCAATTCAAAAGACAGATGAGGGAAATCATCCTGAATTCCATATGCTAATCCTGAGATGCAGAAGCTAAAATGACAAAGTAACTATTTGAGAACAGATATGTTAGTAGAAATAAAGATTTTGAACAAATAAAAAAGAAAAAGCTACAAAAAAGCACAAAAGTTGACAAATCAACACACTTTATATTCTTTGAATTGGCTTTAAGTATTTTGTAGAGGTAATGTTCTAACAACTCCCTAGAGGGAGGCTTTTCTTCAAATACCAATGCTTCTGTTGCTATTAATAATGATAATTTTATTATATAGAAAATGATTGTAGAAATGTTTCCTTTTTTTTTTTCCCCCCCACAATTATTCCAATGGACAATAATGTATTGAATTTTCTCTTTGGTTTTGAAACCAGGTAAAACCAGGTCCTTTTTTTTTTTTGCTCTCACTTCATTTTTTCTGTTCTGTTGTCCCTTCCAAGTAGAAATTGTGAAAGAAATTGGAAAGAAATTGTGAAGAGAGAAGGGAAACCTAACAACAAAAGGATTGGGAAAAGAAAGTACCAGTGTCCAAATGGTAAAATCAAGTATTTAAGAACTGAGAGCTTTTTGTTCCTGGGATTGGTCTAAAGATGGACATTTTTTAATCTTCCATTCCTCTTCTTTCTGTCCCAGACTGATATAAATACTGATTTATATCACTTTTTAAAAAACTTTTCCCATTTTTTTCTTAACTCTTCTTCTCCATGCACATTATAAGCATTTGACAATTAATTACAAATGGAAAATTTTTAATTTAAACTAACCACAGTAGGATTCCATGTGGTTCTAAATACTTAGTTATGATCAATGCGGTCAGTTGGAATCTTATCAATGATTTCAATGAGCTTTCCTTCTGAGTCTCATTTTTCTTTTGGCAATTATCTCTGTATCGCTACATTTTGTGATAAAAATGAAATTACACTTATAACTTAATAATGTTATGAATAAAAAATATTATATAATCACGCAGAGACAATCAATTTTAGAGATCCTCTAGTGGCTACATTACATTATCTTTTGTTTCTGATTTGACTGCATGCTTAAATAGTCATGGGTTTTGTACACTGTATGCTGGAAAATCCATATGTGAAGAGTAGTCCTGCAAACTAAAAAAAAAAAAAAAGCCAGTTTTTTTAGTAGAATTGAGATAAGTTCGAGAATTTAATTTGTTAATTCTCAAAAAAAAAGTCAATCCTGAAGTCTTTATTAAAAATACATCTGCTTTAATTAGTTATATAACTTCTTCAATGTATCCCTGTGTAGCAGAGCAACATGAAAAGAATGGGAAGGCAAGAAATAATAAGAGGAGCTGGGACTGCAATACACTTTTGAATAATTTGGCAGATCTCTTTGCTTGGTAATGACAACCACAGGAACAGATATTATGCAGCCAGCTGCAGCAATATGGCAAGTTGTTTTATGAAGGTAAGTTTGATGTGAGCCAAATTGTAACAATACAACAAATATTGGAGAAGAAGGAAAGTTTTAAACAGATTTGACTTTTTGCATTTTGTCAGATAATCATTGCTTTCATGAAGGAAGAAATTCTTCCTTCTACTGACTGAAATTCTGAATTCTTCCTTTCTACTCACTGAAAAAACATTACTTCTTCATATAAGGTTTCTGGCATGCTCCTTTCATTATTTTCAGTGGTTTTTTTTTCATACTTTCGTTTCCATATTTTTTCACAGAAGGGGGAAACCATCTAGCTCTAATTAGCTCTGATGCAAGACAATCCTATGATCTGGGAACATCAGGATTCCAGTCTCATTTCATTTCTCCATAGAAACATTGCCATGACTCTCTGTCCTATAAATGTACGGCGCTGTACGGCCGCACTTGGAGTGTGCCCCAACACTTTCCTTAGCCAGACTCATTTTTTTTTTAAATCAGTTCTTTAAAGCAGACATCCTGTTCATAGCACAAAGGAGCTTGAAGGATGCCATGATCTAGTGCAAACCCCAGGACAAGTCAAATATAGTTGACTTTGCAGTACAGTTTGAAAAAGGATTGAGTTGCTATTAGAGAAACCAGGAAAGCCTAGATCTACTTTAGAAACTGAAATGGAGCGGTGGTCCTCATTGGCCTTGAGGAAGGCAGCACATCAGCTCTAATTATCCATAAGTCAAACTGTGAGTGCCACAGGGAATCACTGCCTGACTATATTCTTAATTTCTACTAGCTGAGTACTGAATACTCTGCAGCTGTGACATTGGTCATAGACCTTACCTACTGTTTGCTCTATCTTAATAACTATATATATAGTTTTGTTCCTTCTGCTGTCTCAGTGGGAAAGCTTTTTGTTTACACGATCTGAGCAATGCCTATGAGACTGAAAATAACCAAATCCTGCCAGTAAGAGTGCTTCTGTGTGAATAATCAATGTCCTGCTCAGTGCCTGCACCAAAATGTAAAGGAAAACACTTTTTAGAGAAATTTGAAGTGTTTTATTTTAATACCATTAAATGCTCTGTTTAGGTCTTGTGTTCTTTTTTTTTACAATCATTAAAGAAATAAGTGAATTTCAAATTGAAGATTTATTTCTTCTGAAAAGCCACAGCATTATACAGTGCATTTTTTAAACAAAATAGCTTATGGGAAATATTTCCTCAATTGCTCCCTGTATATCAAAACCTCCTGTCAGTTTTGACCCATCCTCATTGATCAGCAAAATAGCCTTGGACTTGCTTTATTTATTTATTTATTATTTATTTTGTAAACTTACTATTCTTTAGAATATTTGAACCCATTGCAGCTCTAGTTTATTTCTGCTGAGACAGAATAAAAGACATAAATGTACCTAGGTCATAGTTTAATCACTTTTAGAAAAGGACATTTCTGCATAAGGTCCTTGTTCCCACTCTTTGCAGCTGGCAAGAGAGTTGCATACAAATAACAATGACTGCATATGGAAGAGATATGACTGCCTACAGCTAGGATTTTGCAGTCAGTTAAAAAGCTGAAAAAAAAAAAAGGAATTACATATTTCATTTATTGCAGTTGTCTTGCACAGTTTTAATGGCAAAACAATTTGAGACCAAAATGTTATTGTTTAGTTTGTAATTATAAGTGTCATTGAAGACGAATAGCAATTGTCAATACACTCATCTGGTAAAAACATGGAGTTGAAAATGTCTGCACAAAATGAGCATATATAATGGAGTGCAGAGCTTTCAGCTTAGTCTAAATAAGGCAATAGAATGTAGACAACATTTTTCATGGAAGTCAGATCATTGTAATGCAGAAATTACTTTATATTCTTGCTGGAGATGAGAAGTGGGGTCTCCCACATAAAATTTCAGATGACATTACTATTTTTCTTAAATCTCCCAGGCCTTTTCTAATAGTTCACTTTCACTTTCAAAGAAAAATAGCTTTTGGGCTAGTTATTCTTCACATTCTGATAAATTGCTAACTGATTTGGCAATTATTCTGAATTAGAGATAGACATGTCAAACATCACTTAGAAGCTAATCAAGAGCAAGTTAAAATTTGGAATGTAAAATAGAATTAATTAAAACTAGGATATCACTGCAGATTTTTCTCATGAATAATTGTGACTAACTAAACAAAGACACAAGCACAAAAAAAAAACTCACAGTGCACCAAATGGTTCATAATTTCAGTTTTTTTTAATCATACTCTCTTATTTAGAGGACTTTAATATTTTTAAAATATTATTTTTGTGCACCAAAAAATGGAATTCTACATGTGCATCTCCCAGCATGGTCTCTGAATCCTTATCTGCCTTGAAAACGTGCTAGAATCAGTCAAGGGGACTTCTAGATAGTTTAATTTCTGTTCATTCTCTTTGAAGGCTAACAACTTCCATTTTGCTTTTTATTTGCCTTCTTGGAGGCCAAGTGTCAAAAGGGAATTATTCTTTCCAAACAAAAGGTAGTCCCCATAGAGAACCTTCTACAAAGAAGGCTTCAACAGAACATAGTAGGTGGATAAATACTGCTGACAGAGTTGTCAATCTGTCATATTGCATAAAATCCATTTCCAGAGAGCCTTTCTTTATTGATATATTGATATTATAAATAACTATATTTCTATATGGATTAATGCATGGGCTAACTTAGGCATTTCTTTGTATTGCTTATGAGTCCAGGTACAAACAGTTTTTGGAATGAAGCTCATCTAAGTCACATTCATAATCATTTTGATTATAATTCAGAATATTCTAGCATATGGTGAAACAGGGAGAAAAAAAAATGGAAGGAAACATAGAGTCATTAAGATTGAGACATCGTGATTAATCTTTGGTGTTTTTGCTTAGAAGACATTGGTTACTAAAGATTGATCCTTTTTCAAAGACCATTGCTATAGACCATTGCCATAGTGTTATACTGTAATTAAGCACAAATTTTTGTATTAGGTTTCTTTCCAGCAAAAATTCCCCAACACTTTTTCCTGTAAGAATAAGAACTTTCAGCCAAAGCAAATGTGAAGGGTTTTCTCAATATGGTATCCTAGCATCTGAGAGAACCAGTGCTCCCATCTGCCATAGAAGAAGTATAACCAGTAAGCATAGCTCAGTATATCCTTCAGAGCCTACTGTATGATGAGAAAAAAAAGGAAAAAAAGGGCACGGCTTTTTGCCTTGGTGCTGATTAGAATGTCTGTCCACAACTCGGAGTTCAGTCCATAGACAACGAACATAGAATGAAAATAAGACTTCTCATTCATTGTCATGGCAGTGATGTTCTTTCTGTGTGTCAGGCAGAATTTCACCTCAAAAGTCAGTCATTCAACAAGAAACAATGAAAAGAGTACAAACATTTATTTGGTTAAAAGCTTTGTATTTACTTAAAAGTTATGGGTGATCTTTCATTAATTTTTTCAAATATCTGTTGGGGTGTCTTAATTTGCAATGTTTTGAATAATCATATCAATATTTATTTGTATAAGTAGTGGTGACTGAGTTTTTGACAAACTCTCCTGGTGACTTTTTTAGGATAGAGTATGGCATACAGGTATGCCATGTGTTTTAGGTGACAAAACCACATAATTAAGATTGAAATGACTCATTCCAACACTTGCAAAAGTGAGTTTGTGAGCAGTTCAATGAGCAAACTAAGATCTTCAAGTATTCAGTTATAATTTGACTCTGGAGCATGAACATTGCTTATTACTGCACAAACTGGAGAAAAGCAATAGTTTTAAACTGTGTCTCTTACTTCATCCGCACTGCAAGAAAGGAAAAGCTGTTAATGTTCCAGAAGTTTGAGCGATCACTCATATTTCTTACACCATAACACTTTCTATTCACATTTAAAATATAATGTATTTCACCATCGCGGACTACTACTTTGTAAGTCAGTTCTTCATTCTTCTAATAGCATTAGTATTTGATTTATAATATTTGTCTAGCATAAGTAAATCTGGCAGAAGGCAATTAAAATAAAGTTCTCTAAGTTTACAAGGGTTTCAAGCCTAGAGCAAGCTTAATTAAAGTCAATCATGGGAAAAAAAGCACTTAGCCCTGCAGCCCTCCACATTTGTCAGACATCTGAATCATGGGAAAGGTTAATTAGAATCAAATGAGGGAAAAGTAAACACTAGAAGTGCTTTCTGGGGTTCATTAAATTTAAATAAGTCAAAATATGTAACATTCAACTTTATAGAAATATCCCACACATATCTGTACCTCATTTCCTACACTCACAGATCTTCTGAACTTCCCAAATTAACATACTTGGAAAACTTGAATTGTCATTACACCAGGGCTGCATGACTCCATTTTAACACTGAAAAAAAAAGAAAAAAAAAGAAATTTTACTCTTCTTTACATTACTGGAAGAGAGTAAAGTGACTTCTGTATAAGAGATTATTTGGATAGCAGAATGCTGTTTGCTCATTATTTCATAGCACCCTTCTCTTTTTGACTTCTACAGGGTGAGGAATAAAATAAATCTTAGGAGTCCTGATTTGATACTCTAAAGAAACCTTGCAGCCTCAGATCAGAAAAATAACAATAAAATACATAAATAAATAGGCCTATCGATTTAACCAAACATGTTAGAAATCAATGAAGGTTTTTTTTTTCAAGGCTCAGGAGCAAAAAAAAAAAAATAATGCTTCCCCTTGCAATGAGGTGGCTTGGTTTGCTCCAGCATGTAGCCCTGTCATGAGCCACTTGTCGGTAGCACTGGCAATTGAAGGACTCAGAGAGGGAAACAGGAATTGCACTAAATTACTTGGAACTGAGCTTAAAAGAAGGCTGTTTGCAAGCAAGTGATTTCCTAAGGAATTCAGTACTGTGCAGAACAGAAACTAAGTGTGTACTATGAAAATAAGAACAAAGAAAGAGACTGGCCTGGGAGGAATACCACAGAGCATGTGCTGGTAAGATAATCAGAGAAAATAAAACACAAGTGAAAAAAAAAGGAGTCTGATGCTCCATTTTTAAGGCGGTAAAGAGCATGTAGAATTGAAATCATAAGGAAGAATATATTTCTGTTTTGGAGAGAGAGGAAAATTGTTATTAAAGAAATTATGCCCATTGTACGTCTTCAAGAAAACAAAGAAAAGGAAAGCATCCAAATTTCTGAACCTCTCTGAAGAATGTAACTGCTCAGGATTTACAAGTCCCTCTTGTCCATAGGAAATTAATCTATCACCATAGCATTTCTTAACATCTCAGTTCTTTTCCTCCTTTGCATGAATTAGATTCTTATTGAAGCAAAAACATTTCAAAATGCTATTTTGTACCTGTGAGTTCACCTGACAGCTCTAGCTGCAGTAATGTGAAAACACGAAAAGTATGTAGATTGCAATAGGAACATAATTTGCTCTAAAGCTAAAGCATTTCATTTGTATTCATCACATTAGCAAACTTTCCATGCAACACTAGTGTGTCTCCTAGTTTCCTTTTCATTTATTGATACTCCTCCTTCATTTCTTCATGTGCAGTGCCCACAGTGGTAATGAATTTATTAGGGAGCCATAGTAGAAAAACAAAAGCCTCACCTCCGTCCCTAGAAAGGTGATGGAGCAGCTCATCCTAGAGAGAATCTCCAGGCATATGAAGGAGAAGAAGGTATTGAGGAGCAGTCAG
>JAUBOD010000302.1:3552128-3583559 GCA_032353885.1 Nothura maculosa
CTCTAGGTGTGCCCGCTGGAGCGGGAAGGTTGGACTGGATGATCTCTAGAGGTCCCTTCCAACCTTGAAGATTCTGTGATTCTGTGAGATTCTGTAAAAGAAAATAGGCCCTGTCCCAAGTATATCAATTTTTACACTAATTGGCATTCCACAAATGAAAATACTGAATAGGTGTCAACAAGCAAGGGGAAGAGGAGGGAGTTTGTCCTGCAGGTCCCTGGGCAAGCAGAGACCCTCAACCTGTTTTGGCAGCCACAGGCAGAGAAGGTGTAGTCCTGTTTCTGAGCACTGAGCTGTCATATGTGTAGAGTGATACAAGGTCCTGAAGATTGTGCCTTACAGATTATAAAACCAGAAGTGCTTTGAGATAGTTGCTTGCTTAGTACAGGTAAAATGGGAGTACATTACTGAGAAATACTTTCATCTGTAATTGAAATATTTCCAGTGATGGAGAATCGATCACAGTACTAATTGTTTCAATGCTTAAATACTCTCACTGTTAGCAAATATCTGATCTCATTTCCAGTTTGACTTTTTCTAGCTTTACAGCTGCCTGATACTTGTTCTGCCCTCCTCTGTAAATTGGCAATGGCTGATAACTCCTTTCTTATCCCAGTGTGGGCAAATGCAGTCTTCCATTACATCACTGCTTTAACTTACTAAGTCCAGCCATTGTTTCTGTATAATTTGAAAGCTTATTATCTATTGGAATCATTATTAATCAATATTAAAGAGAAGACTGAAAAGCAAGAAAAATGCTTAATCTCTCATCACTTGCAATTGAAAATCAGCCTCGTGCAGTTCATCTGAAATATTTTGTTTTATTCTGCACATTAAACAAGAGATGCTCAGTGAATCTGGTTGTGATACATGTTGCAAGTGTTCAATAAGTGACATTTTTCAACACTGACTATATTGGTATGACAAGGATGAGTGCCCAGCAGTAAGAGTCAGACAAATTCAAACAGAAAGTAATGTAAAAATGCCTATCAATAAGAGATTGGTGATATTGGCTATGCCTCTAAATATGCAGTTTCACAGAGACATTCTTGGCCTGTATGACACTCTGGTTAAGTGGTCATTTGAACTGTCAAGTCAATAAATCTAAACCTCATTCTTTTCTTTATGAACTGAGAAATTGTAGTTCATTTCTACATTTTCATCCCACTTCTTTTTTATGCCCTGGCTTGAGGGAAGCTTTTTTTCTCAGTACTTTCATAATATTTAAGCTTTAATCTAATCATGTTAATTGGAGCTCATCCTTAAGGAGTTTAATAAGCTATTTACAGGGGATTAGGAGAAAGTTTCCTGCTGTTTTTTCTTATCTTCCTCGAAAATATCAGTGATTGGTAACATCTGGAGCTAAAACATGGAGCATTTAGACCAATATTCTGGAGTGATATAGAAAATTTATGTTGTAGATGTCTGTTCACATCCTTGAACCTAACCTGTTGTATGATTTGGACCGGATTTGTTCTCCCTATCAAAGTGGTGAGGTTTTAGTTTTATTTATTATTTTTCTTTACTTTTTCATTAGAAAATAAAGCTGTTGGAATCACCTAATTTAACAAAGCTTATCAGTTCCATTGCGGAGACTATAATCACAAGCTGGACTCTCTATTCACTATATGTAACATGCATCTTTTGAAGAATGAAATATCTGGCTTAACTAGAAAATGTCCTTGGGTTTGGTTTCAGGAAGCCAAGCAACTTTAGTATCTTTTGGTTATATAGATAGACAGTATACGTTAATTGTTCCTGCTAACCATAAATTCAATGCATGTCTACAGCTTACTCTCTGATCTATGCCAATTGAACTTCTCACATCGTTTTATGTAAGGCATACTTTGCAGTTTTATAGTTTATTCATTTTTGTAACTTTATCTGAATCCCCTGCAGTTCTTTAATGATTGAATTACTGACACTAAATATGGCACAGTACCCCTTTTAGTACTATTTTGCTATCAGTAGCTGTTAGTTAAAATTTTGGTGCTATTTTGTGGTTTAAATGATACAGAAAAAAAAATAAAAAGGCCACTACATTAAACTTTTCCTGACTGGCATATGCCATAAAGTTTTACATAATCTTCATCAGGGAGAAAAGCACAATGTGTTATTTACTGTAAGTTGGTGTCCAAAAAGATGTGGTGTGAAAATATACTAAAGTTGAAGGGATGGGACAGGAAAATAATTGGAATAAGGACCTATGTGACAGGAACATTGTTATCAGTAAGAGACCAGGGAACACTGATATGCTTACAACAAGATGAATTAAAAAAAATAATTAAAAGAGAGAAAAGAAGAAAAGATATTTGCTGTTTATATAGTAATGACAAAAGCAAATGGTTGGATAAGCAACACATGCATAATGAAAGAAAGCAAAAGTACTATGTGAAAACAGTAACAACTCAGGGAGTGAAAGTGGCATGTTAAATCTGTAAGAGAGAGCATGGAAATAAAGGTGGTGCAGGGTGTGATTGTGTGCTTAAGAGATACAACAAAAATGTGTTTTTGCAATGAAAAGACTGAGCAAGTGGACCAGAGAAAAGGCCTTTTTTGTGTATGTGTAGCAATGACAATTTCTAGACTGGATCTATAGGAATCAATATAGAATCAGTATAGGATTCTGAGCCATGCATCAGAAAAAAAATAATATTATATCAATTCTGATTATTCCTGAAGATAAAATGAAAGAAGGGAGATGACCTCCCAAGACGATTCAACTGGATGAAAGCTAATATCATTTTCCCAAGAGTCTGCAAGATTTGGTAAGTCAAATTCTTCTACGCAGTCTAATTCCTTTAACATCTCTAAAATTCTACAGTCAAATTGTTTCCAGTCTTTCTGAAGAAAAGTACTTCTGTGCTTTGAGGTATTTTAATTCTTCTGAGTAACACATGCAGAAAATGCTTGTATCAGAAAGAATACAACCTCTTTTACGATGCTTCAACTCTCCAGCAGTGAGTATTTACAGAGACCAAACTCTGGTGGCCAATTCCACCTTCTTTAAAAACCTGCTGAGCTGGAAATGTATTCATAACATTTTGATTGTGTGGGATATTGCACAAAAATAAAATAATATTTTTGCACAATAGTAAAATAACAACCTGAAGCCAATTGTACCTGCCAGCATAAAGAAGAACATGAAATTACTCAGAAGAGGAAAGCAGTCCAGGTTCTCCTGCATTAAATCTGTATGTGTATCATTCACTTGCTTGTGTGGCTTTGGCAAGGCAACCAACTCTCTGCCTCAGGCAATTCAAATCCAAGAACAATTACATATTCCAGTACCACCAGGGTACATTGGGGCTAAATAAGAGAATTTAAGATATAGCTTATATTCCTCCTTCCCCCACCCCTTGTTTTATTCTCACTGCTGTAACACTGTGAGATGGGACTCTTAGCATGTTG
The DNA here is from genome assembly GCA_032353885.1 of Nothura maculosa. Taxonomy (NCBI): domain Eukaryota; kingdom Metazoa; phylum Chordata; class Aves; order Tinamiformes; family Tinamidae; genus Nothura; species Nothura maculosa. The sequence continues at coordinate 3,555,540 of JAUBOD010000302.1, forward strand.
GGATAAGGGAGTTGCATTGCCAGCATAGGAAACAAGGAGAAGGGACAGATGGGACAATTTGCACTAAGACTCTGTATCTGTGTAAAGTCAGGTACTGAAATCAGTAGGGAGCTTGTTTCATAATTGTAAATAAGGCTCTGTGAACTTCCTCTGGCAGCACTTGCTCCTGGAAGTGAGCGTGATCATGCCCTGCAGCTGTTTGGATCTTGATGTCATTCCATCACCAAATAAATTCATCAGAAATACACTTATATGTATCTGTGCTGCAGTCCCCACAACACATTTGCCAAATGCCTCAGCACATCCATGTGTACTTGGAAGACCAAATGTTGGCCAAGAACTGAGAAAAGAGATTTAAATCTGAAGGTTTTTCTAATCTAAAAATTTTGCTTGTGCTATGGCAACTCCATCAGATGGTGAACATAGGTATTAAATTTATTAAGATATTTTTCAAACTAACTCTTTTTAATAAAAACATTCTTTCTACATGAAGTTCATCATCTGAGTAGCCCCTAACATAATAATGTCAAGACACCATCAAAAAGTACACATTTTTTTAATTCTAGAAACTTATTTCCAAGTAAAACATTCAGCAAAATGTAAAACCCACTCTCTTTCTCTTTCATTTCTTCCACAGGAAATGTAGTACAGAATCAGACAGGAATATATCTCTTTCCATTTATTTTTTCTTCCGAATGATTCCAGGCTGAAGAAATAGGCTTTGCATTTAGATTCAGAGGACTAATAAATATGGTAAGACTCTTTAAAAGATTTAGCTGTATAACAACTATTCAATGATCTTCATGCTTGAAGTCCCTCTAACTACTGCCAACCATGCCACCCTAGTAGATATTAAGGATTAAAAATGAGAAGACTAATGTTCGGATGTATGTTCATGTAAATATACCATTAATTACCTAAACTGTTATCTAGAAATTAATAATGCCTTATCTCTGAAATTAATTATACTTAAACAAAAGTAACATGTAACTGTTTATTATAGCACAGTAGGGAGTCTGATGCAATATAAATAATAAAAGGAAAGCCTTAGAAGTATCTTTCCAATCAGATAATGCTATTTTAACCCAGAGAATTTTTAGGAAAGTATGCTAGGATCTGAAAATTCAACAGTCTACAGTTTGTTTGTGTTTATCCTCAGGTAAACCCAGGTTTATCCTTCATCTTTAGATCATGAAAAGAAAACGTAGATTCATAATAGATAAAGAGCAGAATATTGATCAGAAGAAACTGTGGTACAACAGCAGTTCTTAAAAGGCAAACTACAAAGCATTTTCTAAGGGTCTGTGATGAATAAGCTGGTTGCACAATGTTTCCTTTCCTCTTGTTTTTAGCTATTAAATGACATTAGATGTATAAATGTATTAGTCTAGACATTCAGCCTGGGTGATTTTTCATCAGATGAAGTGTAAATCATTTTGTAGTATTACTGTCTTTCCTGAGCAGTTGTTGCATTTATTAAAGGGAAGTTATACAGCCTCTGTCCAGCCCCAATATCTTCTTTTGAAGGGTACTACAAACCATGCAGAGCATGTATGATGCAAAACATCCTGTGGCCAGAAAAGATCAGGCCAAGATTTTATAAGATGTTCCGGAATAAAAGGATTAACATGCTACCTGCAAAGATTTCATAAGTTTTCTTACTTCATTTCAATATCCCCGTATATTATTGGTAATGGAAAATTGTACTTGGGAATGTACTTTCCATTCTGCCAAATACACTAACTAATACACTAATACACAATATGTCTGCCAAATACACTAACAATTACTACTTTGTGAGATGATCCAATGTGTCACAGTAAATTTTTGAGTTTATTTAAGGTAATACACTTCAAATTAAACAAAATAAGTTTCCATTTGGCTTGTAAACATACAGACAAACCTTACCTTAACAAAAGTCCCTGGCTCATAAAAATGTCTATCTGAGTTTATATGTAAAAAGCAAAAATATCTATGCACTTGCTGGGTGATGGTTATTTTTTTTGGAGTGGTATCAGTCGCAGGCACCCAACCTCATGGGTATCAGTGCCTGTGATGCTAACGCCGGAATGTACTCTGATGTGTTGATGTATCTAGAACATTACACTAGTGGATCTGATCTGGAGTGCTAGTGAAGAAAGTAAAGAATATCTCCTGCATAAAGTGCTGAAGAAAGAACTACTGTACAAGGAACTTGTCCTGAAAGACTGTTCAGCAGCAATGGGATCTTAGTGGACTATATACCAGACAGAAGTACAAAGTACCACAAGTACAAAGCCCTCCATTATCTGTCAGCTAGATTCTTTTTTCATTTGCTCAAATAATTAGGCTATGAATTACCTGAAATTGCATATTGTGTGTTACCTCTTGAGATGTTTTACTATATAGTTCCTTGAACTTTGAAAAGAAATCATAGAGCTGCCTTACAAAGATAGAGTGAAAAAAACAAAAACAAAAACACACTCAAAAACACAGGTTTTTAGTGTAATCTGCTGAATTCTTGTTGCAACAAGCCCTGGGCCCAGTCCCAGATGTAAGTATCATGAAGAGGTTTATTGGAAGGAAGCCTTCAGAACAGCTGCTAGACTTGACAGATGTGCCAGTGCCAGTACAGCAGCAAGAGAATCAGTTTCCATAGCAATTGCAAACTTTACTTATGTTCTTCTTTTTCTGTGCCAACAAGCAGTCACTGAATTACTTACTATTGAATGCAAGATGCATATATAACTTATACAAGCAGCATTATACCTATATAGGCACGTGAGGTAAAATGGTATCTGTGGAACACCTTGCACTTTTTAGTCTCATCATGTAAGAAAAAAATACTCCCTTTTAGATCTTTCCTACTACATTGACATAACAGTCATATTACTGTATCTCTGATTACTGTATCTCTGACTATTTCAGGTTTATAATTACATCTAACATTTTCAAATGTTGCAAAATAAAGTGACATAAATTTTAAGTGTCATGAATAGCAACAAAAGAAAAATGAGAAGAAAATACAAGTCTAGGAGAGAACTACTGCAAGATACTAGAGCATTTATCACCTGTGTGTGGTTAGTCAATCATTGAACAACATATATTTATTTTTCTGTAATGCTTACTAAATTCAATAGCCAAGGCTTGATTTTTAAGGTCTACTATCTTTCTCCCTCTTCATCTCACTTCTTTTCCCTCTTTGTTAATGTTATGTGTGTTCTGTTTCAAAGACGCCAGCCAAATGAGGTAAGCCAGAGGCATACACATAGACAAGATTCTAAGAGCAGAAAGAATGATCCACAGTGAATAATGAGCTCACTCTAATTTGTAGCACAAGTGGCATAGCATGAAACTATGAACTATGTCAAGCAATCCTAGGATATGGCAAAAGACCAATGTGATATAATTAATAACAATAAAAAAAAATATTCACACTTCTCAAAATTATTGATGATCTAAAGAGAACATTTCTGTAGTGTTGCTTAATTTTATTTAAACTGAGAAGTTTCCTAACTTTTGACTGTTTGAGATAAATATTTAGATTTATATTTCTGGAAAGAACATTATTTGTTTTGAAGAAAATGACATTATTGTGCATTCTGCTCCTGTTGTCTGTGTTTGGTATATTAATGTTTCAGGACTCTTCAGGTTTTTGATCAGTTTGGTGGTTAGAGGAATGTATGATTTTTGAATTCTGGAGGCTTTAAGAAGGAGATGGATTTGCCAGTTCTTGGATTTGGAGGCATGATGTATAACTAGGAATACAAAGAACTATAGATGTCCCCAGTGTACCTATGAGTGAAATATTGTGGAAATTTAATCAATACAGTCAGGGGCATCTTGAGAGCTGTTTCACTGATATTTGAATGGGACCTGACTGCTCACACTGCAAACATATATAGCAGAAGCCCATGCTGAATGTCAAACACAACAGTGCACTGTAACAATTTACCTTTAAATTGCTTCTTGAAGGATGATCTTAGGAGCAGATAGGGTCACAGCACAGTTCCAGATTTACCTGCTTCCTAGGATTTACAGGTAATTTGCAAAGTGAAAAAATACTTTTAGTACATCTCAGGAAATTTAGCCAGGAAGTCCTCCCTGCAGCAGAATTAACTCCTTTCACACCAGGGAGAGTCAGCACTTCCTACAGTGCAATGGTTCTGTGGCATTGGGAATGTTTCTGAATGCTATGTTTGAAAGTTGACTTCAGATTCCCCACTTCAAGTGATGGCAAATCTGATTTTGAAGGTCAGTAAAGTGTGCCAAGTAAAGTGGATTCTACCAGATGGACATAAGTGTTACCAAAGTTAGGCAGAAACTGAGCAAAATATTCACAGCCAGGGACTCTAAATACCTCAGCCTCCTAGAAAAAAATTGCTATAAATTGGCTACTCACTGATTAGAAGTAAAATGGAAAGAAAAAAATGCACATATGTGTTGATAATAGATTAACTTTGAACTATGACCTGTGGTTCTGGAAACAAACAAACAAACATTGAAATCTTAGAGGGTAAGTATTTTCCGGAGCAATTGAGCAATATTAATGCCTTTGTGCTTTTTTTTTTTTTTTTTTTTTTCCCAGAGGAAACTTCATTCATGCAAGACCTTATCCACCTTCAAGAAACATTTGTTTCAGCTGGAACAAGTATATAGAGTGAAGATGGAAAGGGGAATAAAACCCCTGTCTGACACAGGAGAATAAAAGTGCTTAGCTTTTTTAACCTAGCAAAATGAAGGCTGCAAGGAGATACTATTGCAATCTATAAATATATCAGGAGGTAAACATTAAGGAGAGAGGAGAGGTCAGTGTTGACATAAAAACATATGGCTGTAAATTGGCTATGAATTTTGGGCTGGGAATAGTAAAAATCAGTATAAAGTAAAGTACAAAACAGAAAATGTGTCCTGCTTGGTCCGGGCAATCATTTTCTCCTAAATCAAAAAATTGTAGCAAGCTCAGTGACATCTTTCAGCGTTATGAGGCAAGAGAGCTGTGCTGTTGTGCAAGCTTTTCCTTCACAATCTATCCACCTCTTTCCCCTCGAAAGGCAGATTTCAGCCCTTTTTGTTTGCCTTTAATGTCAAGATGCTAAATAAAATATTTTCACCTGAAATCAAGTTCAGGTCAGAAATCAGTTATCTTGCTTAGACTCAGTTTCGTGAATGATTTGTACATCGAAATTGCCACCCTAACAACTGGTCTGGTCTTGTAACATCTTGTACCACAGAACATTTCCTAACCTCTGGAGCAGGAGTCCTTTTAATTTTTTCCTTTAATTGACTAACACTTGGTAGCAATTTAATGTTACTATGTTCAAATGCCATCCCTTCCAACAGCTCACACTCTCAGAATATTTCCCTTTATGTTTTTTTGTAGTCATAAAGTAATAATGTCTGATGAAAATACATTACCCACATGAAAAAGACGCACATTATCTGACAAAGAAGCCATTTACCTGTATCTAGCATCATTATCTGCCACATATAATAATCATTTTGTGCCGTTGGTGACTTCCTTTTGGACTCAGGATTACTACTGTTCTGATCTTTAACTGTTGATGTTTACTACACTGTGTTATGTGAATGGTGAAACTAAGGACAAATTAATCAATGGAGATATATTACAAACTCATCATGCAGTAGCTTATTCAATTTCATTAAAGATTTACTGACTCACTTAGGGGAGCTTACTTTTTACATTATTGGTATGAGGCCAAATCTGCAGGATTAATTTAAAAAGTCATTTACAATTTTTTTCCATCTTGTACTGAGATAAAAAGGAAGAGCAAGAAAAACAAACCAAAAAAGACAACGAAATAAACAAGAAAACCCACACTCTAATCCCACAAACCAAGCCCTGCTTAGTCCTGTCAAAGCTTGCAATTCAGCTGAGAAAACCATGTCACTGCTTTGAGATCAGATAGCCTGAACAAAACATGACCTTTTTAATATTTCAGTAAAAGAGAAGCAGTCAGATGAGGAACAGGCCAGATTGCTGATATGTGGCTGCCATCTGCCCTTTCCCCACCCAGTCTACGCTGGTCATGCATACATTATGTAGCAGTATGTGGTGCTGGGCTCCCTAGACTAAGGAGTTAGAGCCCATTGATTCCCAATGCACACCACTGCAGTTGGGCTGCCTGGTTCACAGAGATATTATCATTTTGTTCATAACTTCTAAATTTCAAGGAAAAAAGATTTAGCCAAAATTTTTACAAATAAAATATAAGGCATTAAGATGCAGTCTTCTTTGAAGATTTGGAATTCTCCATTGTTCAGATTCAGGAGATTTGAATGATTATTTGAATATGAATGGATGCAGGTTCCTCAACTTTTGCAATATCATACACATAAAAATTTCAGTAAATTTTTGGAGGCAGAGGATAATTTTTAAAAAATAGTCTAAACCAAAAGAGAAATTTCAGTCTTGCCCATGCCTTTGCCACAAGCCTTCTGTACTCTTGGGATCTTAGGACACAGCTAGTAACCTGTCTCTTATTTCATCCTCTAAGGCAAACTTGACAGCAAGGCAAACTCCTTTGTCAGGGTTGCTAAACACTGAATAATGTTTATTTCCTTTCAGCTCCTTGAAGCTTGATATTTCAAGAAGAGGTCACTTCATATCACATCACAAGAAAATCAATCTGCCAATACAGTAATGGCTTATTAAGGTTCAATGTGCTACCGCACTATTGTTCACTTTCACACATGCATAATTACACAGGACATTACATGGTAGCAAACATCTGCATCCCACTTTGAATATGGAGATGTGGAATATAGACTCTGTGCACAGAGTTGTTTCTCTGTGCCTATCTGTACACAGATAGGACTGTTCAGTTTGGGAGTGTGTCATGGTTTCTGCTTCCTAAGAGGGGCCTCCTCAAATTTTCATGAGCACATATAAGTTGCTCAGTCCAGTCCCATACTGGAATAGGTGTACCTTGACCTCTAGCAAGGCTTTTGACTATTTCAATGGTGGTCAGTGCTAGAATAAGCGGTAATAGGCACATATTGAAGCACAGGAATATCCCTCTGAATATGAGGAAGAACTTCTTGACTGAGAGGGTGATTCAGAGAGATCATCTCATAGAGATGAGAGCACTGGAACAGGTTTCCTAGAGAGGCTGTAGACTCTCCTTCCTTTAAATATTTCCTGTGGAGATATTCCACCCATTCTGCCCACCTCTTCCGCTCACCTCTTCTACTCGCCTATTCTGCCTATAGAATATGTGGAGTCTCCTTCTCTGAAGATCTTCCAAACCCTCCTGGATGTGCCATATGCCCTGTGCTGTGTGCCACATACTCTGGGTGTCCCTGCTTGAGCAGGAGGGTTGGTCTAGATGATCTCTAGAGGACCCTTCCGATCATAACCATTCTGTGGTTCTGTGATTCCTGTGCAACATGTTCTAGGTGATCCTGTTTGTGCAAGGGTTTGGACTAGGTGATTTCCAAAGGTTCCTTCCAATCACAACCATTCCGTGATTCTACAACCAGTTGGTCATTTTTAAACCTGAAAGGTATTGTCAAAAAACAGTTTTAGCAGGTAGTTTCACATACTTATCTTTTACACTTTAGTAAAATAAATGGAGCTCTGTAAGATTTAGAAAATATGAGCAACTTTTTGAGAGAAAAACAGATTATGGATATTCTCCAAAAGAAAGAGATCATAATAATGAGGTCTGAGATTGCTGAAACTAAATCCAAACTTTGGTAGATTCTCCTTTAATAATACAAATATGCCCTAGAAACATTAAAAAAAGCCCTCTGTGCAAGCTTTAATAAAAACAAAATTAATGTTCACTGTTGCTGCATGCTTTCCCTGTGCATTTCCTTCTCTACTCTCAAATACAGCCCCATACTTTCTTTTCAAAGCTGTTTTAAATATTTATAAACTTGATGTTGCAGCCTACTTATTAACATGGTGTTGGAGGCTATTTCAAGGTGTAGATAGAGAAAAAAAAACAGACACTGTGAACTACTGCCATGGAAATGGTAACTGCAAATTTACCCAGTGCTGAATGTCATACCAATAACATCTACTGTGACTACTGTGATAACTTTTCTGCAAAGACATGATATAATGTAGGAAGGCTGAATATCTTGTTGACTGAATAGGCAGGATATGGTTATCATATTCTCATATGCCACCCTTTCTTTAAAAGACACCTAGAAACAAAGCTGCAAATACCAATGAACAATGCTACTACATATTCTTGGAATAATCCTCTTAATTAAGATATTTTCCATCATTCTGAAGAACTACTGTTGCAGAAAAGTATTTGTGAATCCAGCAGTTAAAAAGAGCCATACTTTTGGAATGCAATTTTGAAATACTGTCAGGTATCTGTGAAATGTTCCTTAGAATTTATATGTGTCTAGTCATTTGCTCAGCAGACTGCAGAGTAAGAAGACATAAATAGTTTAAAGGAAGACTTCTGTTACTCTAAAAGCTCAGATATAAGTCTTTTACTTATACTCAGACTAAAAGCTTTGTAACTGTGACAAGCACCAGGTGAGTCTGAGTGATCCAAGCAGTTAACATTCTACATGGACAGAAAAATTTAATCTGGGCTTTCTATGGCACTGGAATCCTCATTCACACCTCACTTGGAAGGTTATTTGAGCCTGTAAATTAAATTATGGGTTTTTACACTATTCATGTGTGCATCCAGGTGTGCATCCAAGCTCACCAGAGCTATGGAGAACTAGGTCCTTTGTGGGTAACTCAATATTTACCTTCAGCTTTTTCAAAGAATATAAACTCCTGTTGCATGCCAGCAAGGGCATTTTGACTCATTACATTGCTCTTGAGTGGTCATTGCTGCCCTCTCCCTAATGCCTGTGTCAGCTGCTTTACCTGGCAGGAAGCGCTCTTCCCAAAGAGCACTGGAAAGTGCACATGTTCCTTTGTTCCTCAACAATTTACCCTGGGGATCAGCTTCCAGGATGGGCAAAACAGACCCTTTCCTCCTCATCCTCTCCTCTATGTCAGCCAAAATTTAGTATGCCTGTAATGGGGATTATGCCATGCACACCATCCACTGGGAAATAGACTGAAAGCTTTTGGTTACTTTACTTAAATCTCTGCACCTTACCAGTACATCCTGTATTAAAATACAAGAGTGGAGCCAAATAGAATGAGCAATATCCTCATAAAAATATATTAATTTACAAGAAAAAAAGAAATGAAACCAGCTTTTTAAAAAAACTTTTACATTTATGTATTGATAGTGACTAAGAGAAGCAGAGACATTCTATAACACATCACATCATAAACTCATATTCTGAGAGTCATAACCAGTTTTTGCATGTTACCCAGATCTCTCATCAGTAGAAATAGATTGGAAACAAGTGGATCTACAAGACACAATATGAATGTAAATAAACCTGAGAATGAAATAGAAAGCTTACTATTGTGTAAATACCACCTGATCTCCACATGGGAAAGTTTTGGGATATTGATGTTCACATTATGCGATTTTGGGGATTGATTTCCCAAAGGAGTAAAACTTTATGATGCTCTATTGTGTGTATCTTACTCCATATAAATTCTATAGGAGGTCATTAGTTCTGCATAAACTTTATTATAGTCGCATCTGAATCTCTTCAAAAACCATCATGCTTTGAAGATTAATCGAGTTGGATGGGCCTGGAAATTTAAGTCTTTTTATATGTCTCCCTAAGGTCTATAACTCTTCTGAAATCAAGACTTTCTTTTCATTTTGTTTAAGCCACTCAAATTTCTTTTTCCCTCTTATCACTTCAGTCTAAAGAAATATCAGGTATTCGTCTTTTGTTCTATTCCATTCAAATACAGATAGGTAGAAATCCCTTGGGACTTACAGAATAATTAATATTTATGTTCTCCTTTGCTTGGTGAGATAGTTCCATGAAAACCTTTCATTTCTGCCTTGTAAGGTAGGATACAGTGTTCTTCACCAGCAGGATTTAATTTGTGGTATTGTGGTCATCTATAACAGCACAAGTTATATCACTACAGAGAACAAGTACAGGTATCTTCAGTCTGTTACTTAAAGGTTCCCATACCTCTTTTTCCATTTGACAGAATCTCTAACATTGAACTCTGCTTTAGAGACCTAGTAATATCTCATTTCCCTGCTTTTTTTTTTAAGACCTGTTTTTTTCTCTTTCTTGTTTCTTTACCAAAGGAAAAAGAAACAAAAACAAAACCACTGACTTCAGCTAAACGCTTTTCAAGATAAAAAAACTTGCATTACATATCTTTAAATAGATCTATGTAGTAAAACAGCTATATGTAAGAAAAACGGAAAGAATCACTGTCTCCAAACATTAAGTCAAATTTGTGTCTGGAATGGCACAAAACTAGTGAGCACACCTGTAAACCTACACGACTTCAATTTTCACAATGACACATGAATGAGCTAGTTTGATCACCTTTAAAAGTGCAAAGTTTTGAACTCTTATAAAAAAGATGAATGTTCCCTCCACCCACACGGTTGCCTCCATTATTTTTCTTGTAAACTTTCAGAAATCTATTTTAAAAATAGTCATGTATATTTCCCAGTATAAAATATTTTCTTCAAATTTTAATGGCTACAATGAATGAAATGTGAAATGTGATGAATGAGATGTGTTTAATGAAACACAAAACTTCTTATGTGTTTCTACCACAAAAATGTTGTGTTGCAGCAGTTATTAGCTGAAAGTTATCCAAGCAATAGGCTGTGGACCAATTCACACTAACATAAATTACTGACTGCACTTATTAAAATGTTCATTTGTTGTTTAATGATGACTTTAAATGATAAGTCATCTAGTTTAATATATTATTAAAAATTTAAGAGCTACATGCCTAACCATTAATTCATAAAATATCAAAGATAAAATGTAAGGAAATAAATTCAGATAAATGTATGGGCCTACAGAGTTTAATCACACTAACATCTCCATCTAGGCTCTGCCTGCCAAAAACTGAGAGTATAAAACAGAAACAGAAATGAAAGATCATACTGTGATATTCCTTCCTAAAGATCTTGATCAAAAAACATTTCTGATGCCTTTAAACAGAGCTAAATCTAGAGAAATTTGGAAAGTGTTGTTTGTTTTTTTTTTCCCTGAGACATAAAAGTAGAAATTTAATACTAATATTAATTAGGAGGACTAATTCCCCACAGGAGATATCTGGCGAACAGATCGCTCTGATATGAAAAGTACTCACGTTAGACTTGTGAAGAGGTAGTGAATGAATGCCAGTGGTGAATCCACTGGCAAGTTATCAAGGAGTGTCCATATGCCTGTGATTAATGTTGCTGGAAGTCTTTTTTTTAACAAAGGTTGGTAGAACATATGGCAGTTTGACCTTACTTTCTTAAATCAATCAGAATTAGAAAATGGATAAGATGGACAATTTAAATCTAGGTGACTGAGCAAAATGAATTGAATTTTGACAAAGGAAATTAATATATGCAAGCAAAACTGATCGTAATAAGCTTCTCCATTGCCTGCCTGGGAACACTTGGATATGGCTAAAGATTTTGAAGTAATTAATTGCTGTGTGATGATAAGTAAAATGGCTAAGGCTATCATATCCAGAAAGGTGTGTTCTACATTCCCAGAATAAATAAACCCATAGCAGTGGTCCCCTAGCTCCTTCTCCTCAGTCTAGAGGAGATCAACTTGTGAAAGACTACATGGATATGAACAGTTTGAGAGGAGCTTTGCTACTGATGTTCTTTAAATATTATGTCTTTAAATATTTCCTCACTCTAACACACAGTTACATCAACACTTATGGTGCCCTTGGTGTTGCAGGAGTAACAATGGTTCTCTCAATCTTGCTAAGCCCCATCACCATCTCTGCTAGACACCAGCACTCATGGCCAAGTCCAGAGACTACAAAATAGAAATGGCAAGGGGCAGGGCTTTGTTATCCTTAGACATTGACGAGAAATTCAATTTGAAGAGAAACGGATGGAAATAGAGACAACATGGCCCTGTTATGTTTAATAACCTGGGAGGGTAGGAAGCAGTAGTGAAATGTTTTCCCTGTCTGTGCTTTGAGCAAACTAATTTTTTAGGTAGGTTTTCAGTAAATCTTGTCCTTGACAAATGCTCAGACATTGGTCACAAGGGACAAATCATTTAAAAAAGAAATAATGCATTAAACACTAGTATGTAATTTATGAAACAGAAAAAAAAAAAACAAAACAGTTCATTCAACTCTATGAAAGGGTAACTTCAACCACATAGTAATCTATTTCTCCTTAACATAAAATTACCTTGTATGTGTGTTGAGTAAAATAATATTATGTATAATTTGATCAAGCAAAAAATTATATATATCAATACTATTTATTGTACCAATTTTTGTATTGTTTTTTTTACGTTATCCTTCTGTCTTCTAATGGCACTGGTATCACAAGGGGCTGTGCTGCATGACTCACGCATTTATCAGAGCTTCAGTTCCATGAAACTGTTTCATCAACATCTAGTCTGCCTCTTTGTTTGCTTTTGTACTAGGGTTGTTTTTGCTTAATGATCTTGGAAAATGAACAAACACGACAAAAAATAAGGAAGAAAGGAAAAAGTCTGAGGCAGTTAAGAGAATAGTCTCTCTTCCTCAGTGTTTTTTTTAAGTCCTTTTGAGGCCCAGTAGTGAGACTAATGAAAAGAATCCTATCGATTTTTAGGAGGTCCTTTTTATTTGTAGAAACAAATTTCCCATTTGAAATTACACTGCCTATTTTAAAAACTAATGAAGAGAGCTTACAAATGGCCAGCAAATATGAGATGGTTTGCTCTCTGTGGTCTGCCTTTCTCCAGAAAGGAAGGGTCTTTATGACTTTATACATGTTTATCCTTGGATATCTGTGGGTTTCTGGAAGTGCATCTCTCAAAATATGCATGCTTTTTTTTCCCCTTGACAACATTTGTAGAATCAGTTCTGCTGAGGAGAAGCAATCCAGCAACAGCAATCGTCTGTAGTAATTTGATTAATGCAGATGTTCTTGACATTTGCAGAAAATTTCTGGTTTACTGTACATCGCTCACGAGTTTATGTTCCTTCAGGAACTCTCAGAAATCTTCCCAATATTTTTTAGTGCATGCTTTTGCATTTGGATTTCTGTCTTAGTAAAAAGAGATCACCAAAAAGACCTCTGCCATTCACCCAGAAAGCTCACCAACATATTCTAAAATGAATGATTTGAGGGGAAACGAAAGTATTTTAGCAAATGAGTTTTGATACATCTTTCAGAAAATTCCCAAAGCTAAATATAAGCCCCAGTATTCAGAAACTCTGTGATTTTTGACTCTGTGATTTGTGACTCTATGTCCATAAACAAATGAATTATTAAAATGAAATATAAATATTGAGAGTTTTAGGAGTCACTGAAGTCATTAGTAAAATAAAATTTTGCCTCCGTGGAGGCAAAGGCTTGACTTTTGATTCTGCTGCTGTTAAGTTCTTTGGTACCTTCAGAGAAAAATCTTTCCAAGCAGTGCCAGACCCTTGGAGAAATGACAGGTGCTGCCTCAGAATGCAATGATGTTATTTAATCTTTCTGCTGCTCTGCTTGTTTCTTACTTTTTATCAAAGCATTCCCAGCTCAGATGCCCCTGATGACCCCAGCTGTAATAGTATCACATAAAACAGAGACACCCTTTACCATTTAGACTTTCCTTCATAAAAGCCAAGATGTAAAAGTCCATTACAAAAAACTGCAAACAAAAAAGAAATGCAGGAACAGATAATGTGGAATGCTTGTGTCAGGTGTGTGGGTAAGATTCTTTGCTCTGTAAGGGATTTGCCCCTTTTTGCAATAATTAGGTCCCATGTTAATTCTCTGTTTTATTTTGCAGAATGTATTGCATTATTACAAATTGGAATATAGTAAAGCCTTGCACTGTGGACAGAGTTCTCCTGCAAATTAAAATGCTTATATTTTTCTGTATTGCCCTGCTGAAGAAAGCTCTCCTCATTACTGCTACTACCTTATTACTCAAGAATTGATAGGACATAACACTACACTTTCTTCAGGAAGATCTCTGATTCTAGAGCTACCTTTTCTTTCCTACACTGTTGAAGTAATTGTCTCTCAGGACAGGGAATTTCTGAGTTACAAGAAACAACATGACAGACTCATTGGAGAAGAAGGACAATCCATATGCTTTCTATACAGGGAGACCCTTTACAGGCAGCTTTAGTACACCAGCATGGCTATTTTAATCTTTAAAGGACAGAGACATTTACCTGGCTGTTATTCTTGCTGTAAAGAAAGCAGGGAGATCAGACATGCCTTTGTGCCTATCATTCCTGTTGACTGGTTTATGATAGCCTCTAATTAGCATGTGCATTGCACGTCAGAGGCATTGGACTCTCTGCTAATAGAAGCATTCGGATGGAGGAGTTTCACAACAGTGCTCTGAGTCACTGTGTTTTCTCAAGCTAGAGATACCCTAGTACATATTCTGGCAATCCAGAGGCAGGGGAGCAGTGCATTCAGAGAAAATGACCCTTGTTTGTTTTCTCTTACCCAGAAAAAAAAAAAAAAATAGGCCTGGAAAAAAATTGCAGAAAATCTATTCTTTCTAGACAACTTACTAAAGTGATTAATCTCAATAGATTTTCTTTGTGAGAAATAGGGTTCTCCCCAAATTAGATGCTTATTTAGACCAATACATTGGAGGAAGGGGGAAAAGAAAAGAAAACAAAACAAAACATAACGCCCCAAGCCCTCTGTAAATCCCCAGTATGAAAGGTAAATTTCCTGGAAAAATGTTGTGTCTATCTTAAATCTGTTGTAGGAAAACTGCCAGGCTAAAATTCTTCTGTAGGGAGCTTTGCCCACTAGGTTATGTTGCTCAATTAATCCCACTAGGCTATTTTTGATTCGGGAGGGATGACACCATTAATACATTGATTCTGAAGTAGAATGTGGTTTTCCAATCAATTCTTCTTAGAACCATATATTTCATTACAGCTGCAGCAGCCTTCTGGAGAGGTTTGGCAACATTTCCTCATTTGCCTCATGAGGCAAGTCAGCTTCCAGGATCTGCTGATATACATTTCTACCTTTTATATCTTGTAGTCCTCTAAGTGACTATTTATTGGTACAAAAAGGTACACAGATATTGCTTAGGGAACTATTGAATTTTCCTCCTAAGCAATTCTAAGTACAAAGAAAGAACAGATAATCATTAGAGAGCAAATCTACTTTTGCTAAGGTGAACTAGACACCCATGCTACTGTCACAGATTTATCAAGCACAGTGGTATAAATTCAATGAAATTATCTTTACCATCAGTGGGAACAAACAAAACCAAAGAAGTCCTCAGGTGAAAAAGCTCTTTAGAAAATTTAAGAATGTATTTGATACGTGTCTTTGAGATGAAGAAGTTAGGAAATAAAATAAAATTAGCCTTAACTCTGCATGGATCATTTTTCCTTTCCTCCAGGCTTCTGAGACTTCCTCCCAAGATCTTCTGCATGATAAGGAATTGAGGAAAAATATTCACTGAGAAATACATACCGGTGTGCGATTTTGTTGTTAATTAGACCCAAATACTGTTGCAGAGAAATTTGTAGCCTTTGGAAAGACTATTCCTGAACACTGGTGAAGTCAAACTGCACTGGTCATGGAATTAATCATATTTAGCATTTACCAGTCCATGACAAAAATTATTGCAACAAATGTCTGTTAATATGCAAATGAGGCTGTTATTGCTTCAAGCATCATCCTGTAATTACTCAGCTGTTTCTCAAGTGTGATTTATTGAATCAGCAATTTATGAAGATGGAGTGGCAAAACCTAATTTACTTGTGTAGCTTCATTAATGCTTACGGGATAGGAAATATGCTTCCTGTCACTTTCATGGCAATATTTGTTAGCACTAGAAGCTGATATGGGTCATTTAATTTGTCTATGCAAATTCACTTACAGCATGTTTTGGGATCAGCATCTTCTCAAGAAACGTGTTTTTCAAATGTTTCCTGCAGTATTCCAGCTCGGGACTTGAGCATTTAGCTTAAAGACAAGCTCTATGAAAACAGCAACAGCTGGTGCTAAACAAAATGTAAACGGTTAGATTAACTCAGTAATACAAATATTTGATGATTAGCAAGTAACTTACTTAATTCCTTCCTATGGTACAAGTGCTGAACACAAAGATGAATGAAAACTGAAGCAATATGTAGTCTACATTTTGAAACAGCATATATAAAAATCAAAATAATTATGCACTTTAATTCTGGTAATGAATGATCAATGCTAGAGATTGGAACATAGAAGATAATCACAGTTTCTTTTAGACAACCACAAAAAGATATATAACTTTTGTGGTTTTAATTTTGTTCCTTCACTGCTTCATTCCTTTTCTCTGCAATGCTGAAAATCTCAGCTGAAGGAATGGATGAAGAATGCAGATTAAACTGCACAGTGAGGTCCTACAAACAGATATATATATATTCTCAAATCGCATAGGATCTTTAATTTTCAGGAAATCGTTCCGTTCTTGAATCCTTTTTCAGTATTTCAGTCTTAGCCTTTGCTCCATACAACAATAAAAATTATTTAACTGCTTCTCCATTTCTATTTCTCCATTTCAAATTCTTTCAAATATATATTTGTTTTGTGATGCAGGCTTGCTAAATCTGTCTATATGTGAAATTCAGGAGATAAGATTAATGAGGGCCTCAGCGTATTTCTCATGATGTTGATAGCAACTATTAAATAGGAAACTCAGATCTTCAGGAAATAATCTGTAGTTATGCTATTAGATTTTATATCCCAAATTCGGGGGCAAGAGTCTTCATATTTGTCTAAAAGTTATTTACCATATACACTGCATAGTCAGCAGAAGCAAATTGTTCAGACTTTGAAGAATTTGTTGTTGCTCCTCAGAACCCACAGATCAAGTTCTGAATGCTAAATTTCTAGATTTCTCTAATTGTTTATTTTTTATTCTAAGAAAGAGGCTTTTGATTAACTAGAGATCAGTTGTGGTACAAAAGGTTATTCAGCCCAAAAAAAGGATGATCCAACCTGGCCATAATTTAAAGAGAATACACATTTAAAACATATGTAATTTTAAAATGAGTATAAACAATAATGACCAGGTTACAGTGCTAGTTAAACACTGTTACTGCTATAGAAGACATAAAGTTTTAGGAAGATGGCTGAAATTTTATGCTCCAAGGCTAGAAAATGATTATTCTTTCCTTTCTGGTAAATTATTTTAAAACCTCTGACTTTGTGCAGGCGGCAGAAACATTCGTTATTACACATGACAAAGACCTATCTTTTCAAAATGTTTCATTTAATCACCAGCCAAGTTTAGCACCTAGTTTCAGTGTGTTGGAATAATGACAATCAACTGCTTAGCCATGTATAACAGATGCTACCCTCTTTCTAAAGGTCAAAGGAAGATTATAGGATGCCAGTTAATAATGCACATCAGAAGAGAGGAACCTTATGGGACCATCAAAATTGCAATGGTCTGTTGAGAGTTGTGTTTTGTTTTGCAAATCGGGCACTGATAGTTGGGCTTGTGTCTTGATATGAGAATATTTAAGATGGCATTGGAAATATGGGTTCTGTATTTTACCTCTTCTTGCAATTACTGTCTGAGGAGAAAAAAGAAAGGGCTTTTTCTATGTCTCAGGAAGCATTTTTTTCTGTTTTTCATAAAAGATCACAATGAAAAAGTGAAAAGCAAGGAATTTCCTCAGAAATGTTTTTCTCTTAGACTCTTCTTTTGATCTGCCTGAACTTGCTCATCTGGCAAACACAACTTTAAGTATCATTTTAAGCAAATGATACATTAAATTAGGAATAAAGCCTGTTCACCTTCATGAGTGTGGAAGATGTGAATAGGAAGAAATATTTTGACATACTGGGATAGCTGAGCATGTATTGAGTCTGAAACTAAAAAAGGAGATCCAAAAATGCTCTTAAATTCATTTCCCTCTTACTTTCCTGCCCTCTCCCTCACTCCTCCTCCAAGTGTTTTATTTGTTGATTCCTGATCTCTAGGACACTGGATGATGGATAAAGCTTGGGTAACAAGGAAACAGGCTATCTCTTTCAGATTCCGCTGCCCTTCAAAGCACACTGTTTTTTAACTCATTTCACATGTCAAGCTTTACAGAAACACAGTGTCAGCTGGGATGAAAAAGTTGGCCTGCATGGACCTGGTTCAAGTGAGAAATTATGCCATTTGAAACTTTCATAGGACCAGCTCTGAAAACTTCCTTCTGGAAGTCTAGATACAATGGCCAAGCTTCATGAGAAGGGATTAGTGGGCAGCAGAAGGCTGGTGATGGAGAAGGTTGGACTCTGTTCTTATTAAGCTCCTTTTCTCAAGATGACCTTTCAATTAAGCCACTGGCAACAAAAAACAAGGGACGTACTATACAGTGGAAAAAGCTGCAGCGCAAAGCAGTGAAACAGTTCAACTCCTTCTCTAATTCACCTGTAACATGGGTCCATGACCTCTCATTGCCTCCACATGTGACAGCACTAGTGCTTTTCTTCCCACACTATGGGATGGGGGAAATTGCAGATAGAGGGCTGAAATCATTTCTCCATTCCTCCTTCCTTACTGGTGAGCTGCAGCATCACAGAGAGTAGCAAAACAGGTGTTGAACTAGCTTTGAGATGTGTTACTATGCACAGTGTCATCATCTAATTCATCATCTTTGGCACCCTGCGATATAGCGGATAATTCAAATTGTGATAATCCAACAAAACCATTGACTTTATTATTCCATTTCTAGCTCTGATATTGACTTGCCTTGGGAAATTTGCACAAATTTTATGCCTCTATTTCCTCTATCAAGAAGCTAATATAATTCTAGATTTGTATTATATTACAGTGCTATGGTGATATAATATGCCCACACTTGAAGCAGAACACTTGCCTCTAATCAGAGCAGAGCATTCTCCAGAAAACCTCATCTCAGCATTGACAGTCTCAGACATCATGTCCCTCAGACAGAATTCTCTTTATGGATCACTCAAAGCCACTTGTCTCTGCCCTCAAGGTCATGAGGCCATTCAATTCTCAGTTAAGACAAGCTGAGCATTTGCTTCTGCAGAGGAGAAGGGACCAAGAGCCACGAAAGATGCTCTAAACCCAGGAATACAAGAAGGCAACTAGATCTGTAATGGTCTCCTCCAAGGATGATTTATTTTCATAAAGACACACAAAAAAAATCCAGTCACTTTAACATCAAAATGTGTATTAGTATAACAATACTACTGCCTGATAACCTAAGACCACAAAGTATTAATTTTTCAATGGATGTTTTTCACACAATGTGACTGTAGAACTTGCCACATTAGCATGCTTTCTGCTTGCATTTTGATCCGATTTACCTCATCTTTTCCACAAATTGTATAGCAATTGGACTAACTATGCAATAGTCTATCTGTACCCAGACGGCAAAGCACTAAGTTCTTCCTCCCATTCTGTCATGTGTAGAGATTGTCAAGTTTTCTTGAGCTAAGGCATGAGAATGCCAACAGCATCGATGGGAAGTACTGATTTTAACAGGAAAAAACCCACTATTTTGCCTACATGCAATGCCTCAGAATCACAGAATCCTTAAGGTTGGAAGGGACCTTTAGAGATCATCTAGTCCAACCAGCCTGCAGATGCAGGGTTACCTAGAATACATGGCACAGGATTGCGTCCAAGCGAGTTTGGAAGATCTCCAGAGAAGGAGACTCCACAACCTCTCTGCGCAGCCTGTTCCAAGGCTCTGTCGCCCTTATTGTCAAAAATTTTTCCTTAAGTTCCTGTGGAACTTTTCATGCTTCAGTTTGTTGATCGTTTCCTCTAGGCCTATCAGTGGCCAGCACTGAAAAGAGGGCAGCCCTGTTCTCCTCACTCTCTCCCTTGAGATATTTACATACATTGATTAGATTCCCCCTCAGCCTCCTTCTCTCCAGGCTGAACAGGCCCAGCTCTCGCAGCCTTTTCTCATAGGGCAGATGTTCCAGGCCCCTAATCACCCTTGCAGCCCTGTACTCGACTCTCTCCGGCAGCTCCACATCCCTCTTATACTGGGGAACCCAGAACTGGACACAGTCTCCAGATGTGACCTCACCAGTGCTCTTGACCTGCTACAGATGTTCTTCTTAATGTACTCCAGGATCCCACTGGCCTTCTTGGCCACCAGGGCACACTACTGCCTCATGGTCAACACCATGACACCCAAGTCCCTCTCTACAGAGCTGCTTTCCAGAAGGTCAGTCCCCAGCCTGTACTGAGGAGGCACTCCATCCCTTCATCCAGGTTGCTGATGAATAAATTGAATGGGACTGGACTCAAGACTGACTCCTGGGGAACACCACTAACTAGAGGTCTCCACTAGAGATGGACTCAGCACCACAGATCACCACCCGCTGAGCTCTGCCATCTAGCCAGGTCTCAATCCACCTCACCTGTCCCACTCATCTGTCCCACTCTTCTGGAGCTTGCCCAGGAGGATGTTGTGAGAGCTGGTGTCTAAAGCCTTGCTGAAGTCCAGATAAATTACATCTACTGCTCTCCCCTTATCTATCCTGCTAGTCATTCTATCATAGAAGACTATCAGCATAGTCAAGAATGATTTCCCCTTGGTGAATCCATGCTGGCTACTCCTGAGCACCTTCTTGTCCTCCACATGTTTGTAGACAACAGCCAGGATGAGCTGTTCCATCACTTTTCCAGGGATGGAGGTGAGGCTCACTGGCTTGTGGTTGCCTGGGTCCTTCTTCTTCCCCTTGTTGAAGATTGGCATGATATTGGTTTTCTTCTGGTCCTCCAGAACCTTCCTCACAGGACATATGGATGTCTTATACATGAAACTGAGAAGTCCTCACCTTCCAGTCTTCTAGCCAATATAGCAGATATACCTTTCATATTACAACAACTATCTCGTTATGAGACTAGTGGTGCAAGAATTTTTCTCCCTCATCAAACCTGTGGGTGGCTCCTCCTCATGAAAGCATCTGATCTCATCTCTTACTCACCTAAAGAACTTGGCAGTGGCTTGAAACTACTTCAGATACACTCAGAGCTGTTGTCTGGCAATTGAGATGCTTACACTTAACAGGATTCCTTTTGAAGCATTGACCAGACTCTGATTTTGCTCACACTCAATAGGAATCCCAATAGACTTCAAAAGAGTTACTCTAAACAAACTTGTTCATACTTCTCCGTGACTGGGAGGAGTTTTCTCTTTGTATTTTGTTCACTCAGATATATCACTCAATTTGGTTAACAGCAGATAGAAGTATTAGGAATTCTAGGCAGAACCAGGAATTCATCATTTCTGAAAAATATGCTTTTCATTTTAGTTCTGAAATTATGCAGTTTGTTGTCTTTTACAGATGGATGGTTCTAGTAAGACACCATGCAGACCTGGAAAAATCCTCTGAAAACAGAATATTTGAATCCTCCAATTAGACTCAAATATGCAGCCTGTCATAAATGACAAATTAAGAAAATAAAAAGTAATATACCATCCAAATAATGAGAACCCTAGAGAAGTGAATCCAGTCAATTTAAAGCAAGGAGGCAATGGCAGCAACTGTTTTTAATAGTCCTAGAGACATATGATTATTCCACAGGGATAGAAGATATCTTCATGAACTTGTCTTTTATATTAAAAAAGTAAAAGGGAAAGAAAAAAAAGTCCACTTTTCCAAATAACAAGGAAGATTAGAAAAAGAGTTTCGTCTTTCTAATATCACAGAGAAAATTACCAGCCACATTTTAGTAAAGAAGTAAAGAAGATTCTATGACACCATACCAACACAAGTCTTAGGGCCAAAACTATAACCCAAAATATTAAAAAAAACCCAAATTCTCTTAAAACTTTCAAAATTACTATCTTACTTTCTAAAGTCAGGGTTCTCTAAAATCAGAACATGGAAATCTTTCAAAGGTCTCATACATCCTGCCTTCTTCCCTTTGCTTAGAAGATGGCACCACTTTGAATAAACATCATGCAGCACTAGTAAGCACAATGCTAAGAAGTGGAGCACTAAATCACATCCTCAGCATCTCAGATTTGATATTTAAAATTTTCTTGACAAAGAAATTAAAAAAAATTATTAATTACTATATAAATAAGGTCTTCACAGGATACTAAATACATAAAGAGATTGGAATATTTGACAAAAGATGAGGGACGTTTCCTCATTTCATCCATTTTTTTTTGTCTTACTGTCATATTTCAAACTATATTAATTTTTAATTACAGAGAAATTAACATAATTTTATGCTGGCACTAATTCTAATGCTGAGCTAGCATTCCCATTCTGCAGAAATCCAGTACTATCTCTGAAACAAAACATAGAATTTTAGAAGTTTAGATATTAAATTTTTGAAATTCAAATCCAAGAGCAGATTTAAAGAAAAAAATATGATGTATCTCTTTAAATATCAAAGGTACTCCATTCTAATATTCTTAAATCTTGGCTCTTTGGAAAAAATTACCAAAATCAAAATGTAATGACAATTTCTGAGTTTTAACAATTTTGACTATAATCTCTAAGTGAACATATTTGATGAAAATGGAATATTCAATGATTATTTGCTCTCTGAGTTCAACTTGTTTACATAAAATTCATTCAGAAGGGCCTAGACAGGTAGGGGAGTTGGACAGAAAGGAACCTCATGAGGTTCAACAAGGACAAGTGCAGGGTCCTGCATCTGGGGATGAGTAATGTCGGACAGCAGTACAGATTAGGAGTTAGAAAGCAGTTCAGGGGAGAGAGATTTGGGAGTTCTGGTTGACAACAAGTTAACCATGAGTCAGCAGTGTGCCGTTATGGCCAAGAAAGCCAATGGGATCCTGGCCTGCATCAGAAGAGTGCTGTCAGCAGATTGACAAAGGGAATCCTGCCCCTCTACTCAGTTCTGGTGAGGCCACACCTGGAGTATTGGGGGCAGTTCTGGGCTCCCCAGTGTAAGAGGGATGTAGAGCTTCTAGAGAAGGTCCAGCAAAGGGCAATAAAGATGATAAAGGGACCAGAGCATCTATCCTATGAGGAAAAACTAAGCAAGCTGGCCCTGTTTAACCTAGAGAAGTCTCAGGGGAGATCTGATCAATCTGTATAAATATCTGAGGAGAATGTAGGGAGGATGAGCCCAAACTATTCTCGGTTAAGGCAAGTGATAGGACAAGGGATAAGGGGTACATGTTGAAGCACAGGAATTTTCATCTCCTTGTGAGGAAGAACTTCTTCCCTGTGAGGGTGACAGAGCCCTGGCACAGGCTGCCTAGGGAGCCTGTGGGGTCTCCTTCTCTGGATATCTTCCAATTCCACCTGGGTGCCTCCCTGTGCCCCATGCTCTGGGTGCCCCTGCTGGAGCAATGGGGCTGGACTAGATGATCCTTAGAGGTCCCTTCCAACCTCAGGCATTCTGTGATTCTATGAAAATTACAACTCCTTTCTGTATTTTTTTTTTACTTTCTCACCTTCTCCAAAGATGAACCTCAGAACAATTCTCTGTAATACGTTTCCCATCTACACTGGCTGGGTTAAATTTGAAATTCTTCTGGAGTTATGCATTCAAGTTAAATATTTGTTAAGACACAATTATACTTTTGCCCTCTCGGGAAGGAAATGCAAACTCTTATATTAAACTAGGCCTGCCTGAAATTTCTATTATTGTTAAAACAAACTGATTGCATTGTTTCCTACAAAATAGTCAAATTGATTGTGGCCACTGGCTTTCCAGCCCTTCACATCCTCAAAAAAGAGATTACGCATGTGAGATTCACAGAAGTACTTACATAAACAAGTTTTAATTTTTGTTTTACAAAGTTCTCTGAATTTCCTGTTCTGAAGAGAATTTGAGCTATTAAAAGAAAAATTAGAATTTATTCACAAAATAAAATGCCTTTTTTTTTCTTTGCTAAATCCAGTAGAAAATAAGGTGGACAGTTCTTTTGCTAATGTAGCTGCTTCCCTTTCAAAGATCATGCTAACACTAGTTAAAATTAGTTTGCCTATGTTCTCCTTAAGTTTGAATGCAAGTACCATAGTCGGATTTATCACGGTACTATTTGTCCTATTTATATCTTATGCTTATTTCAAATACACTTAATCTTTTGATCTTCCTATATAGCCTGACTAGAAGATCTTATTTCCTGGTACCCTATATTTAGTTGAACAGCAGATACATGTCCATATACAGCATTCTTCACAGAAACAAAGAACTGAAAAGTCCATTTAAGCTTCAAACCTTCCTTTGTGAGGTGTGTCAACTGCTCTTTTTGTCATAACCTGAGCAGGGAGAGATTACATGCAAAATCTTATGAAACAAAATAGAGTCAAAAAAAAAAGTGGAAAAAAATCATTGAACTCTTTCTCTTTCTCTTTGCTTTCCTTTTCCTACATTGCAACTCAAAATATTGCATGCATCTTCCCTCACACACATAAATTCAAGGGAACTTCCTTATATCGTTGTCTGTGATTCTGACTCTCATCCATCTGGTCCTACCAGTCATTAGACTAATAATCCTTCTCATGCCTCTCAGTCTCTGAGCTAGTTGTCAATACAATCCATCTAACTTTTCCTAAAACAAAGAAAGAAAAAAAGTGTTTGAGTAAGAAGATAAGCAGGCAGCATCAAGGGGAAAAGGAAAGAGAGGACACGCCAATTTGTCATGCCTCTCCATATATGTCAACTAGGATATTCCCCTCCAGAAACAGGCCTTCTAGAACTAAATATTAATTTTGGCATAATGTCTGATCATTTTCATCTTGACATTGTTGTCTATGGCTCTCATCCAGTGATTTGAGGCGGAGACTTGATCGAATCCTCTGCAATTACACAATTATTTGAGCAGTGTATATAGCTACAGTCATACTTTGTAGCTATCACACGGTCATAGCAACAAGGCTGGCTGCAGTATAGCTCAATATATTACTCATTCAAAATCATACCAAGATTTTCAAATTTTACTGGAGAAATCATCTTGGTTTTGCATATTAGTATTAAAAGTAAGCCTAAATTTATGAAGAATGTTAAAGAAATCTTTCTCCTTGCATTTTCCAAGTGATCAGAGTATCGCTCTGCCCCTTGTTTCCTTTCCTCATGGGGTGCTCAGTGCATTTTTTTCCTCTTTTTGTGAGTCTTTAGCTCAGGAAAACGATGACAACCAAACCAATACCTTTAGTAGTTGAAGCAATCTGAATCATGGGTTTTGGTTGCAATGGTCATGTAGGGGGCAGACACTCCCCTGGCAGGCTCCCTGGCAGGTCCCACTTCCCAAGCTGGATGAGGAGCTTAAACTGTGCTGAAAGAGACAACCACTTCTCTGCACAAGCTAATATGCCTTTGGGCTTGCCCAGGGTGAACACTAAGCAGGTGTGCAGCTAGATGTTTTGTCAAGTGTTGCTTTAACACTCTTTAGAAAAACTGTAAAAATGAATTAAATTTGAAAGGGTATTTCATTTTAAAGTATCTATCTCATGAGTTCTCCCAATGTTGAGTAATTCATATTTAAAAGTGTACTTTGTTACTTCAAGAATTACTGACATCTCATTATTTTATCCTTATGCCAGTGATAAATTAAAAAGTTTGGCTATACTTTTTTCTTTTTTTTTCCCAGAGTATCTGTTTGATAAGCTATCTTTATATATGAAACAAATATAAAGAACTTATTTTATATAAAGAACTTATTTTATGAGCAAATCAAATCAGTATTTCTGTAGCAACTTTACAAGATGAAATTCCAGCCTCCTTCAGGTTTATGTATAGATTTCTATATTTGCCATACAAATAGCACAAATATCTTCCTCTCAGAGAGGAACTTCCATGAAGAACATATAGAAATTGACTGGCAACTACAATCAGTGAAGCCACATTCTGCCTACATTTTCACAACAACTGTGATACATGTTCTGATATTCACTGCCAATGCTTCCTATTGTGCTAATATTAGGTATCAAAGGGGAGCTGGTAAAGCATTTTCAGTATAAAAAGAGAATACTAGAGCCTATATAACAATTTTGCCTCTGTCTCCTCCTGAGTATATCATGAAAGATGTAAGATATGTGAGAAGCAAAATGCCTGAGGCATCTTTCATGTAAAATTAATTGCAAGAAGAGGCATTGAGGAAAAAAATCTCTAACATTATCTTCATTTATAGTTAAAAAGAAATTCCCAAATAGCTAATCTATACCATATGATTACATTAAAGTCTTCATTATTATCCTAGGCTTAATAAATTATCTGTTCGTATCCCTCTCCAATACAGTGCTAGCACACATTTCAGCAAATTGTGAAATGTATAGAATACAGATGAAAAAAAAAGTACACTGACTTGCTCAAGGTTTTAAATTGCTTGTGAATTGTAGCATGGGCATATATTAGTACAGACTAAATCATAAGTCCTCCTTCAGTGTTCCTCATCTCACATACATTGTCTCTCCCTCCTAGATCATTTCTTGTAATGCTTGAGAAATTTGGGTTGAAGAAAGATGTGTCAAATCCAAGCATTTTGCAGTTCTAGTTTCCTCTTCCTGCTGCTACCCCACCATTTATATAATTCTTACTAGTCTCTCTTCATGCAGTCATCTGTATTCCTGATTGATAGCTAGAATCAGAGGCAAATTGAGAAACCAGTGAGCTGACGGACTGTTATTAATCTCAGTAACAAAACTGGTATAAATGGCATCGTATTGGACTGCCCAAGATTCAATGGAAACCATCTGAGTGAATCTCCTAAACATATCCAATGCTTCTTCCTTCTTCAGGAGTTGATACCACTCGAGTACTCACACAGAGATTTTCCAAGAGAACTGTTTTGGTGGAAACTTAAACCCTACTCTCCATGACTTCTTTCTCTTTTGCTGTTTATTTACATGACCATATATTGATCAAGCACATGCTCATACAATTCACATGCTCAAAGTAATCTCAAGTAGGCAACTTTATTTTAAAATTTAAGTGAACATTTGAAGACAAGCAGATACTTCAGATTCTATAATAATTTGTTTTTTCAGAAGAGTTGTGCTGCTAGTGCTGGGATAATTCATTATTATGGATGATATCTACTAAAATGATAATTTAGGCCAGCAGTTGCTGAGCTATGAATCGACAGTTATAGAAATCTGTGGTTATAATTTGCAGCAGAAAAATTATTTGCATGTTCCTATCTATGTTATAAAATATACGAGAATAGAATAACTAAACTTGCTAGTGTAAACGAAAATGATGGTACTATACTACCCTTTCCATACACATTATTTTCAAGAAAAGTACTTTACAAAACATAATTAACAGCAAAAATGTAAAGTTTTTAATTTCCCTACAGAGCATACATGAAGAAAGTTATCACTGAAATAGCCAGCAAATTTTACATAAAGTTGCACATGTACGTGCAAGTTTGTGTATAAGTGATATAAAATTAATGGACAGAATTCGCTTTTCTTGACTCAACTACTTCCTCAGGTAATATAGTTTTTTGTTTTATCACAAAAGCATCTGAGCAGACAATGTAAATGAAAATGCTTTTGCTGAGTAAGTCATCATTGTTTCCTATATAGATCCTTATTAAGTCAACAAGTGGATTTTTTAAGGAGTCAACATTCTGCTGTTTTGAAATATGATGACAATGTAATTGTAAATCCTAGGCCTAAAACAGAAAATGGAACCTGACACTAGCTTTAAATCACTGTATATCTTAGACTGCTAACAAGCTCTATAACATCATGACAAGTGTAGATGAGACATGTAATATCTAATTCATCACTTCAGTACTTACAATAAATATTCCTCTAATCTTAAACTGTTTGTCACAAACACATTATGTGATAAATCATCTATACATTTGTATCTCCTGGGTGGATACAAATTTCAGACAAAACTTTCAGAGAAAATAAATGTATAACACTTATTTTTTACAGAAAAACTTGATAGCAGCAGTGAAGATATCCACTGGAGGGGAAAAAAAGCAGTTTATCTGTTACAGAATCACAGAATCACAGAATCTACAAGGTTGGAAGGGACCTCTAGAGATCATCTAGTCCAACCTTCCCGCTC
>JAUBOD010000302.1:3583659-3604170 GCA_032353885.1 Nothura maculosa
AGCCACCACTGAAAAAAGCTTGGCCCCCTCTTCCCTACAGTCTCCCTTCATGTATTTGTACATGTTAATTAGGTCCCACTCTTGTTAGTGGGTTTGTTTCTTCATAAACAAGTCTTAATAGCAAAAATACTATATGAGGCAGCAATGACTGTTTAGTGCTTGAGTGAAGTCAATGAATTTGTACATGCAGTTTTAAAATCTGTGCAAAATCTCAAGCTCTGCAAATTTTAGAATTTATGTTTGCAGATTTGTCTCCACATTCGTTATTAACTGAAATGAAACTGGTTAGACCTGAAGTGCCTATATGGGTTCATTAAGTGTCCTTACATAGATGAATGAGTTTATCTGCATGAATAGCAACTACAGAACAAAGTAAGAAATTAAATGGTTTCCTATGGATATTATAGTGCATCACTTTTTATTTTGATTTTGCTTAAAGCTGTTTTACACTAATAGATGGATCTTCCCTACAGTCCATTGGAATTATCTGGCTTTTGGAATGAAGGTTACAATTATATTTTATGACTTTCCTATGTCTCTCACTTTACATATTTATAATTATCTTGGCTTGCTTCATAGAGTTAATGAAAGTGTGCAGTTAAAAGAATGGAAAATGAGTTAAGTCTCCTTAAAGAAACACAAGGAGGGAAGATTCATTGATGGCTTTTCTTGACTGAATTTATTCAAGCTGATAGGAGTCCCCAGGATCAAAGGTAATATAATATTAATTAATGCAAGAACCTCAGAAAACAAGGTGAGATGAACTGAGTGTCAGCAACTGAAAACAGGCAGAAACTCAGAAGAGATCTGAAGATAGAAAAAACATAGAAGATAATAGCTTGCTGGTCAGTTCAGAAAGCAAGGGAAATATGACTGATCGTAATGCACCAAAATTTGTAAGACCGAGATTAAGTAAGGAAAGATACGAATAACCTTATCAATTTGCTTGTGTGTGAGATAAAGCTTTGAAAAGTGTGAAAAAAATAATATGATGACATTTACAATTGAATGAACAAACATGTATGAGTGAATAAATCAAGACTATGTTTTGAAAAAGCCATATTCAAGCAGTAGTGTAGATTCAAACTCTAGAATGCCCTCTTCCCTGGATAGATTCCCATAGATTCCCTGGATAAGGGAATTGGGCCGAAATCTTCACAAAATGCATATGACCAAAGAGGAAACGTCAATAAAAGAGAGCATTATATATGAAAGTCTAGATAAGAATGAAAATGTTTAAATCCTCCAAGTAAGAGGAAGTAAGCAGGCCTGAAAAACTGAGGGACTTGAAAGTTCTTAAAGTTACTGAAAATAAAAGAAACTAAACTGTATAAAAAGAAATGATTAATAAGTAGATCTAGCAGCTGAAAAAGGGAGAAATATGAACAGAATAAGCAAAGAATATGAACAAAATAAGCAAAAACCCAAAGGAGAGGCAAAGAGATCAAGTTTAGACAGCAAGCGTCTTAGACAAAAAGAGGGAAAAGGGCAGTTAGAGCTGCTCTTAAGAGACAAGCTGATGACTCTATATTTTGAATAGCTGTCAAGATACAGCAGAAATGGATCTAAATTATATATCCTATATGTTTTGTAACTCCACTGCATCAGGAACTGTTCTATCTCAATGACAATAGAAGACAGATGTTTATAAAGGGATGAAGAGAGAAGTCTGGATACATCCCTCACTCTACTACAAGACTGCTATTTTTAGAATATGTTACTATTTGTGTTCAAATTCATTTTTACCTGAAAATTTCAGACAAAAATGAAAATGTCAGTAGAAGTAAACTCGCACTGAGGAATGGTGAAATTTCTAGCAGAAACAAAAGACAAAAAAAAGAGAAAACCATGTGGAAAAGGCAGTAGCTCAATGGTTTGAACTTGGTATTACTTAAGGAAGATGTACAAAGCTTTATCATATTTATGACTCCATAAAAATTTTTAAATAATAAGCAATTAAAAAATCCAGAAAAGGAAATCTGCAGGATTGTTAAGAGTAATAGTCTTTCTAAGTCTTTTGAAAGAAAATTGAATGGTAAATTACAGTCTTACTAGTATGAAATTCAGCACTGTGAATAATGTTGTGGAAAACTCAATTTGTCCCATAAGCAGTTATGTTGGTAATTTCATGAAAACAAAACAAAACAAAAACACATTATGAAGCACTTCCAGCAGTAAGGAAAATGCTAAATATAATTCAGACATTTTAAAATTACCATACTCATAGATCTTGTTTCTACAAATATTATCAGAGCTTGCTCTGAAGCACTGACATTCGATTTCAGTTGAAAATTTCTGCAGATATTGTAATATGATGGAGGAAATCTACCATTGTGCCATGTGTTTAAGAATTGAATGGGACTGTGAAAATACCTACAAGACTATCATCTGCCTCATACTGGGTAAAATAATGGAAGTAGTAGCATGGGGTTAACTTTCTAAAAATAGAAAAATTAAAATATAAAGCCATTATCTTTTCCCCTCTCACACCTTATTTTTTCATTCCTCACAGTTTTGATCCTGCTCACAGGCTTTTTCCCACGCTAGGTTAAGGGAGCCACAGATGAGATGTTAGGGAGCAGAGGAACGTGTCAGTTTCTTACAAATGGCAGATATTGAGATGCAAAGGGAGATGGTCAGTCCTCAAGGAGAAGAGAATAAAAAAGGGAACAGGATACCTGGATACAATTTAGGAGTGCAACTATGGGATCATACATTTAAAAGAGGGAGTCTTCACCTCATAAATAACGCAGGGCAACACAAATCCAGAGAAGCATAGACTCTAGAAGCAGCAGACAGCTGCTGATCTGTGGAGTGGCATTGGTTCATTTTCTAAAGGGCTTCCCATGACTCAGTCAAGAAAATACTGGGGCGGCCACAATATATGTTTCTAGCAAGCCATCTTCTCCACTTATAAGGTGAACATGAATTTTCATATTGGATCATATTGTATAGTGCATCTTTTTGTTTTGTGTTTGATAAGCATACATAGAATATTTATACTTTCCTTTAGGCAAGATGACTAGGCAAGAGCTCTTGATATTTTTGCTAAACCCAACAAATTAAAATTAAAATCACGTTCAAACCTGATTCAATAGAGTTGAATGGTGCTATTAAGGCACAGGAGAAAATTAAAGAAAATTACTAGCAGAGAACAACTCACCAAATCAATTGTGTTTTCTTGGTAGCTGCTCTAGATTTGCTAAGACAATGCCGTTTGCATGAAAAAAAGCTTTTGGAAAAGGAAAAGACCGAGTTAAGGAAAAACTAACATAATTTTCAGAGTAGCAACCTACAGCCCTATATGAAGAATAGTAACACTTACATTCCTGTTAAACCTTTTCCATATTAACAATGAAATGAAAACATGCATCATAACATGCTGCATCTCATTGCTGTTAGTAATTAAAAACCATGGCATCACCTGGCTGCATTGAGGTTGCTTGTGCCTTTCTCAACTTTTGAATCCATTCAACCTTCTTAAAAATAATATATATAGTAATACATAATATATTGGCTTTATCTATCAAGGAAATAATCTATTTTTGAGTATCAACATAAAGTGAATATATAGTCGGTGTCAAATTTACTGTGAGGGTACACACTTTTGTTCTCGAAATTATTCTATATTCAGAAATATCTAAATTTCACAGTGACTCAAGGGGCAGAGATACCTATTGAAGGGAAAGATAGGGAGCCAGGAGTCATGGTGCCTGCTCTTTTTTACAGAATAACACAGCACAGTGCTTACCCACTCTGCTTCAATTTGCTTGGTTAGACATACCAATACACCTGGAAACATTTCAGATAGCTCTGTTGATATAAAGGGGCACTTATCATGGATTAATTGAACGATGCTTGGCTCACGCTGGCAGAAATGTGTGGCTTTGTTGTAAATAAGAGTCAGGGAAAGTTAGCTTATAGATAATTCCTGTTGTTTCTGCATAGTGGTGAGTAGCATCTCTATAATGTCATGGAAAAAGCACTATGTCAGAATGCTGTGAGCCCTCCAGGTTGCCACAATATCCACTGACTGGAGGCGGTGTGGGCAGATGGCCTGCCCACCAGCTCACAATGACCCACCTTTCACACTCAGATCAAATATGAAGATACCATATGGCTACGTTTGTCACACAGCTGCTGTTTGCGCATTCACAAAGGAGGCCATGGAGAGCTGAATCAGAAACATCCTCTACACAAAGAGAACTGCTGTGCAGCAATTATGACAGAAGTTTATGTATGTGATTTTGATATCATCATCAGCCTTAATCTACCATACCTGACTGTAATCAGAGATCCCATGGTGAATGTTGCCCAAGTACTGCTCTACAAATAAAGTTAGAAACAAAGGCTTAATTTTCATTTTCTTCTTAAAACAGATTTTCTCAAAAAGAACTTCTTAATTTCTGGTTCCCTTTGGTAATACACAAAAGTGTGACCAGATTTTGTGGCTAGAGACCTAATTTACAGATAAATGATAATTAAGGGAGTTAAGACTCAACCAACAAGAATGAATTGGCAGAAATGAACATATAATTTTATGAACTGCACAGGCACAAAGCTTCTTTTAGTCACTCATGTGAATCAGATGTTGCCACAGATTATATTTTCATTCATTACCATTGCACCTTCTTTCTCCCTTCAATCTCTTTGTGTGGTTCCTAAGCAACCGTACCCATGCTCCTATTCAGAGAGGCTCTATTCATGACCCCAAAACAGGATTCCTCAAGGTAGATTGGAGATGGTCTTGGGAATTTCAAATGCCTGCCACAGGATCTTGTCAGATAGCACTAAGTGTTTCACATGAGAAGCATAAACTAGGGACACAAACACAGGAAGATAAAATAAATCTAGAGGTCTTGCCCAATCTATGCAAAGGGTGTAATTGCATCAGTGGTTTAGCTATCTGCTGTAGCACAGTTTTGCAGACTGAAAGAAACAACTCATTTATTTGTCATGTACTTACTAGGTAAAATTATAGCCACCCAGCAAGTGACCGTTCAATTGGATATGTTAGCTATATAGAAAGATAGTTATTCTTAGTAACTGTTCAGGAGACAGGGTTATTAAGATCTTTACTCCAAAGTTGTCAATGACTGCATGTTGGACTTTTAAATAGTTGTTAATTGTGATTCTTCAAACCTTACTGTAGTATATAGAATCAAAATACATTGTTTTCTTACCTCACAAAGGTTGTTTTAATGAGTGTATGTGAAGTTCTTTCCAAAGTTCTAAACAAAAGGCAAGGCACACATGAAGGCACTACAATTGGGAAAAGTCAGCAATATAATACTGGAACTTTTTGATTCCTTTTTTTTAATGCACATATTTCTGATTAGACAGGGAAAGATCAAGCTCATCCAAGCTCCTCTCCTTATATATATAGCAATTAATTGAT
The DNA here is from genome assembly GCA_032353885.1 of Nothura maculosa. NCBI lineage: Eukaryota > Metazoa > Chordata > Aves > Tinamiformes > Tinamidae > Nothura > Nothura maculosa. The sequence continues at coordinate 3,589,058 of JAUBOD010000302.1, forward strand.
TTTTACTTTGGATTGTTTTTTACTCTATCTCCGTAAGTAAGGTACTATTGAACAAGAGAGTAGAAGACATAATCCAACCTTCAGGGGATTTTCTTTTTAAAAATCCTGTTTAAATGCAACTTTAATTTTAAAAAGAATGTTAGTACTTGCAAATGTACTAGTTCTCCGGAATGTAGATTTTCCTAGAGCCAGAAGATTTCCTCTTGAGCAGAGGCAGAAATTTTCTGTTTTCAAGGCTACCTCTCAAAGTCGTATTTGATATCTTCAGAAATGCCTATTGCCAAAAAGGTCCTAATTATACTTAGTTATATCATTGCACACCACCAATAACTTCCTCTGAAGTTAACAGCACTTTCTAAGTTTTTCAGTTTCACTTTTTCCAGGACAAAAATCCTGAGATTTTAATAGAGTTCATGTAATAACTTAGAACAAAATTTCATCTTAAAAAAACAATGCTAGTTGGTAACATATTTTTGGACACAGGAAAAATTACTTTAAATGGCAAAGAATATGTTTTTTAAAAATTGGAAAGAATGGACATTTATTGAAATTTTCTCAATGGTACTTTCAGAAAGACAAATACTGCATTTCTCTTTTTCCCTCCACCGTGTACAAAGAGAAAATGTGTGTGGCATTGGACTTGTATAGGTTGAGGAATAGTAGTAAATGTAATTGAATCTAATAACGTGTGTTTTCATAGCCCTTTGGAACAATAAAGCAATAAGAAGGAAGTGTTTATTCTCTTTCTTTTAAGAAAAGATATTTGAAGTCTTACTGCCACAGTGGTTTGCAAACTGGTGGTAGGAATATAATAGCTGTAACACTGTCTACACTGTTTTTCTATACTATTAGTTTGAAGAGAGATAGAAAAGCTTTTCAGGCCCTGAAGTCTCAACTTAAACTTGATTTTCCTCCTTTCTTCCCATGGTCCTCAATTTTTGCATTGAATGGTCTTTTTCATTTCAGTTTTTCAAGAACAAAGATTCTGAAAAATAAACCTATTCATCACCCTTGCTGATTTTGCTGTCCACTACGGATTTAATTTCTTATTTTTGTTGCCCTCTGATCCAAATATTTTTCTTTTTAGTTAATTTAGTCAAGTGTTCCTGTGATTATAGGATCCAAAGCCTATAAAGCAAAGTTTACTGCAGTCAGAAAAGGTTTTGTTGTTGTTTAATATGAAACAAGTTTCAGCCTTTTATCCTGATTTCAGCATTGTCTGTCTCTTGCTCTGTAATACCATATGTGGGTAGGGAAACTTCCACTTTAAACAGTCACCTCTAATTAGCTCCAAAACCAATCTTGTTGACTAACATTCATTTTCATAATGGCTTTCTATATGCCCTTGGTCTTCTGCATCTTCAAAATGTCCAAATCTGAGATGTTTCACTACAATGCTGGAGGTTGAAAAAATTAACCCTAATACGTAGTCTTCTTTTGGTATTTCATGTTTCCATATTATTGTTCAAATTATTCACTATCTAACGAACAATGTCAATCAGCCTGATTAGAACATCAAAGGAAGGCAGCAAGATTACTTGGGCAAACCTACCAGTTTCTGAAATCTTTACATGACATTATCTTACACTATATAGATATTTCCTATATATTCAAATGCAGCAATAATTCCTTGCTATTTTGATTTGTTTTGCTTTTGGTTGTTTGTTTTGTAGCCATGCCTAAATTGTGTAAGTCATGATACCTTCAGAAACGAAGAAAACACAAAGAACTTGTATTCTATGAGCTTATTTATTCAGGTGCAATTCCTCCCTTTGAACCTCAGGAACAAAAACATGTAATGAGACTGCATTACTCATATTTTCTAGCCAGGTATCTTTATTGACACCTCAGGATGCATGATTTTCAATTCTTCATAGGCTGCATAGAACCTGCTTTCAGGTGCTTAGGGCAAACCCCAATTTGGGAAATTAGCCAAAGCTACATACAAGCCACAATATCTGCTGTCTTCCTACTATCATTTCCAGGAATATGTGTTTTGTCCATTTTTAGAAGGATCCTGAATCTCCTGAAGTCTATCCTGACACCTGCAGTCTTTCCTCAGTTTTGATTCCCTTTTCTCTCTTTCATTTATTGTTCAGGTTCAGCTCCCCCACCCAGACTTCTTCACATTGTTTGTTCATTGTCAAAATTTGTGCTTTGTGTCAGATGCTGTAGATTACTTGCTTCTTCAGAATTTCTGGAGCACTGTTTGTGGAACTAGAAAAATTCGGAAATGTAAAAGTGATTATGTTTCATTGAGGCGTCCAGGATTCAAAATAAAATGGACATAATATATGGAAACATGTGGTAGAAGTGAAAAAGAAATAAGAAAAGATATTTTAGATCCTTTAATCTCTTCCTGTTTTAAAGTGAAAACAGTTCTTACTGACTGACCGTATGATAATGGAAGAAGTGTGTAGGAAACATTCAAATGTCTTATTTTAATGTTTTTCAGTGGTAACGAGAAAATCATCTTTTCTATGATTTTCTTCAGATTGCAGCTGCTAAGACTATTATGAAATATGTTTTGACAATTTTCATTTTATGTAATGCACTGTGATGTCTTCATGTCTTATGCTTCTTTTACGAACGCATAGCCTTATTTACTTGATTAGAAAGATTGCCTTTTGGTTAAAAAAGATTTGCCAGTGTTTATGTCCGAAAAAAGTTTGACAGCTCTGGTATTATCTGTTTGTTATAGATATTGTTATTTCTATATTCTAGAAAATGTCACAATAGATTTTAGAATTACATAGACTTAAGACAGTAAAAGAGATGACAATAAGAAATCCGGGTATTGGATGTCTTTGTGTATCCAGATGACCTAAGTCACCCTGCCTTCTTTAGGTATCTATCATAAGTATAACCAGGCACTATCATAGAATCACAGAATGCTTAAGATTGGAAGGGACATCAGAGTTCATTTAGTCCAACCACCCTGCAAATGCAGGGTCACCTAGGGCACATGGCTCAGGGCTTCATCCAAGTGGGTTTGGTCTCCAAAGAAGGAGACACCACAACCTCTCTGGGCAGCCTGTTCCACTGCTCTGTCACCCTCACAGTAAAAAATGTTTCCTTAAGTTTCTGTGGAACTTCCAATGCCTCAGCTTGCAGACATTTCCTCTAGTCCTATCATTCTCCACCACTGAAAAGGGGCCAGCCCCCTCCTCCTCACTGCCTCCCTTGAGGTATTTATAGACACTGATCAGGTCCCCTATCAGCCTTCTCTTCTTCAGGCTGAACAGGCCCAGCTCTCTCAGCCTTTGCTCATAGGGCAGATGTTCCAGGCCCCTGATCATCCTGGTAACCCTGCGCTGGACTCTCTCCAGCAGCTCCGCAAATCAGTAATAGATTAGCTAGGTGACATCCTGTTCCAGATCAGCAGCCCTAAAGATGTCAAGCATTAGTGTTTTCCTATAAAGATGCAATCTTAGGCAGAGTCACTAGGCTTGAGTGAACTGGGCACAGCACCCCACAAATGAGATATAAAACAGAAAGAAAAATGAAATGTTGCTTATTGAAGTCAGTCCTAGTACTTGTACCTTTTGTTCAGTTCATCAGCTTCTTGGATAAGTTTTGTTTTGTAATTCCCAGCATTTGTTTACCTGTAAAAATATCCGTAGCACAATTATATTCCACTCCTCTTCCCAATGTCCACTGACTACTGTGAAACTATGACAGAAGGCAGAAATAAGAATTGCATTCCCCAGGAATTGTTTTCCTCTAAATACAAAGAGGAAAGCAAAATACTATGTTATGATGGTATTGTACTACTAATGCACATAATTCATGATTCTGCTTAAGTCTTTTCTTCTGAGGTAAATGACCAGATTCTCTCAGGCACATGAAAGGTGGATTCAAAGTGGATATAATGAGTGAACTATGCTGTTTATACCTTGTATGGAGGGAGACAAATGGGGCAGACAAACAGGATAGTGAGTTCTAGAAAATACAACTGTGGAAAAGAAGTGTCTTCAAAGGTATTTAAGAACCACATCTCTTCAGAAGAGTAGAAAATAATGCTTAAATTAAAACAAGTAAATTTTTCCAAGTGAGAGAAAAAGTATATCATATGAAAATCTGCTCACTATTACATAGTTTGAAACTAAAGAATTTCAACTGGTAAATAGCTGCATTGGTCCCACACTGCTTACACATGAGAAAAGCCATTGGACTTTGAACAGTCTGGGTAATCTCAGATTGCATTTTTAATGGATTAGTACAATAACAGACCTATTTCCTAGGAAGCACATGGAGTTTATCCTGTCAGGCATGCAATCTCTTTCTCGACAATTTGGAGAAGAGAAGAGATATGACTTAGTATTTTCCTTTGTAGTGATTTATTTGACTGCTATTCTTCTTCTCCTAGAATATTGTATTTTCTATCTGTTGTTTTGTTGCTGGAAGCAAGTGGAAGCATGTCACTTCCCATGCACAAACTAAGCAAACCCCACATTTATCTTTTCTTATTTAGTGAAATAAACATATATGCAGCAGAGCAAAACATTCCTGAAAGATGTATATTTATCACTGACATAAGGATCACCTTGGATTTGTTTAGGCAGGTTTAGCAAATCCAAATTTAAAGCAAATGACAGAGTTTTTTTTGTTTTCAAACAAAACGAAACAAAACAAACTCACAGTGATCTCAAGTTACAGGAGTGCTACAGGAACACCTTGATTTTTTTCTCATTTTCCTTAGATTTCCAACTGTGCAGCTTTAGTAACCTCAACAGACTTGAGTTACTTGTCAGAGGGAAAACACTTGAAACCAATTTGTGTAACATATACAAATAATACTAACAATTATAGTTTGTTAACAGAAACCTTTCCATTTGTTTCTTGAAAAAAAGAAGAAGAAAAATGTCTCACAGGTTGCGTAAAAGAAATCATAGAAAAACGCTTAGATTCTTAGATTTTTCCATTGGGAAGAAAAACTAGTACAGAAGCTTTCATTGACTTTTTTTTTTTTTTTTCTAATTGCTACGCCAGCAACCTCTCTTTTGGAATCTGACCACAGTCATTTGCTTTAAAGTTCTCATTACTATATTTAGACGTTTAGACACAGCAAATACTGTTGGCAGATCTTTGAACACATTGAGAAAGAAAAGGATTGAACACTACTAAAGAAATATGCCTTTGCTATCTCGATATATCATACTATGTTTAAAATTGATGATCATCTGCTTAGTACATTAATTCTTAGATAGCTTGTACAGTCTGGAAAGATTTTTCAAAGGCATAACAGGCACTTAAATTACTGACAGATAATCAATGAGGTTTAAGAGCAGATAGAACCCCACAAAGAGCTGGTAACATGTGCTGAGGGAGAGAGGGGTCAGATCACCACAATTCCCAGAACAAATTACTTTGCTTGGCCCTGAATGAAACATTTCACTTTTATTTAGTGCATTTTAGAAAGTGAGGAACCTGTTTATAATTAGATATTTTCTAAAGCATTGCCAATGTCCGTTAATGAGAGGAAATGTGCTCCTCAGAGCTTGAACCATAAAATCACAGCAGAGTCAAATTGCCACGAAGGCCAGATCTAAGACGACAAAACAGACAGAACAAGAAAAAGAAGACAAAGGAAGACATAAAAGACAAAGTGTGTGGAATTTAGGATGCATATTTTGCTTTACACTGGCAGTTACAAAGGCCAATCTCAATCTGATTGTTTGCTTGTGTTTCCTGAACACAGGTGGTTAGCAAGGTGTTCCTAAAAGTTCAGCCTTGTCTTTACTGCTTGTTGTGGGGACGGCTAGGAGGAATTCTGTAATTGGTGCTATGTAGAACCCAGGGCTATATAATCACAAAGGTCCCTTCTGGTCTAAAATCTATGGATTTTTGAATAAAATAATTTAGATAACTCTGAGCTAAGGGAAAACCTGCCTCTCTGCCTTAGCTTATTAATTGAACTATTGTCAGAGCTACTTGAGGGAAAGAAAGTGGAATACAATGACTGAAACAAATCATTGATATAATTTTTTATAATATCAGTATAGAAAATGTACTGTCAGTTCTGTCACTAACTGAAGGGTTTGGTAACAATAGATGTATGTACTGGTGCATTCAGTAATTTATATGGGCGAAGTAGACAGAAAAAAAATCATTAAAAATATAATTCAAACCTCATTAAAATGTGAAAAAGAAGTGCTTAACGTTGAACATTTTCTCTTGAACATTCCACAGTGCAAAAGATCAAATTCTATATTGTGCATGTTATTTCAAGTAGGTGATATGGCAGTTGCCATGGAAACAAGCCTTTTTTAAGACCTAAAATAAAGGATGTTGCTGACATGACCCTTCTTAACAATAACTCACATGACCATGACATTCTAGAAGATATGAAATCTAGAGGGAAAAAAAAGCATGGAAAAGAAAAGAATCTTAGAACTGTATCTAATATTCTAAAGAAATTTCTTCTGTCTTCTCTATTAATGAAAATACATGCATCTCCTACAAATATCTTTCAAAATTGTAGGCTGAGATGTATATCTGCAGTTAGTTTTTACTGATACAAAATGCAAAACACAATGATATTTCCATTTAAATATATATAGTAATTCAGTTAAGGAGCCATCCTGTTTTCACGGAGCTTTGCAGCCTCTGCCCTCAAGCAGCTCAGCCTGTAGCTGCAGGAAGGAAATTCCTCCTCTTTGGCCTGCTCTCCTCCTCAGTGCTGCCTCCTTTGGTAGCACACACCATTGGTGTCCACTGCTGGTGTCTGAGTAAATTTATTTCCTATCATTTGTTCCCCAGCTGCACATTTACCTGGAAGCTTATTCTGCTATTGCTCACAAAGGATTTGCAGTCAGTGAATCAGTAACTAATAGATGTTGCAATAAAACTATTGACATAAAAAGTATGTTAAAAAATGCAAGGAAAAGTACTGCCAAAGATATTAAGCTCATATGACTAGAGAACCTATGGCAGCTAACAGCATTTATAATAGGTGTTCTTAGTAAACCCCAGTAATTTGTTATTAAAGCTTTATTAGCCTTTCAAAGATGCACAGTAATGGATCTATTGAGAGACTTGGGTGGATGGCTTGTCCTAAATTAATTCTTTCTGGGTTTATGAGAGCTCTATGACTCGGAAGAAACTCTGCAGCCCCATTCCTGTAGTGGCAGCAGACACCTGTAATCTGTGACCCAGATACCTTTACTAGATGAAGAACAACTTGAGATCAAGACTTCTTTTGAGTAATCTCTAATATTCAATTAGCTTCGTGGATAACTATACTTTTTTTCTAAAGTCCTTTTATTTGGACTCCTTTTGATTATGATAATTTCTTCACATTATTATAATGCAATTCAGACCATCTTTAATCAATGATAAAAGGGGAATTTATATGTATACACACACTTAAAACACACACACACACAGATATGTATTCACACATATGCCTTCTCATTCATTCTTTTTTTTTCCTATATAATAGTTGTCAAATAGATCTTCTCCAGTATCCCTTACATAAATAAATATATACATATATTCTTTATCATTGTGACTGGTAAGGAAAAAAGAGGACCACATTAATTTTATTACTTTGTACCTTTGTCTTTTTTTTTAATACCAGAACCAATTAATCATTGTTTTCAATTTATTGAATATTAAGCAACCCTTTGAAAAAATAGTCACCACGTGTTTAATTGAATTGCTAAAACTCATTTGGCTGAAAGTAAAATAAATAAAATAGAAGAAGCATCAGTTTAAAGTTCATGCAAAACTACCAATAGGGAAGTTAACAAAAGTTAGATCCAATTACAAATGCTATCACAGTTTTGTCTTCACAGTACAGTGAGGGTGACAGAGCAGGCTGCCCAGGGAGGTAGTGGAGTCTCCTTCTCTGGAGGTCTTCAAAACCCGCCTGGATGCCACCCTGCGCCACATGCTCCAGGTGTACCTGCTGGAACGGGAAGGTTGGACTAGATGACCTCTAGAGGTCCCTTCCAACCTTGAAGATTCTATGATTCTATGATTCACACCATTAGTAAAAAATATAAAACTGAAACTCAAAAAGATATGCACAACTAAAAGACTTCTTTCAAGAATGAACTCAGTAGAACTGAGTTTTGAAGTGTACTCAGTTGAGTGCTCAGTTCAGCTGTAAAAATCTTCTAAACCTTTGCCCTCTCCAAAAGCTTTGAAGTGTACAGGACTGTTTGTATTTTATTTCTGTTGACAAATTTAGTGCAGAATTTTGCTTAAAGACAAAACTGAATTTTTTGCCTAAGCATCTAATTGGCACATTTGTTATAAGTCTGTCCATTTGGGACTAAAATTAGAAACTAAGACAGAAATTTCCAGAGTTCTCAGAGGAAAATGTCCACAAGTCACGTTTCTAAGCAGCAATTACAGACTATTTCCAACCTATCTATATTTTATTTTTTTAATGAACTTTTACTGTAAATCCTCCTTTTCAAGTGCCATAACTAAAGATAAATTCTCCTTTAGACTTGGTCTTGCTTTTTAAAGTAACATACTTTTTTTTTGTGAGAAGTGTTCAAGGGCATGAAACATTAAATTTTATTTAAGTGTTTCAAGTTCTTAGAAATAAAGAAAAAGACTTTATAAAAATCAGGAATGCTTTCAGAGATATTTGCTATTATTCCTGCCTCCAATTTTAAAAACTATTCTTTCCTGCTTTAGATATAAATTGACTGAGAAAAAAAATCTATAATTAATTTAAAACATGTGAGAGAGAATATTTTGTTCTTTAGTACCATCTTGCTCTTGAGTATCTCCTTGCCTACAGTCACTGAGTTCAACTGATTTATACAGTAAACAACGTATAAGAAAAATTAAGTTCTTAGTTTTAAATGAAGATATGTCTAGTCCTGACCACAATCTCTTGGCTAATCCTTGAAGAAATCCTGGATGCTCAGCAGAGCAGGTTGCTATTGTTTTAAATACTTTGATGAAAATACGAAGTCACTTTGATATTAAGATATGAATGGAATAATTGAGAATTAATTTTGGTTGAAGGAATAGCAAACAGAGTGAAAACACAACAGAGTTTATTGGTACTATTCTGCTTCAAAGGAAAAGCCATTTAGGGAGAAATGCATATGTTTTTATATTGATTGTTTAACTTTGTATCATAGAAAGCAGATGTTAAAAACTGAAGTTATTCATTCTCATTAAGATCTAACAGAAATCTGTAAACAGATTTGTTGATGAAAAAATGTTGATGAAAAAATAGTTGTGGTCAAACAAAACGTTTACTTTGTACCTATACTATTGTCATATTTGATTTTCACATTCTATAAAAGATCTTCTGAATTTATAAAAATCTAAACATATTTATCCTTTTTGAGAAGGAAACAAAGAGAAACTGGCAATCTACAAAAAAAAAAAACTTTCAGGATGCTTAAAAGGTAGAGGAGAGAGTAAGAAGTTACCAGGATTCTCTTCCTGATAGGGCATAAGACCATAACTCTTACTGAGACAAATTTGTGTCCTGTCACTCATGCCAGCTGAATGCCAAAGTAAGGATATAAAAAAGATGTAAATATAGAGTGATATTTCCCCAGAATTATCTAAATTCCAGTTCTTTGTGGATGAGCCCAAGGTGGATATTTAAATACAATAGCATTAATAGGCTTTTCTTTTTGAATCTCTCTGCTCACTTCTTGAAGCTACACTTTTTATAAAGCAGAGTCATGAGGTCAACTATGATCTGTGTCAAAATCTATATCGTTCTGTTTATTTTGAACTCATTACTTGTTAATTAAATATGATTTTCTCTAGTTCTTATCCTGAGAGATACATTGACTTTTTCTTTCATTGTTCCCCCCATCACACTGTAGATTTTATAAACATGTATAATATTTCTTCTTACTTGCCTCTTTTCCAGACTGAAGAAGTCCTATTCTAGTTCCCCTTCACAGGAGTACCATCCTATACCTATACCACTTGCACTTGGGATTAACGATGCTCTTGTTTTCTCATTGCTCCTTTCTTAGTGTCCAATACTGCATCTTATTTTTTGGGAGACTGCTAAGCAAACCAAACATTAGGAATACTCAGGAAAAGACTACAGCGAGGAGGGGAGAGGATGCTACAGCCCAGAGGAAATATTTTGAGCAAGTGAAGGTGATTAAAACGAAATGAGTTTCAAGATCATTTTCCAGATATATGCAGAATTTCCATGGAGACAACAGCGTGTCGCCTATGTCTTGCTTTTCTTAAGTTCCTCATTGCACTATGTGTGCAAGGATGACCAGCACCTACTCCTGTTTATGTTGGACTCTGGCCCCCTAGGTGCTGAACTATAAAATTATTTGGTAGGGTCTGTGTCAGCTTAAAGTAAATGAAAAGGCAACACTTGTCCAGATGTAAACTGTTCTTATAGCGCTCAGAAAAAAATGTAGTTGCAGAAATAGGGCAACATTTCCCTTTGCTTCCTGATACTGGTTTTGTCTCATCTTTCTAACTCAGTTGTATTGGGAAGAGTACTTACTTCTTGTAATTTATGCCTCTCATAAAGATAGCTAATGGAAGACTGAAATTTGGTATAACTGGTAAAAAGTCAATGCAGTTTTGAAAAGGTCCATTTTTCCAGAATCTGCATTTGATTACATCGGCTAAAACTCTAAAGCAAAGTTATTAATTCAGAGTTTTGTCCTCTGCATGCAGAGGAAATCTTATATAAGAAAAGTCATTGCCATTACTCAATTTTCACTTTATATATCTGCTCAAAAGAAAGCAAAGGGCTCATTACCTGCTACTATCATAGACGTCTCATTGAAAAGGAATATTATCATTTTCTACAACTGGAACTCTCTCCATTGAAATTTTAAACTTTCATGTTCTGTCTTAGTAGCCCTGGAAATCATTGCTCTTCTTGCAACTTTCTTCAAACTGCAAAAAAATCCAGATTTTTCTGAGTTCAGGTCTTAGGAGAAATTAAATCCACAGACAGTTTAATGAAAATTACACATGTACAAGAAGAGAAAAAGAAAAAAAAAGTTGAGAATTAAACACTACTTTTTTTTTCTCTAAAGAGATTGTATGAGATTCATACAAGAGATTGTATGAACAATACAATTTGGAGCTTATTAAATAAATACTTTTGAAATTTTTTTAATTTAAAAAAACACTTAAACTTACCTATTCTAAAGAAAATCTTACTATTCTGTTCATCCTCTGACAATAACAAACTAAAAAAGGAACATAATCACCTATAAGCCTATATCACCTTTATCACCTATCACCTATATCACCTATTATCACCTATAATTTGGTGATGGTGAAAGTAAGGAATGAGGAGAGGGAAAAGGATGGGTGGAAAAAATACAAGAGGAATGAAAACAGAATTGCAGGTGCAGGAGGGTGATGCGCTCACATGTGCAGGGGACTGGACTAGATGATCTCTAAAAGTCCCTTTCAAATGTAAGGATTCTATGATTCCATGATTCCTTAGGGAATTCCCTAAGGATTCTATTGGATTTCCAAAGGGATTCCTTGAGGATTCTATGATGAGCAGAAAGATGTTTTCAAAGAATAAATTCCCTATTAGCTTGCAAGGAAATGAAACAATATGATTTAAAATTAGCAAGATGGGTTGCTGAGTTAAAGATGCAGAAAGCAGAGACTTTAGAAACTTTCACAGGAAGTGCAAATTGTCTTTTGAAGATGTGAGTGTTCTGCAGTCTTCTCAGTCTGTTAGTGAGCAGGGGTCTCTGGATGAAGAAAGAGCTGCAAATAAATACACAGCTTCATGTGCAGCCATTTTTTTTTCTCTCTGTTGGATATCAAGTGACAATACTCTAAAAAGCACAGGCAGTCATGACCTTGCTGGTACCTTCTTGTGTCTAGATCCCAGCTGAGTATTTAGCAGATCTTCAAAAACATGAGCCCTCCCATTCAGTGTACCAGCTGAGCCCCATCAGGCAGAAAAGTAAGCTCAGGGTGTTCCCCATTTTAAATTGGAATTGCTATCCATCAGTGCTTTAGTGCTATAATTTTTACAGGATTGGAAAGCCATAGTGGCTTAAAAGAGCTTTTATGTGTTTACACTAGCTCCTGGAATGTATTTGCAATTTTTATTCATGAATTTGTTTCTCCCTGCTTGTTCTTTTTTTTTTTCTGTTCCTTTTTTTTGATAGAGCTTTCTCTATCAGAGTGAAAGAATAAGAAAGGTTTCTGAGACTATGAAAATGTGCATGGCAGAATACAACATAACATGAAAAACATATGCAGAGGTTACAATAAGTCCCAACGATGACATTTACTTTTTAATATTTTTTTTTTCAAATCAATCATTATTCAAATAAGTTGGAAGCAATTTCTCTAAGAATGAAGAAAATCCATCCCCAACTGAAGGAGTTCTTTTTTTTCCTTTAAGAAGGAAGGAAGCAAATAGGAAGGAAATTAAGATTGTTTTCCTTCCAGAAGCATGTCATTCTCACTAAAAATGAAATAATCAGTGCATGCATTTTGAGATAGCAAAAATTTGAGATAGAAAAAAAATTTTGAGATAGATAGCTACTGATGCTGAGGACAGATGCTGTATCCAAGGATTCAGTTGCTGCATATGCAAGGTTTATTGCCTTTCTTGAGTGACCTTCAGGGTTTGAAAACACAAACAGTCCAGAATGATGGATCTTTATTATCGATTTACCTTCTGTTGAAGATGATGCCCATGAATGGCAGTTCCTTCTGCCTTGGGAATCTCTCCTGCTCTCAGTGCTTTTCTGACAAATATTTAATCAGTTATGTTTATGATAATGTCTGGGTTTTCTCTTCTCTTTCTCAAGATGAGGTGGTGGGGGAGAACATTTTTCTTGTCATGGTTTATTTCCCTCATGGAAATGTATTCATATTCCTCTTCCAAACAGCACGGTCACGAGGCTCACATGAGGCCAGGAGGCTCTGAGAAGTACACCACTTAGGTGGCAAGGAAATCTGAAATCCTAATACAGTAGAATAATTTAGTTCCATTGCCTAGGAAAGCCTAAAAAGATCTTACGAGGCATAAAGTCTTTGATTCCAGATGGGAATGAAAAAAAAAGGAGGCAGAAAACTTGGTTTGTCTAAAGTCATAGTGGGTATCAGGGAGGGGATAGACTTTGAATGGAAAGTCTCTCTTCTTCTTCCAGTAATCTGTCTAGGTGTCCAGCTGGTCCCAGGCATCCTAAATGAAGCATCCATATGGGAGAACAAAATTATTGTGAAAAAATGTAACTTTCTTTAAGGAAGAGGCCAGAAGACAGCTTTGTTGTCTCAAGAGTGCTCTTCAGTAGCATTAGGTACAAGGTTGTATTTCTCTTCCCAGCAGTCTCCTCTCCTGCTCCATGGGTCTGCTGAGTAGGCACCTCTCCAACAACAGTCTCATTCATTAGATGTCACTGAGTCATCTTGTAAAAACCAACCTGAATGTCACCAAATATGACAGAGATTTCTATGGAAAAGAACAAGTGGTTGTATAATACAGTAAAACCTTCAGTGAGGCCCATTTTTCCTCCTAGATGTAATCTAGAGGAAAGCAGCCAAATAAGATTTGCTAGTCCATTTAGATGGAAAAGCTAAACTACTGAGAGAATTGTTTTATGCAAATCAGAATATAAAATCTTCTAAAGGTTTTGGCAATTTTGCTCTCTACTTTCAGATGTCTGCATGCCTCAGTTTTTTTAGACTGAAAATTATTGATTTTCCACTTTTTATGATTTATTCTGCCTCTTCATTACCTCTTTTGGACCTCTTATTTCCTCTTTCTTCTTTGTTTTTATATTGTATAATGTCATTCTCACTGGAATTGTGAAGGTAATTGTACATATTGCTCTCCTCAAGCTCTGATTCTATAAATTCAGTATTAATGAATGCAGCAGTCTGAACAAAAAAATCAGCAAAAACATGTCAATTAAAATACCTTTAAAGCAAAATACATATTTGGAACAACTGAAACAATTTGAGAATTCAGATCAAAATGCATTTACACATTACTTTATGTATAAGAGATTTGGGGAAAAAAAGAGAAATAATGATGAATATAATAGGTGTATTAAAAGCGTAAACCTATTTAGTTTTAAGAAGGTTTAATAACTATATGATGAATTCACTTAAGATTTTAAGGGATCAGAATAATCCAGAAGTTTCTTATTACTTTTAATACAATGTACAAATATATCTAAATAATTCCTTTTGTCTTTGTTTTGATGGGATGACATTTCTTATCAGAGCAATAGGGAACTTCATTTTGTGTGAGAAAGAGATGAGATTCTTCGTAAATATGATTTTTGGTGAACAATTGAGCCTGATGTATATGGTAGAAGCTAGTAGAGGACAGAGAGAGAAAGTCAGAAGTGTTTTTATTATTTTTTTTAGTGTAGAGCATCAAGGCATACCTAGAATATGATTTCCAGTAAATTACAGCCCAGTAACCTTACAGAGCTCTCTTACAGAAATCTCTTACAGACATCTAAGAGTAGACAAAATAATGCACTGCAATTCAGAAACATAAATGTGTGCAGATAGTACACTGCAATATTGATATATTTATCATATAGGTACTACAGATACATGAATAGAGTTTGGTCCATATTACATAAAGTATATATATAAATATATACCACAAGTAGTAAAAGAAGTCCCTAATATAAAGGTTCGTCATCAAATAGTTTGCAGCAACTGGCGGACACTGGCGTATCTGAGTGTTTGTAAGTGTTTCTTTAGAAAGACTTAGAACCTAGAAATATACATATGTACACCTAAGTGAGAGTTTGTATCTTTAGTTCATTTTCAGTATTCCTCTAAACTAAAATTATACAAGTAACAAGGAGGACTAAAGAACCTTCTTCAAAGTTCATATTCGCAAATAAATAAATAAAAAGATTGATTGGTCAATATTAAATGAAAATTGTTTTATTAGCAGAATAGGAATTCTGCAAAGAAAATTTTAAAGACTATTTCAGTAAATTTGATATATTCACAGTGGTGGGACCTGAAGTACATTTTTTTAGTATACTTAAAGTACTAATAGGAGGCATTTCTCAACCACTGTATGATTTTTGAGGTATAGAGAATCATAGAATCTATAAGGTTGGAAGGGACCTCTAGAGATCATCTAGTCCAACCTTCCCGCTCCAGCGGGCACACCTAGAGCA
>JAUBOD010000302.1:3631852-3642303 GCA_032353885.1 Nothura maculosa
CCACAAAAAAAAAAAAAAAAAAAAAAAAAAAAAAAAAAAAAAGGTGAGGCTGATACAACATGTCCATCTTTCTTGGATATTTTGCTCAATACTCTCTTTTTGTATAATGAGTATGGGAATTGTGTATCTGTCTTGGCAGAGACCTGTCAGACAAGACGATATTCAATGATGTCTTATATCTGTGATCATCGTCAGGATTTAGGGGATTTACGAAGTAGAGATTTGTGGTATTATCATCCCTGCTATGTATCATAGGCTTAAGAAATCTTGTTTAAGTTGACTCATTTTTGGAAGAAAAAGAAAAGCTGATTTAAAAACAGAGAGGCCAGAATCAGATACTAACTCTAATATTTTACATGTGCAGGACTCAGACACCATGTGTTTATCCTCCACAACTAATAATAATATTCTTAAACAAGTACTTCAGTTGAACACATCCTTGTATGCTATCTGCCTAAGCAAGTTAAAGGTTTCAGTCCCTCCGCCCTTGTATTTTTTAATCAAAAGCTTTCGTTTTGCTAAAGTATCTCCACAATCCAAACAGGAATCATCAATATCACTACAGGTAAAAAATGCAAAAATATTTAAATCTCTTAATATGTTTGCTAAGGGATTATTTTGCTTAGTTTAAACCAATACTTCAGCAGTCTAGTTAAACAGCTAAGCTTCCTTTTAACATCCTTCTTATGGTATCATTCCAATCTTCAATAAGAATGGTATTAGAAGAATGAGATCCAATAAGGGATCAAAGTACCAGAAGCAAGGGTGGGCAGTTAAGAACTTAAAACTAAAAACCAGAAAGCCTTGAAACCCACGACTTGCTTTCTGACCACAACTTTCACTACGTATTTAGAGTTTTACTCCTATTTGCACATAATCACCTTGCAGCAACATTTTTATCCCTCGCTCAAAACACTTGGGGCCCAGAAACCATCACAGTTACTTCTTTCAAGCTGTTCTGCCCCCAAACCAGCCCCAGTCTTCTGCCTTTTTTCTTCTTCCATTGTTTTGCCTTGATCCTCACTTCCATTGCATGGCGTATCAGTCTCTCTCAGTCTTTGACAAGCTGAGACTCCCTGGGACATCTCTGAAATCACAGTCCCTGTCTCCTTGTCCCAAGGTGACCATCCTCTGAGTCTGAGCTAAAACTTCAAGTCCTAATCCTTTTCTTTTTTATTTGTTTTCCTTTCAGAATATTCCTATCAATACAGCACTTTTTTTCTTTTCAGGTCCTTTAAACCATCTGATTATAATTTTCAACCAGTTCCTCTACATTTGTTTCTTACCTTTCCACCTCCAGCTGCAAGCATGTACCTTTGTTCTCCTATGCTGTTACCTTTTCGCTCTGGGAATCCTGGGCACCACACATTTCTTTTGCACTACTTGATACTGCAAAAGAAATATATGTTCTCTTCTCCTTCCTGGTGCTAACCCTTACCAAATATGGGCTGTAAAATATCTGAAGTTGATGGACATTGGACACATTTTTAATGGAACACACCGGACTAATGCATTTCTTGCCTCCAAAACACCAGAGGCATTCTGCTTCTTAAAAGTTCAACATCTTTTAACGAGGAAAAACTGTCTTACTCTCATTGACTTGTCTTTAGAGAGGCTAATCTACCTAACCTATTTCTCCTAGTTAGATAAGTCAACTTGGTAATAGATAATGCAATCAACTTCTCAAAGAATGTAGACATATATGGTCATATGTGTGAATGTAATAATTCAAAGCCATTTGCACAACCTAGAAATATTTCAAGTTCTGTAATAGAAGTTTGTCTCTTTCCCTCCCCCTCCCTGTTCCTCAGCTGCAACATTTTTGCTTTGTTATTTTTCCTGTTTCACCTCCACAATTATTCACAGGTTTCTCTGGTCATACTTTACCAGCCTCTTCACTTTCTTCTGTCAAATTTATCCTCACCTTTGACCTTTTCGTTCACTGAAGGCTTCCACTGCTCCTCTGATATTGCAAGAGCAATAGTACACTGGAAGCTTCTGCTGCTCCATCGTGCAGTAGGACTACTGTAAGATCACAGCAATGAAGTAGAGGCAGGATGTTAAGTAATAAGCACCTGAAAACAAGGCCTGTATTTGTTTTTGTGTTGTTTTTATTTTCAGATGTGTTGACATTACTTGCCACCTATGTAATGCTTAATTATGTAAACCTTTCCTTTCCTTGTTTTTCTGCAAGCTAGTGTTGGTTATATTATGTTGCAAAAGTAGAATTTATAGCCTATTTTCTTTTTTGAATCGACAGTGGTGCTTTTTTTCAGCACCACTCATATAAATGAAGTTATAAAAAGTAATTAAAGACTCTCTAGTTCAGTCAAGTGAGATACACAATCTAATTCATTCAAGTCTTATTGAACTTCAGGGCTGTATCTGAACTGCTACACAATTTGGTAAAATGAGAGTTCAGAGGTCATCAGAAAAAAAAATGACTCTGCTTGTTACATAACTATTTAGGTAGAGTTATCAATTTTTAATATATACAGATGGCAGAATCATGTAAGGACAGACTAGATAAGGATTTAGCATAAATTACATACTGCTAAGCATTCTTAGTATGCTTAAATTAAAGTTACACTTATACTTGAGTATTAACAAATACAGAAAACCTTTTTCTGTGGAAGCAAAATACCATTAGTGGTTGTATTGAACTTTCCTCATTTATGATAGCACTGAACTACAGGTTTTATCTTCCCCTATTTTCTCTAGAACTTGAAAAGAAGATTTCCAGGGAAAACATTTTTGTTTCATGGCATTTTATTTTTAGTTCCATAATTGCAAACATCTTATCTTGCCCTTTAGTTCTTTGGCATTCACTGAGACAAAACATGCCTTAATTTTCACTATAACTCTTCTTAAGATACTTAGGTATACTTAAGTATCGCCCACCAAAAAGCACTAATAGGGAAGAAATGTTTCTCTTAGCAATTGAAGTTGTTTCTGCTGTGAATTTCTGAGTTTCTTTCTACTTTCACAAAATCTCACAAAAGAAAGGTCTGTATCTCATAGGGCAGAGGAATTTAACAAGCTTTTTCTCTTTGTAGAAAGTTATAATCCTGTAAAAGAAGAAGAATCCAATTAACTGTATTGCTATGTCAGAACAACAATGCCTGAGACATATGATAGACAATTGGGGATTTCCAATTTTTGATGATTAATTAAATGTCAGACTTTATAAATGTCACTGATGGTTGTTTTAGCAAGACATATGCAGTTCATGTGCTTTTTCCATTACAAGCTTCTCACACTTGATTGCTGAAATGCCCCTTTCCCAATTGCCAAAACTTCCTCTCTCCACTTCCTCCAACAACTCATAAAAAGTATACTTCATTAATACACACTTTTAAAATTCAGTGCAGGGTAAAACGAATGTAATATGAAAATACGAATTCTTGTGCTGCATTATTATTTGTAATATTTAATCAGAAGAAATCCTCATTTTAATTTACATTCAACTGGCAGAAAATGCAGGAGTATTTCCCCAGATACTAAACTCTGCGTGCTACAGAGTGCATGAACCATTCTCATCTACCAAATAAAATGTAATAGTTTGTTGCTAGCATCAAAATGGAAGACAATTATAAATGACAGGCAAACATCAGCATCCAAGCATAATGTCAATAATAATAGATAATGTCAATACCAGACTATTTAATTTCCATTCTTCAGCATTTGCGCTTCTGTGTATGCAGGCGTCATGGGATGAGAATCGAAAGCAAGCATGCAAGTCTCATGCCAGTTTCCTAGTGCTTGGCCTTTCTCAGCACATTGACTAGTAACACAATGACAAAGCAGATTTAGTCGGTTTAACTTCTTACCTACTGCTGTCATTCACACAGTGTAACTTCAAGCACCTGCTTACCTTCAAGTACCAGACCTAAAATCCGACTTCCTTTTCAGGCACACTAGTAACAACTTACTTATGTACAAGCAACTGGCAAAGCAGCACATATATTGATGCAAATTACACACCTATAGAAGTATCCTTTATAATTATTACAGTATGTACACGTTGTGTACCAACATGGTGGTAAAACCAATTTTAACTGCTCAACAGTTTTATTTAATTAATAAGCTGCACAAACTACTACTTTCTTTTCCCCTATAACTTGAGGTTCCAATCTTGGCTTCTATTGATCAGAGATAAAATATAAGCAAACTCCACAATTTTACTACATTAAAAACTGATGCATATTTTGGGAAAATTCTCAAGTTTGATTTGTAGATGAGTTGACCAGTTAGCAACTAGCAGTGGCATTTGAAAACAAATAGTTCTGCAAAGAGCCAGGTTGTAGAAAGCCTCACTCTTGCTGACTTTTCAGGCTAGTTGAATTTACAGGGGCATCCCAGAGCTCATGCCAGGATTAGCATCTCATGTACCCACAGGAAAGTGCAGGGATATCAGCGGGGACACTGGGACCCCAAGAACCAACCAGTTGTCTTGTCTGCAGCCAGCTTGCAGCCAAGAGGGCATGTCCTGTTCATGGAAATCTAGGCAGGTCCTTGGCTGCCCAGTGCGGTGGATTCACACTGCCCATGGCAATGCCAGGCAACACAGCCACTCGAGTCTTTTCAGCAGAAATTTTCCTGGGAAACAGGTGCACTATAACGGAAATACAGTTGTGCTGTCTCCACTGCTGAAGTAGGCTGGTTCAGCACAGCACAGAAATTTCATTCTGAAATAAAAGAGCCAGAAAGAGAATCAACTGACAAAATGTCAAGTTTACCACCAAACACTTAAGTTTGGAGGTTAACAGCAATAACAATATCAGAGGGCATCTCTGGATGTAATCACTTACAGGTTATAAGAGAGTTGTTAGAATCTTTGGATAACCACTATGTCAGTATGTTCTCTTCTTTGCTTAAAACCTTTCTGATTAATAAATACTATCCAGACAATACACTATGCTTATTGATATACCATTAAAAAGCAGAAAATCTAGTTTTCTAATTTTTCTTCTCAAAAATTCACGGAGCTGATCTCTGGAGAAGTAACTGGAATCAGCTTGAATGGCACTTGGAGAACGGAATGCTTCTGACAGAACAGCTGAAAAACAAAACGAAAGATTAAAAAAGACTCTGGCAGCTTGAGAGCCTAACCAGCTGGCAGGCTATGTATGAAGAATGAAAATATTCACATTTTTAACAAACAGTGTGGAAAAATCCACATCCTTTTTTGCCTTGCCATTCTTTTGGGTCATCAGTTTTCATGATTTCTGGATGAAGCAAGAGGCTATCATGAAAATTGTCAAGAGACAGAGATTTAACACAAGATAGAAATTCTGGGATAGGGCTTTATTTTCAAAGCAGCTAGGCCATATTAAATCCCTTAAGTCATCCTGGAACAGGCAAACATAAACACATGTAACACTACTCAAGGCTCACAAAGGTTCTGAAATTGCTCTTCAGATCTTCCTGGCTTATAAAGAAATGTGCAATAATTTATCCTACTACTTTGAAATGGATATTTATTCATCAGCTACTATAGCTCTGTGAGGCTATTTAAGCATACCTTGAGAAATTTAACAAAGAAAAGAAGTGCTGTTCAAAATCACAAATTTTCTAAAACGTTTTTCACTTACAATAAATGTGTTTAAATACAAAGAAGCTAAAACATTTTAAAATGCTGTTGAGTATGTGTTCATCAGTGCCATGAACTCGTTTTAGAAAAATTTATATAGTACTTCAATAATATTTACTTTATTGGCTTTTGCAAATACATATACACATTGAATGTGGCAAACATCTGTCCAAACAGGGACTTTGGATTTCACAGAAATTGGCTCACTTGTCTTCCTCACCATGAAAATATACTTCAACAAATTAAAATGGCTATCAGAGAACTTAAGAGCAAAAACAAATGCATCCATTTGGATTTCAAAACACATTTAAATGATACAATTATTATTATTATTATTGATTTATATATAATTCAGTGCTTGGAACAGTATCTCGTAATCCCAGACTAGTAGGTAAAACAACACTACATACAGCAGATGCTCGGTTGTGATGATTCCCTAATCAGGCAGGTAACAACCTTAAATTATAGCAGAACATGAGAGAAATGCACCACTGAGCATCGGTCCATGGTGAGCAGCAGGAGGGGAAGGGGAACTCTTACACAACTATTAAGCATAGTCCCATATTACAATTATGTTAGTATTAACAGCAGGTAAACAGCATGTAAGCATCATGTCGTACAATGTATGGTAGTGAGCAGAGTCTGTGTATATGGTGTACGTGACATGACTGTAAGCCAAACATGCAGTACCGTGCAGTTAGGTCAGTGTGCCCCAGAACAGTCTGGCCAGTCCCCATTGCCTGTCTCTTTCATATTCTTCTGCATCCTATTCTCTACACTCCACTCCTACAATGGGAAACTGATTACAGATTGTCAAAGTGTTTAAACGTGCCTAATTTTGCAACACTTGAATTGAGGCAGGTACACCTATATAACAGTCAACAAATCTTCCATAGAACATCCTCTGGTGATACAGATGACAAACAGGTTAGCCAGTTGCTGAGTCAGCCATATCCAGGCGTTCATGTGCGGTGTGGGAAGTTCTGACAGATTCAGCGTCCTTTTCAATGATCATAGGGCACTGCATACTCACAGGATCTTATAAATGCCTGTGGGATATCCTGTGAATGGGAAGATAAAAGGGCACAGTACCATCATCACTAAGCAGTGTAACAGTTCCCCCTGGCCTATTCATCAGGGCAGTCCCAGGCTATGTTTGTCCTTATGAGGCATTAATATTCACACACTATCTCAGGGGCTGAGGGTATTTATCGAACTTATGGTATGCTGGTTGTTTGGACCAGAATTCTCTTCAAGAGTGGTTCTCCTTGGGGAAGGGTAGTTAGGACAGTCACAGATACCTGGAATGACAAATCTTGAGTAGAGATTAATAAAAGTGGAGTTATTTGCATAGGTTTTATTGATGTAGTTCACAGTTCATAGTGAAGAGTGTGTTATACTCACAAATTAAAATTTATCTGTTCCTGCTCTTCAATGGCTACTTGCTAAAAGATATAGAATTCTGCTTCTCCCGAAGAAAGTACACAAGGCTCTACTCTCCCTTCTTGTACATATATACAGTTGAGATGTTTTGATTCAGGTTTGGCTTGTGTTCATTCATAAGGGGGGAGGGCTCCCAATTATTTAACATAAACAATGTTTTAGGTAATACTCATCTTTTCAAAGTTTCGTTTGGTGTGAGTTTTCAAATGTGGTCCTTTAGTAGCCTATTCATTGATTCCACTCTCCCACTCACCTGAGGGTGGTAGGGGATATGTAAAATCCAGGTAATTCACAGGTCCTTGGCCCATTTTTGCACCATTTTACTCACTGCTACTACGTCTTGCAAATTGTTGATGAGAGTCCCCACTGCAGCACAGTGAACATCACTGTCCCTAGTAAGAGCAGTTTTAGGCTATTTGGGACTCCTTTCAGCAGCTCTGTCTTCATTTCATGAGTCAGTTGCACTGGATCTGGGCCGTACCCATCTGCCAGTATGGTGGCAATACTCAGTTGCCTCAGTGCACTAATCCCCTCCTCTATAGCACATGTCCCCATCACATATGCCAGTTCACCAGTAGACTGGTATCCCCCACTACTGCAGCACTCAGTCACTGAGGTGGTTGTTGGCACTGAGGGGTGTTAACTCAACGTCGAGTTGGGCAGTGAGTTACCAGCACCATCATGCACATCTGTGATTTGGGGAAGGTAGTACTGCACTTGAGCATCTGTGGATATGGGGTTTGTTAGGTTTAATTTCTCCCTTAACAAGGCTAAGGATGCAGGCTGACTACCTCATGCTCTCACCATCCAAGCTAACAAAAGCTCCCCTCACTTATTTCTCCAAATCCTTAACCTGCTGTAGCAACAATACAAAATCATTATCCAAAGCCCTAACACTGGTTAACCCAGCCCAGCCACACATCTAGCTTCCAAGAAGCCAAGCCCGCCAGAAAGCACAATGCTCTTAAAGAGGATTCAACTGCCTGTGAGGTGACACTACCCCCTCCTACTAGTTCAGGCCAGTCTTGACTGGCCAATATGGCAAACAACGCAGTTACCAACCCCCATCGCTCAGTTTGGAGCCATTCTGACAGCCACAGAGGAGTTACCTTTGCTAGACCCTCACCTTCCCGTTTTGCCTTTTTTAACCACAGCCTTCTCATTTGTGTATCCTGCAGACCATGTCAGATGTAAGGGACACTGAAACAAATGAAAGTCTGTGTAAACACTACATGCTGCTACAGCTATCTATAGTCAGCTCATATGAGAGGCCAAGGCCCTTCCTGCTATAGGAAAGAAGAGAAAGGGAGAGACAATGGTGGAAATCTGGGAGGAAAAGCCCTTAAGAGCCAATTTTTTAGCCTCCCAGTTAATTTGTAAGTAATGGGACTATGGTGGCAATCACTGCTTCCAAACTATCCTTTCCACACTCAAGTAATAACCTCATACAGCATGTCCTCCATGAGGAGAAACACCAGATATAGAGACCCCAGTTTTCTAGCAATTAGGCACAGTCAAACTAGGCAACAGAGCAATAATATTTGGCTTTTCCTAGTATTCCATTATTCTAGCCAAGTATCTCCTTCAGCTTCTGGAGCCAGGATTGCCGCTGCCTCACTGCTGGATTATTTGAAATATCTATAGATTTATTTAGAATGCCATATCTTTGGCTCTTACCACCAGCTAGAGTCTGCTTCCAAGATGTTCTAGAGTGTGGATGATTAGAGATTATGAGGACTCTGGATAATTTTCTAGGTAGGTATTTTCATAGTATTGGTCTGATTTATACTTGGTATGAGTTACCAGTGTTTCAGAGTTCCAAGACTTATTAGCTCTGAGGTTGCTCTGTAAGTAAATATAGAAGCTTAGTTCTATATTAAAGACAAGTTGTCTGGGATGGAATTTACATACCAGTTATTACAAAATGTGATAACGGTAGTGGAGTATCTCTCTGGCCTGGCAGGCTCCTTTGAGTTCATAACAGTTGCATACATTTTCTTGTCATAGTGTTTCTGGAACCTTCTACCTAGCAATTTTAATTGTTTTCTCAGTGCCATTAATTACTCATGATTTAGAAACATGAATTTGTTTAAAATAGCAGGACTATTTGATAGGTTCACTATGACTGTGCCCACTCTGCATTTGAAATGAGAAAATTCATAACTCATTAAAATACTTTTCTAAAATAGTGCTCTAGAAAGTACTAGTAAAATTGTATTACACTTAAATATATACACACATATATATTATATATATATATACATAATCTGATAATGAGCTTCTTACCTATCAAAGCTGTCGCTGATTTTGTCTCAATCTCTTAAATTTCTGCAAATCTTGTCATTTAAAGATTTAGCATTGCATTCCCACATATTGCTCAGAAGAGCAGTAACAATATGCATGAGGAAGTCCTTTTCACGAAGAAGTCTACAATGAATAAGCAGGCTTTGCTTCATCTGAGGGGAACTGACAGCTGAAGGTTGCAAGGAAATAGTCAGACTCCCATAAAGGCACCAAACTTGTCCCCACCTTGATAACAGTGATGTTGGAAAAGGCTTGACAAGGCAAGTGAATGAATTTAACTCACGAGTAGAAATGCATAACAACAATTACAATAAGTCCAGAAAATAATCCAACTGAAAAATGCTGCAAGTTTCACTGAGGAAAGCTGTTACCACTCAATCAATACAAGATGCTGAATTCTACAGTCATATGCCTTTTCAGTCACTTTTTTTTTTTTTTTATTCATGGGGCATTGCCAGACAGAAGCAACTGATGAAGCAAGGAATGAAGAAAGCAAAAGAACATAAAAAATGTGAAATGATAAAAAAGGTGTGAAATGATAAAAGGTGCAGAAGACCAAAGGTGCGAATCAGAAATATGTAAGATCTCCATTCCAAAAAAACAAAGGAAAGAATTCACAGGCATCAGGTATTGATTTGGCTGCACTGTTTCAAAGTGCAGTACTAGTGGATCTTCATATTTTATAACATTGCTAGAGGACAGTTAGGACAATTCCATATCTTAGAGATACCTGGGTAACAGTCCCTCCACTGGTCAACACCAAATACTTAAAAAGCATCATATGATAATCCTCAGCTTCAGGAAACTGTCTACGTATGCCTCACACACCGCAGATAATTCCCCCAAACATTTAGCTTAGGAACTTGGCCAACAAGGAGATGGACATCCCTTCTAGATCGTACGACTGGGTTTTCTTCCAGTGCAAAACCCAACAAAGAAAAGTGTGCAGTTTGTGGTTTTGATAGCCTGGAAATGCTTGTGACCTCCACAGATCAGAAATAGACTTTTGACCTTATTTGTTATTAATGATTAATGAGGAACATGGCTCCAACATGCTTTAAAAAAAAAAAAAAAAAAAAAAAAAAAAGGAGATATCACCACTCACCGGTTG
>JAUBOD010000302.1:3651995-3701720 GCA_032353885.1 Nothura maculosa
TATCACAGAATCACAGAATGGTTAAAGTTGGAAGAGAGGTCTAGAGATCATGTAGTCCAACACCCCTGCTTGAGCAGGGACATCTAGAGCATGTGGCATGGGGTGGCATCCAGGTGGGTTTGGAAGATCTCCAGAGAAGGAGACTCCACAACCTCCCTGAGCAGCCTGTTGCAGGGCTCTGTCGCCCTCCCAAGAAAGAAGCTCTTCCTCACATGGAGAAGGAACTTCCTGTGTTTCAACTTACACCCATTTCACCTTGTCCTATCACTGGCCAGCAGTGAGAAGAGCTTGGCCCCTTCCACCCTACATTCCCCCTTCATGTACTTATGCATATTAACAAGATTTCCTCTCAGCCTTCTCCAGAGAAAAAAGCACTAATGCCAGCACCAGCACCACCAGAACCCCAGCCAGCAGGAGTTGGGCTCCTCCTCCAGCTCCCTGTAAGGCTCCTCTAGGGAGTCAGACTTGACTGGCACCAGTAGCAGCAGCGAGACAGAGTCAACATCATCGTCTGACTCTCATTCAGCTACTGAGAGCAGCTGGCGGTCAGGCCGCACAAGGCCAGACAGGAGAACAGGACGCCCGAGGCTCTCAGGACAGTGGCAATATCCTTACAGCAGGCTGTGAATACCTCATAGGAGGAGCCAAGCACAGGGCCCAAACAAAGGCACAAGTACCCAAACGCCATGATAATAAAAGAGGCTTCTCATGTCAGCTGTGCTGGGAGGTCGCACATTTCTTCCTTGGCTTTTTCCTTCTGGGCCTTTCTTGCATCCTGGCTTGGTGGGTGGGATCAGCAGGGCTGTGACCTATTCCAGAAATGGCTGGGTGCGGGTGGTCTGGCCACGCAAGATGAGACAGAGTGAAGGTTGTTTGTAGTGAGCTGGAAAGTGAGGGAAGTTTGAATATGTGGGTGACGATCTCAGGAAGATATTGTATGGGGAGAGGGCTGCAACAGACTAACCCTTAAGGTTACTGGACTGGAAAAAAGGACTTTTGGAAGTTCTTTTTAGAAGTAATTTATGCATGCCCATAAAGCGCTATGCTGAACTCAGATTTTAAAATAATTATGAATTGAACATAGAAAAACCTATTCTTTTAAAAATTGACCTGGGACTTCTCTGAAGAAGACTTCATGATGAGCAGTTGCACTTCTAAGCATATTATATTTTCCACTTTCTGTTAAACAATGCATCTGTTTCAGCTAGGTGCTTTATTCACAGAATCTCTGCATCAGAATAAGAATTCTTCAACAATACGATTCTGATAAGATACTTTAAAGGCAGAACCCATCAATGAAGAGATCTTCTCTCCTCATTAGATACTATCTCTGAGGATTTTCTTATGTGGTCAAAGATGAATTTATCCTGATGAAAAGTCTGCAAGATTCATTTCCTCTTCTATTCTCTTTCCATTGATAGCTAATCCTGTGTGAAGGCAAACCAATGCAGTTTGTATGTTCCAAAAAACATTTCCCATTCACATTCCTCTTCAGGAACAGTAGACCACTAGCTTCTAGCAAATGAATAGATTCTCATTAACATATAAAGGAATCTAAATAGAATACCTCACTGGAAATATTCTGTTATTCCTTTTTTTTTTTTTTTTACTGATCATAAGTACAAGCAGGCTAAGCAGAAAAAAAGTAGGTGTAATTTGAAAATTTTAAAGCATCTTTTTCACAAATAAATCTCTCTAACCAAAACCAAAAGAAGTTAGGTCCAATTATTAATGCAATCTAGTAAGCTATTGAATGACAGAAATTAGAGTAATTTGTTTGGCTAATTTCAGGAATTTGATATCTAAGTCAGGTAGTTTTGTTTAACTATTCAAACATTATTTTTATGTATCTTGAAAGAAACGCTTGCCCTCTGGTTTAAGGATTTTTCAGTACTATTTCTTTGAAAGAAATGTAGTGCCACAGTGAACTGATTTTTGCTATGACTTTGTTTTTAATGGCATATTTTTATTTTATATAGTTACAATATACATACATACAGCATTTTATAATAATGTAAGCATTTTAAAATAATGTAAGTGCAGTCAGTTTCATGTCATAATAATGAAGATTCAAGCAACAAACATCTTATTAGCCTATTTAACTGATATCTGAATTTTCAATGAAATAAGCAGCAGAAAAATAATTATGCAGACAGGAGGGAAATGGAAAAAAATTTAGGCATGAGAGACCAAAAATAAATACATAAATAAAATACATTTCATAGGACTTCTGATTTTCAACATATAATAAATTCGGGACCACATTTTTATATAACATATTCAGTGAAGGGATAACTTACCAGCTGGCTGATCAGAAAAAGATTAAGTCTCTCAAGTAATAATGACTGTGAAACATATGCTGTATTAGTAAACTTGTGTTTAAAAATTATCAACTTAAAGATGTGCTGAAGCATTTTGATGAACCTGTCCAAATTAGCAACGCAAGCAAATTCTTTTAGGAGCCAGATTCTGGGTAGCTTTAGAAGACCTGGTACCTCCCGGCATTTTATGTGGTTTGAATGCCACTTTCAAAAAAACATCACTCCTTAAGTAGTATAGCCACTTCCATGTATCTGTTAAACTTCTTGACAGATTTCCAGTCAAAATAACCCCTCACTTTCCACCTTGAAAATGACAAAACACCAGAGCTGCTCTCTGCAAATCTGACATTTTAGCCTTAGTCCTTGTAAGCATATGCATGCTTCATGTTACGTCTTTGAAGAATTCTAAAATACTTGCATGTCTCCCATGTCAAGCATGCTTTTACTTGCCTTTTTTTTTAAGATCTATCAGGTTGTAATCATACAACCTTACATCCTGCTTAGCATCTCTCATCCATCAGCAATAATTTGTTCCATGCATCTGATTAGTCAAAGCTTGAACCCTCATTGTCAGTTTGCCCCTTTCAAAATGGTGCCCAGCACCTTTTGCCTTCTCAGAGCCTTTGCACTCGTAAGAATTCTTATTAACACCTGCAGAAATTCCCCACTCTTCTGGAAACCATCGTTTTCATTCTACCTTTCAGAAAGGCCAGAGCAGACAAAGCCTTGCTTGCTGAAATAATGGCCTTCTTGCTGACTAATCCTTACTCATCAAATTCTCCCATACTTCTATTTGTCTGTCTTCATCCATCACTCTGAAAAGACAACCCCAGTATTTCGCACCCAGGTCTAGTGATTTACTAGAAAGCAAGCAACTGAATAAGAAGAGAACCAGAACCATCATTTTCTTGTTGAGTGGTAGTATTTTAAAAGACTGACTTGCTCTCTTTTTTAAAAAGAAAGAGCAGAGAGAGCAAAATCCGGGAGAAATTTCAGGGCTAGGAACTGTGGGTTGAGGGAGACATCTTCTTGCAACCTGCATGAAAATATCTCTGTCCTGGAGAGAAAGAATTATTAAGGTGTAATCCTGACTTCAGTGCTTCTTGGTAGCTAACTTGGACAGCACCTACCCCACAGTACTGGCTGAGGTTAATTGGGACTGACTGACAGTTTCAGGAAACGGGAGATTTGCATGCACACAAAATTAAAATGGAAATTTGGGAAAATTATATTTGTAGAAAATGGCGATTAAATTCAGCAAATAGGCTTGGGCAATTAAAAACAGGGGAGGGGAGGTAAAATAACACAGAAATCTTTCGTTTTGATTTCTTTAAATTGTTTTATTTCAAAATTTCTTAAATACTTATTTTATTTGAAAATTATATTTTTATTTTAAAGTGGCTTTATGTCTTCAGAAAAAAAAGACATGAATAATATATTTAATTAAATCTGGACACTTTATATCTTTTGTTTTTTCTCAAAGTGAAATATTGAGATCTTATAGAGATTGGAAAGTTTTGTTTAACAGAAGGCCTCCCGAGTTTCTAGTCTCATCTAATCAGTTTATTATTATTATTATTTTCTTTTTAATCAAGTTACCAAACCAAAGCATCCATCCTTCATCTAGCTTTATCGTAAATCCAAATCTGAAGCATCTAACTTCCTCCACAGTCTCATGAGCCTTTGCAACTAGTGGTTTACAGTAGATGCAGCCCTTCTCCATCTGTGCATAGCATTACTATAATTTGGAAGAGAATTTTACAAGTTCAGCCCAACTTTTTCAAAAGTTTAGTAATGTGTTTTTATCACACAGTTTGGGATTAAGGTATGAATTTATCAAGTCCTAAGATGTTTTTTCTGGTACAAATGATAGATTGTTAGTAGGAAAATAGATGGATATGAGGGAGCTATTAAACTTACAATGAAACATCTAGGAGCAATGGATATAATAAGAAATTCTCTTACAGCTAAGGAACATACTATCAGCATACTTATTGTTTGTACAGTACTCTGCATGAGAATTATTTTTTTTTGTACTTTTTGAAGATACTCTGCCATAATACTTGAAAGCTGCTTAGGAAATATTTATGTATATTATTACTGCTGAAGAAACTCTTAAAGCTTAAGACATTATAAATATTTAAGAAATCAAATTAGGAAAAGGCAATTTGTTTTAAAAAGTTACCTCTCAATAGAACTCTAGGAACAGGTATATTAGAGCAGAAAGAAAATACTGAAAGGAAATAATAACATCCTAAAATAATTATTTACTTAGAAAGGAATACTCATAGATTGGAAATGAAGGTACTTCCACATTGGAAGTGAAAGTACTGCCACATAAAAGAGGACAACAGTGGAATATCAATGTTCCAAAAAATAAAGTTGTTTCCACTCTTAGCTACAGCTAGTGATATAAAATATAAGCCCTTTAAATAATGAAAACATGGAAACAGGCTCTCAAAGCATATCTTGTATTACTGGGCTACTCCCTGCACCTCAAAATACGACAAATATGACAGAAATGGATGTGCTTTTTTTTTCATTATAACAAATGGTACTTAACTTCATCTTGTTAGGAGGCCTTACAGTAGACATTTTAGCCCTACTAAAAATGAAGCTAGGCAGCTGGAGGCAGGGAGGGAGTTAGTGGAAATGCCTCATGACAGGTATGATGGAGAGTTAGAGAGCTGTTCTCACCGTGCTGTGCAGTTTCTCAGTTGGGTATAGCTGGGGCCATCTGGTACTGCCCACTACATAATCAAAATCTGGAGATTAAAGTCAGATAAGAATAGTGGGTATAGCACTAATAATTAGTACAATAAACTTTTATAACTGAAGATGTTGTAAAAGAGAAATCTTTTCGACATGACGTAAAATTAGTTGGTGTAGCAACCAAGGTCTTACCTAGTTCCTTATAGAGCAGAGGGGACAAAGAAGGAAAATTAATTTCCTTCTTAATTGATACAAACACATGAACATAGAATCATAGAATGCTTAAGGCTGGAAGGAAACTTCAGATGTTATCTATTCCAACCCCTAGTGTACACGCAGGGTCACCTAGAGCATGTGGCATAGGATTGCATC
Organism: Nothura maculosa; assembly: GCA_032353885.1. Lineage (NCBI taxonomy): Eukaryota > Metazoa > Chordata > Aves > Tinamiformes > Tinamidae > Nothura > Nothura maculosa. The sequence continues at coordinate 3,657,401 of JAUBOD010000302.1, forward strand.
CAAGCAGGTTTTGAAGATCTCCAGAGAAAGAGACTCCACAACCTCTTGGCATCCTATTCCAGTGCTCTGTCACCCTCACAGTGAAGAAATGCTTCCTTAAGTTCCTGTGGAAATATTGATGCTTCAGTATGTGGCTGTTTCCTCTAGTCTTATTGATGGCCGCCACTGAAAAGAGGACAGCCTCATCCTCCTCACTCCCTTAAGATATTTATATACACTGATTAAATCCTCTCTCCGCCTTCTGCAGGCTGAACAGGCCCATCTCTCTCAGTTTTCCTCATAAAGCAGATGTTCCAGGGCCGTGATCATCTCGTTGGCCTTGTGCTGGACTCTCTCCAGCAGCTCCACATCCCTCTTGTACTGGGGAGCCCAGAACTGGACACAGTACTCCAGATGTGGCCTCACCAGGGCTGAGTAGAGGGGCACGATCACCTCTCTCAACCTGCTGGAGATGCCCTTCTTAATGCACCCCAGGATCCCACTGGCCTTCTTGGCCAAGAGGGCACTGCTGCCTCATAGTCAATTTGTTTTCCACCATGACACCGAGGTCCCTCTCTGCAGGGCTGCTTTCCTGAAGGTCAGTCCCCAGCCTGTACTGGTGTCTGGGATTATTGCTACCCAGGTGCAGGACCTTGAGTTTCCCGTTGTTGAATTTCACAAGGTTTCTCACTGCCCAGTTTTCCAGTCTGTCCAGGTCCCTCTGAATGGCAGCACAGTCCTCTGAGATATCAGCTACTCCTCCCAGTTTGATATCATCAACAAACTTGCTGAGGGGACACTCTGTCCCTTCATCCAGGTCAGTGATCAATAAATTGAACAGGACTGGACTGAAAACTGACCCCTGGGGGACAACGCCAACTACAGGCCTCCAACTGGACTCTGCATTGCTGGTCACCATCCTCTAAGCTCTGCCATCCAGCCAGGTTCAATCCAGCTCACATCTACTCATGTATCCCACACCTCCAAAGCTTGCCCTGGAGACTGTTGTGAGGGACGATGTTAAAAGCTTGCCTAAAGTCCAGATACATAACATCCACCACCCTGCCCTCATCTACCCAGCTAGTCATTCCATCACAGAATGCTTTCAGGTTAGTCAAGAGTGATTTCCCTTTGGTGAATCCATGCTGACTATTCCTGAGCACCCTCTTTTCCTCCATGAATTTGGAGACAACTGTCAGGATGAGCTGTCCCATCACTTTTCCAGGTTTGGAAGTGAGGCTGACTGATCTGTAGTTGCTTGAGTCCTCATTCTTGCTCTTTTTGAAGACTAGTGTGACATTGGCTTTCTTTCAGTTCTCAGGTACCTCTCCACCTCCACCTTCAGTTCCCCAGGACTTTTCAAAGATGATGGAGAGTGGCATAGCAGTAACATCCACCAGCTCACACAGCACTATGCGGTGCATCCCATCGGGGCCCATGGATGTATGGAAATCGAGTTTCCTTAAGTGCTCTCTGACCGAATCTTCCTCTACCCAAGGCAAGTCTTCCTATCTTCAAGCTCTTTCTCTTGTCCGTAGGGTCGGGGATTCTGGAGGGCTGCCCTTAGTAAACACTGAAGCAAAGAAGGCATTCAGTAACTCTGCTTTTTTTATTTCTTTTGTAACCAGAGCACTCACACTCTTCACCAGTGGACCCATATTTTTCTAATCTTCCTTTCGACACTAATGTATTTGAAAAAGCTCTTCTTGTTGTCTTTGAAACATCTCTTATCAGATTTAATTCCAAATGTGCCTTAGCTTTCCTTGTTGTATCTGTGCATTCCCTGACAACATTCCTATATTTCTCCCAAGGGTCCTGACCTTTTTTCCACATTCAGTATACTGCCTTCTTTTGTTTGAGTTTTTCCAGTAACTCCTTGCACATCCACACAGGCCTCCTACCCCCCACCTATCTTCTTACTCACAGGAATGCACTAACCCTGAGTGTGGAGGAAGTGCTGCGTCAACCAGCTCTCCTGGGCCACCTTCCTTCTAGAGCCCTAGCCCATGGGATCCTTTCAAGGAGGTCCCTGAAGAGGCTAAGTTTGGCCATGGGTGCAAGGCTGCTTACAGCCCTGCTTCCTCCTTGCTGGATCCTGAACTCCTCCAACTCATGATCACCATAGCTAAGGCTATCCGCCAACTTCACATCTCCAACAATTCCCTATTTGTGAGTATGAGGCACAGTAACTCACCTCTCCACGTTGGTTCCTCCACAATCTGTGTCAAGAAGTATCATCAACTCACTGCAGAAACCTCCAGGACTGTTTGCACCTCGCTATATTGCCTTTCCAGCTGATATCAGGGTGATTGAAATCCCCCATGAGAAGTAGGACCTGGGCCGTGAGGCTGCTTCCACCTATCTATAGAAAGCCTCATCAGCTTCCTCATCCTGATATCCACATATCTACATAGATGGCCTTATATCTACAGATCGTGTGTGGCAGACCATACACTCTGCCTGTGCAATTGAATTGTTCCTAACATTTTTGTACAGTAGATAAGAATTATTATCTGAGGATCTCCCATTGCTCCTCTTCGCTTTTCCTCCTCACTTGTGTTTTGCCAGTGAAATTCATCTGATTCATGAACCATTTATATGAGCCCTGTTTCCTGAGATTCCTTTGAGAGGGATCTGGTAGATGGATGGAATCTTCTGCTGCCAGCTTTAGGGTGTACTTGGCTACTGTCTTTCCTGGGAAGTTTGCCCATGCAGATGATGATATGTAACAACTCACATGGCACCCTAGTCAACCTAAACCTAAAGAACCTAATAACAGCTGTTTGCCAGAGGCAGAACAGTTTGTCCCATTCACAGTTCACTTCATGCACTCATCTGAGGAGTGCTTGAGAAAGAGGGGAATGGAAAGGAGTCAGCACATACTGCCACAGTGAAACAGCCCACAACTTTGACAGTCACCGTTATTATGTCTGCTCAGTCCAAACAGGCAGGCATATCAGGAGTTCACAGTTCCCAGGCCTGGGGCAGAGATAGAGATTGACTGCATACCTCAGATGTATTTGTGTTGCCATGCAGTAAGAGAGGAACAAAGTGTAGGTCATCCATTGCCACAGAGAAAAAAAGATGTGAAATCTTGGCCAGGACAATTGACTCAGACTGCCTCTTTGTAACAGCTTTTATTTATGTGTGATTTTTTTTCATACCTTTAACAGTATTCATTTAACATGCCATCCAGCGTATGCAGCTGTACTAGTAGACAACATTGCTTCCCCAGTCTTGCACAGAACTCCTTACTAGAGAGAAGTTGAGGCCTAACAAACAGTCATACTTGATAATTAGAAAGGCTAGTGCTACCTTCTCTTTGGATAATCAGTACATTTCTAGCTAACGGTGTAAAGACCCAATCTAGTCGCTATAAAGCCCACTTAGGGGTCAGAAGCAAAAAATTCTTTCTGGAAGCATCCAATAGAATTTTTACTCTATTTTTCTGTAGTAAAAAGTCAAGGAAGGGTATATCCTTACATTATTAGCTATCACACAACATTAGCTATCATACATTATATAATGCCTTATATGAAAACTCCAAATTGTGAGTCTATGATAAATATAACCTTTAGAAGAGCTGCCTTGTAGAAACTTGCACACCTAACAGTGGTTTTAGAAAGCCCAACAATCCTGTGCAAAATCTTCCATGTGTGATAACAGAATGGAAATGGCGACCCTAGCTTTCAAGTGGACAGAATTGCAATATCTAGAGACACCTCTATCATTACTGAGACAAGCCTTTAGAGTTACTTAAGGTACGCCCAAAACTGGCTCTTCTTGGAGCAATGTGAGAGAAGAAAAAGGACAAACTCATCCACTTTTCCTCTCTTTCTTTGAAGGATTTCTTCCTCTTTTGCTTTTCAGTTCTCTAAAGATGGAACATATTCTGTCAAACATTATGCCTTTCATGTCAAGAAAAGGGCAATAACCCTAGGAAAAGAATTGACAGGGCATTTTCTAAAAAATGTAGCTGTAAGATCTCACTGGCAAGCTGAGAAAGAACAGATGTTAACCTACAAAATCAGTAACGTTAGAAAACTGTAGGATTCTGCGTATCTCAACCATTTAGAAGATGGAGGACGTCCTGAATTATACACGTAAGGTCTTATCCTTCATTATGAAACTTGTAAGCATTGTATGTGATCTCCGAATCAACAAAGGTCAGTGCACAAGCCAATGGAAATGGCATAAAATGACTTATACATTCCTATGGGTGACAAATATATTTGGGTAGTATTAAAGTTACATCTCAATTACTAAAACTAGAGATGGAAACTATGTTTTTACTTTCTTCAAGGGATGACAAACATTGTTTTTAGCAGGGGTTTCCTTCATCTTAACTTAAAACAAATCAGGCAGGAGGTCTTCTTTGCTCATCTAAATTTGATGACCGCATTTGTGCAATATGATATTGCTACGACTGAAGCAACATCACTGTGGTAATTACACCTCAAGTCTACTCAAACACAATAAAACAATTTTGCAGTAGTAGATATCTGGGGTCCAATGCAACTAACTTGCCAAGAGATTATAGAAAATGAAGCAAAACTCCTTTGCATTTTTTGAGATGCATAATAATTTACCAAAGTTGCCCAAAGTATTTTTTTAAAAAAAGAAACAAAACTACCTCAAATCTCAACTATTATGTAACTAAAACAGAATTTTAGAGGTGTTAGGATATTATGTCTTCCCGGAAACACTAACCACTAACTCAATAACTGTTAAGAAGTCCAGCAGAAAAATGAAAGAAAACAACTTATTGGCAGATCTAACATTCCTGGTTGTGCCGTCATCCATGGTTCTCTTCAGATGGAATGCAACAGCAAACATTTAAAGCCTCCACTGGGAAATGTAATTTTAAAATAAGAAAACAGAACAGAATTTAATATCAGCTCTTGACGTTTACTGCTTAAGATCTTTGAAAGTTAGAACCATATTAAATTGTTGGTCTAGTATTATTAAGCCAATATTTCATATTTACTTTATGGTCCATATTTTAGAAAAGCTTTCTAAATTCTCAGCCATGTTTCAAAGGCTAGTTACTTAGCAGAGTAGATCATATATCCTCATTATTGCAAAGACTGGACAATTTATAATGAAGTATTGCTGACAGCACTTTTGGATATATTGCTAGGAAACAGAAACTTAAAAGATATTGTTTTGCATGTCTTCCCTGAAGCATTTATTTATTGCTGCCACCAATAGGCTTTCAGTTCCAAAAATAATTAGTTTTACTAAAACAGTCTGTTGCAAAAGTTACTTCAGCTTCTCTCCTTGTTTGTCATCCACCTGTTATAGCTTTTGTTTTCAGGATGTGAATGCTCTGGGAAAAGGGTTGGCACATACCGTATGCTTATGGAGCATCTACTACAATAAGACCAACCTGCGTGTGAACTATCTGTGCCAATATTCATTTGAATAATTATAAAACTTTGGCCTTTGGGAGTTCTTCAAAAACCAAAAATATGCTGGAGCAAACAATGTAAATATTTTCTGCTGTTTCATTGATAGGATCTTTGAAGTCAAATGTTGCATAAATTAGCATAGACTCCACTGTTCATGAAATAGAAGTTTTTACAGGAAGTTTAAGCATCAAGTTAAAATGTGGAATTTCTTTCCTAAGGAAAATTTCAGAGATTTAAAAATTGTTTTTCCTCCAAGAGTGAAAATCAATATTCCCAGCTTTTTTTCTTGAGATGGGATTTGAAACACTGAAATTGTTTTTAATTATCTCAAATAACAGTAGACATAGCAAATGTTGTTACGTTATTTCAAAATATTCTAATATTATTATGTGGAAAAGACAGATTACACAACACTAAATTAGACAGATATGAACACAGTTATTAGGAGTGACAATTATTTTTCTATCAAAAAGTAATTTAAAACAGTGCAATCGTGTGAAATGTTTTGACATTTGCGAACTTGATTTTTGATTAAGTAGTGTCAAGATTTGAAAACAGACAGAAAAGATATATGTCTCTTGCTTTAATGAATCAATGAAAATAATCTAGGTAGCCCCCAAGGGATGCCAACTGCAGATTATTTTTCGAGTTTGAAAATCTAAAATGAGTATCAACTATTTACCTTCTGCTTTAGCAGACAAGCATTATTGATGGTCTGAATGGGTATTGGATGGTAGCAAAAGCCTGTGTAAAGTACCACGGTATTTTTCTGTGTTTATCTGTTGTGTTTTTATTAGATTTTGATTCTCAGACATTTACACTTCATATGTAATTTGTTATTAAGTCATAGCTCCCTGAAATGCAGGTTTTGTAGGATTAATGTTTTTATTCATGCACATGAGACAGTGAGAGATGTTTACTTAATGGTTACTTTCACTTACACAACTTTGGTTACCAAGGGTCTAAACTAGCTTAAAACTAAAGAAGCAAAAGTTTTCAGCCTCCCATTTTCAAACTCCTTTTTTCTTATCCCACCTCAGTATCCATGTAGGCAAGGAAGTAGCATGCATATGATGCCATCATGGACTTCAGGGCTCCTCAGGCAAAAGTTACCAGCAAGCGTTACTGCTAGCTTGGGCAAGTGACATGAAGCCTCAGAGATGACCTGTGGTAGTCAGCACTAACCCTGAAAATGTGAGTATGAATGAATGATAAGGAAATTCAACAGCCATTATTTCCACAGCTTGCCTCTCATGTACAGACAAGGCAAAATCTTTGGGGCAGTGGCTAATTCTCCTAGCCTACTCACCCTATCAACTAAATTCTGATCAAAATATTGTTACAGTAAAGCAAACTTTGACTTCACTGGAGCATTACTGCTCTCTCTGCTGTATTTATCCCCATCCAAGTTGTCATATGATATTACATTATGCCCTCCTCCTGCTCCCCATGGCCATTTGGCTAAATTTGTACCTTCTCTCTTGGAGAAAGACTATTATAGGTGTGCAAGTGCATGGCTACTGCGGAGATTGAGAGACCATATGGTCCATTCCCTTCCATTTCATGAGCAGGAGCAGAGAATAGACTGCCCATACTCCTGCTAGATGAGCTCTAAGCAGCAGAGTCACACAGTATTTTAGTATAAGACTGATTCCTTCATCTAACGCAGAAGATGTTGTTCAAAGTTCATGCTATCTTTTGTGCATACAATTCATAACTCACTTCAGTGAAATGACAACTCTTTTATGTCCTTATGGTCTTGCCCTGAATTTTGATAAGTCTAAAAGGAGGTGATATCAATACCAGAGAAGAAAAAGAGAAATCATGTTCATCAGTGTGTGGAGCTGTTATTTCACCACTTATCGCAAGAATCAGCTTGTACCATTAGTGTACAAGCTGGAGCTTTAACTCACACTATGCTGATGACTAAGAAGAAAGCATCAGACTTCTACCATAATTTTATCCCTGAAAGATTTTAGAAAAGAATATGAAAAAGGAATAAAATAAATTAGAAACAAACAAAAACAAACAAACAAATGTACCCTTGAGTGGACTAATAATAAAAGTCTTACTATAAAAGCTTGGAAATGTGAAAGACTGCTGGAAAAAATCCAAATAATCATTCACGCTAAATCTGAAAGCGTGTGGTGCCCGTGAAAAGCAAGACAGACAGACAATCTGAGATACAAAATCTGGGTGGATCTGAGGCAAACCAGAGGAACTACTGGAATAGCCAATAAGTGATAGTCCGCAAAGCAGAGTTACCCAATTCAAAATAAAGTTTGCAGAATGTAGACCAGATCTCTAAAGCTGATATACAAGCCAAATTACTAAAAAAAAAAAAAAAAGACTTAGAGGAAAAAGATCTATAAAGAGCCAAGTCAATCCTGTAACAACAGATGGAAGTGAACAATGTGGCAAACATCACGAGCCAAGAAAATACCAAGTATTTCAAAAGAGAGGCAAAATCCCCATTGCATTATATTTACCAGAGTTTACAAGCTCTGGCACAGCATTTACAGGACAGACAAAGAGGATGACCAGAGTGGAGGGCAATATTGCAGGCAAAGATTATGGATTGTAAGTTTGAAAATACTTGGGATGCGAATTCTGACCCCACAATCAAAATGGAAAATAGCATTGCATGAAAGATAAAAGGTTAAAAGCTAGACTGTGCCTAAATAATAGAAGCAATGAAAAAATAAAAATTGTCTGAAGGGAAATATACCCTATATACCCACAACAGGCCCTTCTTGTTCTCTATTGTGAACTCTTGGTTGAAGTTTGGGAAGTTAAAAAATTCAAAAAGACTAAGACAGTCTCCCAGGAAACAAGATTGTTCTCATTCAAATACATGTGAAAAGGGTTAGAAAGATCTTTAACGTGGTACTTTGCTAGTATATATGGTACTTCACCTACATATAGAATTTTTAAAAGCTAATAAGTAAGCCAAGGAAAAGGAAGCATTTTTATTACCTGTCCCCAGGATTGAAGTCCTGGGGAGAATGGCATGAAGCCCAAGTGATAAGCTCTGCCAGACCTATGCAGGGCCAACATGATTGTCTCTGCATTACCCTGGAAAAAAAGAGCACCAAGGAGTGCAGTGAAACCAAGCTGGCTCCAGGCCAAGACATCTAGGCCCCCACAACATGGCAGCATTGATGAGCTGAGGAAGAAATGCTGTGTTGCAGCTAAAGTAGCTAGAGCCCTTCCAGTATGCATCATAGAATCATATAATCCTTAAGGTTGGAAGGGACTTTTAGAGGTCATCTAGTCCAATCCCTTTGCACACACAAGTGATCTTGTGCATGTGGCACAAGATGGTATCCAAGTGAGTTTTGAAGATCTCCAGAGAAAGATACTCCACAACATCTCTCAGTAACTTGTTCCAGTGCTCTTGTCACCCTCACTATCAATAAATTCATCCTGTGAAAAAAAGTTACTGTGGAACTTTTGCTGCTTCAGTTCGCAGCTAGTTCTGTCAGTGATCACCACTGAAAAGAGGTCAGCCCAATCCTCCTCACTCCCTCCCTTGAGGTATTTATAGACACTGATCAGGTTCCCCCTCAGCCTTCTCTTCTTCAGGTTGAACAGGCCCAGCTACTTCAGCCTTTCCTCATAGGGCAGATGTTCCAGGCCCCTGATCATCTTCATAGCCTTGCACTGGACTCTCTCCAGCAGCTCCACATCCCTCTTGTACTGGGGATCCCAGAACTGGACACAGTACTCCAGGTGTGGCCTCACCAGGGCTGAGTAGAGGGGCACAATCACCTCTCTCGACCTACTGGAGACACTGTACTTAATGCACCCCAGGATCCCACTGGCCTTCCTGGCCACAAGGGCACACTGCTGCCTCATGGTCAGCTTGTCATCCACCATGATGCCCAGGTCCCTCTCAACAAATCTGCTCTCCAGAAGTTCTGTCCCTAGGCTATACTGGTGAGGTCACTGAATCATATCTAGATTTCTTCTTTTCTAGTTCACTGTCTGGTGTACTAGCCACTTTCCATCGGAAGATGAGGAAGACAACTTCTTTGCTCTGAAGTTAAAACACCAGAGAGATTGCCCAGAGAGTCTCCTGTGAAGAGTCTCCTTCTTTGGAGATCTTCAAAACTTCCTGGATGCGACACTGTTCCCTGTGCTCTAGGTATCCCTGCTGGAGCAGGGGATTGGACTAGATGATCTCTAGAGGTCCCTTCCAACCTTAAGCACTCAGTGATTCTGTGACTCTGTGATTCTATGAGAGCTGCACGGATAAGGATTTGTACTATTTAGGAAAAGTTTTCATGAGTAAAGAGCTATGTGGCATATATTTTTTTCAGAACTGCCATCTACTCAGAAAATCAATTTCAGACATCCAGGTAGGTTAAACATGGTGTCACTAGCAGTACAAGACTGTATCCTCAAAGATAATACCTCTGGTTCAAATAGAGCTTTTGCCTGAGGTGCAGTAAAATAGTTGACTGCTCTATTAATACATGCTCGTGGCTATATATGAGTCAGCATTATGTACTGGCCTACTTGGCTTTATTAAGAAAAGTACAACCAGTAGATTAAGGAAAATAATTATTTCCTTTATATGGTGCTCATTATACCACATCTGGAATAGTGCATCCAGTTTTGGGCACCTTTGAAGAAGAAAGATGCTAGTAAGTTGGATTGAGTTCAGCAAGGAGTCACGAGGATACTGAGAGCTGAAATCACTGTTCACCTTATATGGAGCAGAATGTTGGACCAGATGATCTCCTAAGATTCCTTTCAATCAAACTGTTCCTATAGAAGTCTAGTTTCCAAGTTCTCACCCACTCAGCACTGGGTTATGCGAGCCACTGAATACCTCTAATTTTTTTAAGGAAGATCTGAGTGCAAAATGTGATGAGCAATTGACAATGTAGAAAAATATAACAATTTTAATTCCAATATGCCAAGAGATGAAAGCGATGGATATCAGAAGATACACAGTTTGGATTTTTAGAAAGTCTTGAGCACTTTTGACAATCAGACCACACTTTGTTCAGGTACAAAGTTATTAGAGTCAATTTAAGATTACAACAGTAACAATTCTGGGCTGAAAATTTTGGCTTTTATTCACATAGTCTGTATTTTCATTTAAAAAAGAATATATGTCTGCCGTATATTTCCCTATACTCTTGAATACTTAATAACAACAACAAAAATGTAAGTCAGGCTAACTAGTATTTTTTCTTTTGTGCACATTTATGTTAGTAAATGTTTTGTTATTGCTTATTTGAGCCCACAACACACTTCTTTATATTGATTCAGTACCACACAGGTTTTCCCACTCAGCTCTTCAAAGTTATGATGGATTTCAAAGACAGACATGAATCAGAGGACCCTAGTTTTTTGCCTAATTTCCCTATCTAAACCCATAAAGAAAAGTAGGCACTCTCACAGAAAGCAATCAGGGCATCATTAGCTCATCTATATTAGGTAGTATAGCCCATTAGCTACTTCCTAGCTGACATTTGCCATAACCTATTTCAGAGCATAGCTAATGTTAGTGCTCTACATGGTGGTAAATGCCCCCAATCAAAACTGACCAGGAATTTTCCAATTAAATAGTATGGCAGAGAGATGTTTTGCTGGAAAATGTTGTGATTTGATAAGAATCATAAGGCTCCTTAGTCTTTTTTTTTCCCCCTGAAGTGCAAGCAGAAGCCCTGCTGCATAAAGACTCAGTCCATGTGAGCCTAATCAAGAGTTTGGGTGTAGGCAACATGATTATTTGTCTTGAAAGACAGACCTCCATGTTTACAGGTTACACATACACACCTTCCATTTCATCTAGAAGCCAATTCATATTGGCAGAGTCAGTCTTCCACAAAGGATGAAGGCATGTTTCAACATCTATAGATATGTCAGAACTGCTCTGTTAGACTTACTTTTTGTCAGTTGGGAGAAGCAACTACAAAGACACATGATTCTTTTGACCTCTCTTAAAGATCTATTGTAGGAGAAGATGAATTACACACCAGTAGTTTGTATTATTCTCCACTGACAACAAAGAAAGATGAGACAAGTAGCTCAAATGCAGGTAAATTCCACACCAGCAAACAACACAGATCCATAAGACTAGAACCAACCAAAATCTTATAAGAAGAAGAAAAACAACAACCTCATTCCAGAAAAAGAGTGAATTTTGGAGTACACCTGCCTCAGATATTATTAAAAATAAAATAAAAAGCAATATCACTACCATGAGCAATATCACAAGGGGTAAATTTGAAAATCAAACTTTACTGCATTTTAGAAGTCTTGTTTCATTGATAAATCCCATTGGAGATACAAGAGGTCACTTTTTGTACTTTTTGTTTAGAATTCTTTTATATTTTGATTCTATTATGGTATCTTTATATCTCTGAACTTTAACTTGGCCACCAACCAGTGGCCAAGTGGCCCTTGTGAGCAATATCATCTTTTATTAAAATGTAAATGTATATGTAGGGAAGAACTCCAAGCAGCAAAGGAGACAACTTCATAGCCAGTGTTTCCACTCCTCCTATTTTTTGTTACTTATAAACGTGTTTCTAAGACCCCACCTTGAGGAGTTACGTAATTTGGTAGAAATCTTTGTCTTGTTCTCTACCTCTTTTTTTTCTTCTTTTCAAACCAAAGAGTTTTATCTCTCATGACTGTACAAAAAGGTTTGAAAATTGATTGCGAAAAAGGGTTCGGACACAATTGGAAGAAACTTGTTCAAAAGTCACATACCTGTCCTGGCTGCCTTTAGCTAGGCAATGTGAGCTGCAAGACATCCAGGCAGCAGCTTGGGATGGAGAAGCAGCAGATGTGACCCAGCTGTGTCCTGTTCTGTGTCATAGTCTGACAGATGTCAAACAAGGGGAGTTTTGCAAGCATGACTCTTTGTCTACCTACCACTGACAGTCATTGGTATTTATAGACTGCTATAAATATAGCAGTATTTGGTGAGAGGTATGCAACCATTTACTATTGCTTTTCAAAAGATGATGCTGGGACTTGACATTCAGCAATCTGAAAGTTAGTCTAGAGAAAAAAAAAGATTCTCTAGAATTTCTTATCGATCTTCTTAATAAAGAGCAATGATGTTTATTTTTGAATGTCATTGATAAATGATTAAGAGATGCTTGTTTCTAAAGCAACAAGTAAGAGAGAGTAATCCTCCATTCCTAAACCTTAAACATTTGCACATGAGCATCAAAATAAAAATACAAGTCCCTCCAAAGATAATTAGCCTTCTTGACCTGAGTGTCTCATACTGAATTTCAGACTACAGTCAGCCATCCTGTTCAGTCTGCAGCAGAGCCAAATGAAGACATTGCCAGCCCCAGCTTGCTCCTAGCTGCTTATCATTGTCCCTTTGCTGGAGGCTGCTGAATCTGGAATACTGGACTACTAGAATAACTGTTCCTACGTATGCTCGCTATTTCAATCAAAAAAAATTGGGCATACATAAGTGTCATAAATATGACTGATCTTTTCTTGGCTGAGCTCATCTGGGCTCTGAGACAATTGCCTGAATAGTCATACCAGCAATTTGGTAGGGCACTTTGGAGGTGACAGGAAGGCAGCAATCATTTCCAGCAAGGGTTCGTGACAAGCAAGTGGAGAGCAGGTCAGAGGCAATCCAGGCATGTGGGCACCATTCAGGTTAAAGGAATCACTTGCTGCAGAGATGCCTGTCTGCTGCAAAGATTAATCACTTCTGCAGCCAGGACCATACTTGAGGCCACTTTCCAGTAGGCTTCCTGTGCCAAGAAGAGGTATGATGCAACCAGATGTCTCTGTAGTCAAGTCCTGTTTATGTGCAGATTATGGAAATAGTGTCTTTCCCTGATGTGCTGTAGGACTCCAACAGCTCCAAGCCTGACAACACTATCCCTACAAATTCTCCTCCTAGGGTTTTCTCAGGTCGTATTGCAATACTCCTCTGACTTACTGCTTGCCTTGACTGTCAAATTCCCCAATGTTTCTGCTGTCTCTACCCTGCCTCCACACTGGCAGTTTATCCTACAAAACACATCCTCCAGCAGAGGATGTGTTCATCCCACGTAGTTCAAATCCCTGCAGCTGGCATCTGTTTTGAGTCATAGTTCCCAGTGTTTTAGTTGTCTGTTCTACAAAGGAGCTTAACTCCTTTGTGGCAGGTTAGCAAGGTTCTTCCTGTACAGGTTCTTCAGGGAAATAGTAAGTTAGCTGGTTCTTGTTCCACATGCTTCTGCACTAAAGCTAGATATGGAAATTTACCTTTGGAAAAAAAGTTAACTAGCTTTTCAATCCAGCTGGTACAGGAGAGTCAGGTTTTGGGACAGAGGATGACTCCATACAAGACAATCCTGGGCTTAAGAATTCTTTCCTATCATTCTCTGTGTCCCCACTGCGCAAACACTGATAAGCTGTCCTGAAGGAAAATGGACTAGTTTTGCTCTCTGCTCTGAACAGTCCTTTTCTAGAAGAAAAAAAGTCATCAGCAACTTCTGCCAAGCCTGCTGGCACTCTTCATCCTGAGCCCATGAGTTCAAGGAACGGCCCAAACAGGATTCCTCCCAGATCCCAGAACTGAAAACATATTTTTAACATTATCCTTTCGCTATTTATTTACGTTTTGAATGAAATTCAGGTAGAACTGATAGTAATAGGTAGATATATATATACCACAAAGGTATATATATATACCATTCTGTTAAATACTGCTGCTGATCTCACCTCAGAATTTTCCAATGATATAATTTGTTGAGTTGCTTGCTTTATTTTGGGTAGAATGATTTGACTGAGAAATCCTGTACAAAACTTATAATGAACTTAGACACTTGAAATGAAACAGAATCAATAACTATGTTACCATTTCATTTGCTGACTTTTCTCTATCTCTTGGCCTCAGTCCATGAGCTAAAATATTGTGTGAAAGCTCCAAGATGCATTACAAGTGACTATAAACAGAAAGAACTGGCATTGTCATGAATGAATCTTCTGCCATTGGTTTTCTTGTTCAGCTTCTCAGATTTATATAGAGATTAATCTATTATCTCAACTTTGATTTTTTCTCAGAGCAGTATAAACTAGATGCATTTCTAAGACTTTTGCAGTTCAGTCATTACTATTCATTGCCAATGTTCAATATCTCTTTGCTAAATGCAGGTTTGTAAAGTTGTTCATCCCCAGTTCATATTTGTTTCTATAAAGCCTATTTCCTTGAAAGATTTCCTTTTATTAATAGCATACAACATCCCTGAGATCTTTTTCATTCTGACCTGAAAATTTAATGCTCATCTCTGTTTTTCTTCTCTTTCAAGCAGTATCAGCTGAACATTCTGTCTTGCTGTCCTCAAGATTTTCTGCCTTTGATCTTTTTGTAATTGTTATAAGATCAGGACTAGGAAAACTTCAAACAACCTCCAGTAGTTCATTGATTTGAAACAGAGCTAAGTTAGAATTGTATTTTTAAAAACAAATATTGCGTAAGTTTCAGTGAAGCTCTAAATTTCATTTCTATATTTGTTTACTTTTATATTCCACTCACCTACTCTTTTATTCAGTATAGGTCAATAGTTAAACCAGGTTGTCAGGTGTAAAAAGGTAAAATCAGTATAATTGCTTGTTGTTATCTTTCTCTCTTAATAGAAGGGAAAGAAAGCAGAATGAAAACACAAAACACAATAAATAGCATAGACTGTATCAGATTTAGCCAATTGTGTGCGCCCATTCTTTAAACTTCTATTACCTGAAAGAGTTACTTTTCCTCCTAGGATCATTCCTAAACTAAGAAGCAGGTGGGCACATGCAATTGCTTCCATTTTTTTTTTCTTTTAGTGAGTTTCCCTTCCTACTGGGTGAAAAAATGACAGTCACAATTTCACTCTCCTTCTAAAGAGGGATATTTGGGTGAAAAGAATGCTGACGCCAAGGCTAAACTACTTGCTGAGTGTGAAGGAGTACTTACCTGAATAAAGTGTCACCATGTGGATAATCATCAAGCACATAATATCTGATATAGTCTTTGTTGCTTTTACTTAACTTACCCTCCAAAATGTTCTCAGCGCTAGATTTGCAGAATATGCACATGAGTAAATACCTGTCTACCTAAGCAGGATTGTTCCATTGAAACTGCCCTTGATAAGAGTAAGGCAGAAGGAAAACAGTTTCTGAACACTGCTAAAGTTATAGCCACTTGTAAGGTATGTCATAAGATAGTATTGGATGTGTGGTGAACCAAGGGACAAGCATCACTGCAGATTGAACCTCTAACTACCATGAAACATCTTTTTTGTAAAGTACATACCATGCAAGAGAAACATACCACATATCACAAGATCTAAATGGAATTTATAGTCTCTGGTATGTAGGTACCTTTCACAGCATGGTTTAAGTTGTCTGAGGTGCTGTTATAGATCTTGAGATGTAAATGCAAAGTTATATCATGTTAGCATCACTGTCTTGGTATAATATAAAATAAAATCTACATGTTTTATTTTGATTTCATTATTTCATTATTATATTATTCTGAAAATGGAATCTCTAAAATCTCCTTCACTATAGTATGTTAAAGACAGATTAGACAAGTATCTGTCAGAAACATGCAAGGTAGAATTGATCCAATCTGTCCTATAGAAGACTGCAATAGAAATTCCTTCTCACTATGAAAAAAGTTTCATACAAGTTTCACTGTTACAACTTTCTTCATCTGCTAATCTCTCTCACTGCATCACTGCTTCTCTACTTCTCTCTCTCTCTCTCTTTCTTTTTTTTTTTAATTCTGGTTTTCCTTCTGCTGACTCTCTGGACCTATCCAGATGGTACATCAGCTTTCTAGCAAATGCTGGAATTCTTGCTTGTTTGCCCTGAAGACAGATCCCTGTACTACATACTGACCCCCTCACCTTATCTAATTCCATTATGTAGACTAAGGCTGTAGACTAAGCCAAGTTTTTAATGAAGCAGTATTTAGTGTATTTTTCTCCTGTGTCATGGAGAAAAATTTTTCCGTAGTCATTCAGTAGATGGTATCTCTCATGAAGAAATGTTATTAGATGAGGACAGCACGAAGTTTCCAAAACTTACCAGATATAAATATACCTTAATTCGATTATTTGTGTCATGGTATGCTTTTCTTTTTTTCTTCTTCTTCTTTTTTGATATCCTATTATCACAAAATAAAACTTAAAAATAAAAATATTTCTATTAGTTGCAGAGAAAAGTCATTTTGAAGGTTTGAAAAAAGTTTTTGGAGAGATTATAACAGTTGTTATTTTATTATTGCAAAATCTCGCTTTATTTAGGCCAAATGCAGAGCCTAACATGCAGAATTTTTGAGGATTTAAGTTTGGCAAAATGGTAATTCCTTTTAATTTCCTAACCTGAGGGACTGGCACCAGCATCCCAAAACACCCGGAATTATCCCCAGGAAACACCAGGAAAGTGAACTGCACTGTGGAAATGACAACCATAGTAGCCAGAACAAAAAAATCTTTAATTATACTACTTTTATCTTGTTGAAAAGATGTGCAGCCTTGTCTGCAGACTAATGCTGAACCCTGATTCATATGCAGCCTTTCTGCCTTCATTTCTATTGCTTAAAATAAAGACTGTCTTTTGAATTTATATGCATCCATATGGGATGCTTTAAGCTCAAGCTCCTATCTCAAATCAGATAATAGATACTGACAGGAAAAATTCATTTTACAATTGCATATCTTGACTTAGGAAAATAAATCATATCCTTGTTTTCATACAGAAAATGATAAAGGATCTACTTTCCAAATACACAGGCCTCATGCCATTGCAATCCTTCTCTATCAGAGTAATAGACTGCATATCCAGCATACTAGAAGTTAGCCTAGGATAATTTTTTACTTAGAAGCCCAATGTGTAGAATGATATGTATAATAAAATTCTACTTCTCAGCAGGCAGGTTTCATATATAGTGAAGTTATTACCCTGACTATTTCAGTACAATTTTGTGTATTATTTACTGTATTGTATTACTGTATTTATTTATTGTGTTATTTAATTGAAATGCTATAGGATAAAGAGATAATATGGAAATTATGATTGAAAATTATTATCTGTCTTTAAGCAAGGTCTCATACTGCCTCCAAGGTCTCTTCCATTTCCAAGATAATGGAGAAGACGCAAATCCATCTAGCAGGATAATGAAATTCTTCCACTATTTTAAGAGGTAAAGTAGTTGAAAGATCTATGCATAACAACCTAATTCATGCCTTATCTATAACCCAAAGCTTTCATGTGGGCAGCTGTGTGCAGAACTCCATAACATTAAGACTTGTTTGGGGCAATGATTTACAAAGGAATTCATCAAGTGGGACCATACACAGCATTAGCCTCCACACTCAGAATGCTCTCAGAAGGAGGGAATTAAGCCAGCAGACTTTACTCATTTTGATTGTATGTACCTTAACATCAATGTATGCCTGAGGCAGTCTTGTAATAATTCTGAACAGCCTTGCAAAATTTATGTTGTATGAAGAAGTTGGGTATTCTCATACTCTCATCACTCTCAAATAAAAGATAAATAAATCCTGTACAATGTAGTTGTTGAAAGAAAGGTTATTAATGATAAAAATAAAATGACTAGGACAGTGTGAGCAAACTTCTTAACAAATGTATACCCATATGGAAAGTCAGCAATAGAGCTGAAAGCTTATGAAAACATCTGCATTAAAATTTTGACCTTAGACTTTTCTCCTTGTTATATTTCACTAGTCATAGCCAAAATCTGCAAATAAACAATGCAATCAAACTGCAGGACTTCTCCAGAAATTCACTGTGTCCATCTGTTTGTGAATCAGTCACAGGCAGAATCAAGTAAACAATAAACACATGAAGATACAAATAATGAGACTTTTATTCTGGGAGAATTTATTTTGGGAGAAAGAAAAAAGGCAGGAGCTCAGTAGGCTTACTGTGTTTTCTTAGCAGATACTTCATAATTTATTCTTTATTCCTTTTATATTTCTTCCACAGAGAAGTATTTATGCAATCATTCATTATGTTGTAATTTCCTCCTAGTTTCAATGTTCACAATGAAAAGGGTCATTTGGAGCTTGAAAGAAAATTCTTATTTCTGTCTGAAAAGTTGTTAGCTATTACTTTTAAAAAGAAGCACTTATGAGAAGACACCGAAAGAATTTTAGGGAGCTTTTAGGGTGAATAAGACTAATAGAATAAACTCTACAATTATGTAAAATAGTTGATACAGTCAAAACAGAAGTTACTTTTCCCCTTTGTTTCAATTTAAAGTTTTTCTGTACTTCTGTTTTGACTGTCATTCTTTTTTTTCATGCTATTAACTTAGGAGTAGCCTAGTTCCCATCATTTTTTATCTGTATGTACCCACCTGCATCCTGGTATTCAGCTATGCCCAGCTCTTTCCCTATGCTTCAGCCTGGTGCCTGGTTCCTCACCTCCTCCACCTCTCCTCTTCCTCCTCCTCTCTAAATGATCTCTGTTTTCCTGCTTTATCCACCCAGCCTGGAGCATGAATTCAAGGTAAAAGGGTTCCTGCTCCTTCAAAGAAGTAATGCAAGATTTTGAATTGCTATTTCCCAGCGATAATTACTACCCTCCATCAAACCTAACCTCACCTTTAGCATATGAGGGTTTTCACAACAAGAAAATATGGTTTAGATGAAACTAGCTGGAGGAAATTATTCAGTTGTTTGGAAATTGCATTAAAAAGTCAACAAATTTGTGACATTATCTAATCAGCAGAGGGGACTCTGAAGGATCTGAGCATAGCTACATGTCCCTGCCACATCTGTCTTGAAAGATAAGCTAGAAAATATGCTTTCATATTTGCAAACAATCTCTCCCAAAAGTAGAGAGATCAAAAGAACTTCAAAGAATTTTAAAATTAGATAAATTATCAGAAAAAAATTACAACTCAATAGGCAAAATGAAGCAGGAATAATTGACTGCATGAGTATACTCATGTACTATACATGCGTAAGGGAAGATGAAATTAGCAGAAATTCTTCAGAAAAGAACTTACAGGACTTCAAACTTTGTCTTAGAAACATCACATTTCCGTGAAAGAAGCAAAATCAAAAACGATACATGAAAAGGATCTCTGTAAATGTCTTCTATCCCACTAGCAAGACTTCCAATGCAGTATTTTGTTCAGTCATGGGTATTACAATTTCTGATATCCATACAACAGCAGTAAGAAAGATTACAGATAAAGAAAATATTGCTTATGAAGATAGGTTGAAAGAAATTAAAGTTCTTCAGGCTAGGAAAAAAAAAAAGCCTGTGAATAAAATCTTAAATATAGAAGAAGTTTCTACAATAATAAAAAGGCAAAAGTGTTGTTATCTGGTAGAATACTTGGGAGTAATTCTACAAACTCTCCATCATTGGAAGTGGCTAGCCATCATTTCCCTCAGTTAACTAGAACAATTACATGATCTTTCAACATCTCTTCCATCCCTAATATCTATCATGCTATAATGAGTGTGAGTAGAAAGCATAGTTTGAAACTATTCACATGAAATGGTTCTTTGTTTCATAAAATCATGTAGTTCAGGAAAAATGTTATTTAATTTAAATTTTAGTGTTTCAACTTCATATTCTTACCAGAAAGACAAAGTCAAGGCACAGTCTATGCATTCCAAAGAACATTTATCTTCAGTAATCCATAGCCCCAGCATAGTATATAAATGATTTTATTTATCTAAGCAACGTGGCAAGAGGTAAAATAACACAATTCTTTTCAATAACTTAACTTTTGATTATTATTAACAAATTTGGCCTGTTTTAATTAGTTCAAATTTAAGTAGTTCATAAGCAATTTCTAGGTATGTTTTACCAGTTAGAATGTTCAATTTATTCCCAAAAGAGAACTTATGTGCAGCCTTCTGGTTTGGAGGGTGAGGCATTTTGGTAGGCACAGGCCATTCTATGCCAGCAGATCTCAGTGCTGCGTAACTAAACTTACCTGTAAGCAGTCTTTCTGTAACTGTAGCCTATGTTTCAGCATAGTTGTTGGCTCGGATTTCAGTTGATGTCTATGAGTGTAAACATAAAATAACACTGAACACAAGAAAATATGCAGTATAAAAGAAGAGTTAGCACTGAGTTTCATTATAGCAAAGAACACAAAAATTTTGAAATAACTTGCCTTCTACTACAAAATAAAATCTTCATGATTTTGTTTATATTTTTGTTTATATTATAAATCTGAGAGAAATCTGATAAATCAAGTGCAGCCACTCTCGAGAAGAGATTATGAACTACTTACCACAAACAATCCTACTACGTTTGCTTGTAAACTAAAATATTTTGTCATATATATGTAATAGTCCTAATCATAGCATTCAACATCTTGCCTAGTAAACATCACTAATAATAGGAAGGCACCTCAACAAAAACATCCCCTGAAAATACAAACAATAACCATGAGGAAACATATTGTGAGACCTAGGATCATGAAAGGAATATCAGCGCTTACGAAGTAGCTGAATATTCCATAGACATCAGGAATACCACACAGGACATTAGAGAGCCAGGACTGTACTGAGATTTGGCTGCAATACATCAGATCAATTATCCACAGTGTATGAAAGAGTTCAGTTTGTGAAAGATATCTTCCTTCAGGGAACAATCTATAAGTTGAAAACTGTATGACATACAAAGTCATATTCTTTGCTCCATAACACAAGAAAGAAAAAGAATGCTAGTCAATAACATTAAAAGTTAAACCGAATTCAAGACTGGAGATGTTCTCTCACAATGTGTAAATAGACAGCAGAGCTCACTGCTAGATGAGGTGATATATATTCAAATAACTTTGAATATGCTTGTTATCTAATGAAATATTAATCAAAAGATGCTAGGGAAAACATCAAACCACTTACCCTGGATCATATATGTATCTCTGACTCATTAATCTCACAATAAAAATGTTGCAGAACAAATTACTTCGTACCTATATAGTTCATGGTTCTTATATTTTCTTCTAGAACATTCCTTCCAAATTGTCATAATGATGATGGAGTAAATAGAAGTCTCCGTAAACTAGTATGGAATTGTTTAAGTTCTTTTGTCAGGAAATTTTCTTTATGAGTCTTATCCCAAATAAAGCAGACAGTGCATACTACTAGGAATAAAATTCTGCATACAAAGGAAGACTTCTAAATATACTTTCTATATAGTATATAATTCAGGTCTACATTATTCATTGAATATTAAATTAGATGGAGCACATAGAAATCCCAACTTTCATCCTGGTCATACAAATCTCATTAAATGTCTGAGCTGCCTGTAATTAGTCTTTGAAATACAAGCCAGTATTCAAAACATGATTCCCATGATTCAAAACATTGTTCCCTAAAATCAAACAACTTGGGTTACTTGCTTTGGCATAGTGTCAATCCTAGAATGAAACTTGTCCTCAAATACCTAGTCTTTCTTTCTAAGGGAACTAATTGTGTCATACACAATCAGAAAAAAAAAACCCAAACATGTACACAGTAAAGAAATTATGAGAGATAGGACCTTAGATAAAGGAAGAAATGAAACAGCTAGATAAAATCATTGAAGGCATGGATTAAGTATTTTCCAACATATTCTTGCAAAGTCTTAGATCTGGTTTATTCACAAAAGCTGCAACAAACTAACATTTTTTACTGCCTAGCACTAGGTAAAGAAACTAGCATACAGCTTTTCTTTAATTAACATTAAGCTTCAAAATACCATTGCTATTATCCTAACTGGCTCGATTATCATTCCAGAAAGTCATTCAAGTGGAATTTTGGCAAGATGCCAGTACTCTCTTTGGACGGGTAGCAACTTTTGTAAAATTCAGACAACCTTAAAATTAGGTGTAATAGTGAGGAATGGGAGAAGGAAATGAGTGCAGTGGTCCAGTTCCAGGCTACTGCCACAGCCACTGAAAATACAGAGCTTTGGCAGAGACACCTTTCTGCAGTGTGTGACCCAGAGATGAATCAGAAGATTCATCTCTATCTCCTCCATTTATTCCATACTTTTTGCTTTCCACTAAAAGTCTCTCACTGGGGAGCTAGAAAATAAGGATCAGAGAAGCCAATTATTTAAGAAAACAGATATTTTGGACAGAAGGAAAGGAAAAAATATGCAAAAAAATCAATATTGCCACAAAATCAATTTATGCTTTTATAAGGTCACCCCTGAATGTCTAAACACATTCCTCTTTAATAATGACATAATTCCAACACAACTCATTTAATTGAGATACACATCCAAACACCTTAATGTCAGACAAGATCCTACATCTAAACATTTGTAGATATTTTATAGATATTTATAATTTAAAAAATCATTCAAAATTTATACATAACATTAAAATAAAAGCACCCTCACAACTACTCATGCTACCATAAAATAGGCTCAGTTTACATACCTGAGAAAACCTAAGAGTATAATCCATCAGAGGAGAATAATTCTCTGATGTGTTATAAACACAAGTCTAGGGAATACAAAACCTGTGTAATGTCACAGTTTTATATTAAAGCATAAATGTTAGCACCAGGATGGATCTTGCTTTCAAAATACAGATCTGCTTTGCATTGCTCCTGAGTGAACTTGTTACATGCCAAGCTGACTCTAGTTTGCCTTGGATTTCAACAAGCAGCTTTCTAATGGCATGACAGTGAAGATATGTTGAGCTTGTTCTTGCATGAAATCTTTGAGTAGCAAAAATTTCCTGATAAACACTGTAGAGCTCCTCAGTAAATTGTGTGCTTTTCTCAGAATGCACAGTGTCCTCTGGTAGAAAAATTTTAACAAGGGATGAAAACTTGGACCCTCTGATGTGAATTAGAGTTTGGAATAGAAGAGTATTTCCTCAAGTTGATTTAAGTTAGAGTACTAACCTAAATTGTCTTAATACTTTCAGTAATAAAAGATTGCCAAATAACTGAAGGATTTTACTATGCTTGTAACTGTATGGCACATAGTCATGTGGAACTACTATGCACATGGACATTGATCAACTCTGGTTCATTTTATTTATAAAATGTTAAAGCTTGGGATTTTCCCAGTCTGTTGGGAAGATTCAAATGTAGCAATAACATAAAATTAATTATTAACTATCTAAAGGGTCTGAGAATATACTTATTTTACAGTGTGGGTCATATGTTATATCTGTTCAGGCCATAATCTTCTTTAAATTTGAAAGACTACTAACTTTTCCTCCAAAATGAAAAAAATACTTAAATGTCAGATGAACGATCTGATTCGCCCATTGTGGAATTTCCCTTCTGGATTTATGTAGATATAGTCTTGGCGTGTAAGTTCCTTTTCTACTAGTTGGCAGCTGGGGAACAGGAAGGGCAGAAAAAAAGATAGGAGAAATACTCAGCTCTTTATAATCTAAGTCAATGGGACTTCAAAAATTCTGACAGAGAGCTATCTATATATTATAGCCAACCAAGAAATAAAGATTCTTCTCTCTGAAAAACTTAGAGTTTTCTTCATTTGTTATTGTTTCACCCAAACATTCTTTTTAGCGAAAGAGGATAGGTAAGGGCAAGGGCAGAGAGAGAAAGAAGGAATTAGAAGGAGAGAAGGTTCTCCCCACATGACCAATAGTTCAATCAGTGGTCAAGCTTTTGACATGTACGTGGGCTAGAGGTCTGCCAGAGTCTCTTCCAAGTACAGGCCAGGGGATTCAGCCTGAAGGCATGAAGGAGAAGCATTTTGGTGCATCTGTCTGAGGGAACATGCCCTCAGACATCACCAAAGCTGTTCACCTCCACACCATCACAAGGGAACTGACATACATCAATGGGGAGGATGGATCTGAGTGTGTACCTGGAGAAAGAGGTTCTATGTCTTCACCAAAGTCTCCCTCAGCAATCTTCAACACTCTGGGCCGAGCTCACAATCCTTGGGCAGCAAGAGGGGTCATGATCAGAACTTTAAATGAATCTTGCCCTATAAACTTAACTCTCTGTAGTTAACATTGCTGGAAAATTCTAATTTATGACATCTTTGGCACCAATAGTTAAAAACAGGCAAACAGCAAAATCTGCTTAGGAGTTGTGAAAAAAGAGGACATTGTGGAAACAAATGCCCAGCAGGTAGCAAAACAAATCTGTATTCATACTCAATAGTCATCTGCTGAGAATTAATTCAGCATTCTAAAATTAGCAAAGTAATCAAAAAATATTGAAGAGTCACAGAGGGGCATTCAAGTGTGTGTGATTCTCTTCCTACCAAATCACTGCCTTTAATTTGAATTTAAACAATTTTGAAATATTTTGTTTGATTGATTGATTTTATTGATGACATGTAACCTCAGATTCAATACTGAAATGGAACATAATGTTTTCTCTTTGTAGGGGCGAACATTCAAAATTCAAAACTTTTCATAAATTTTAAAGATTTTCCAGTTATCATCACTTTGCTTTGTAAATCCTTAAAGAATTTTTTCTAAGCTTAATAAACACTTTCAAGTCAAAAGGCAACATCATGAATTACTCATAAACCTACCACTAAAGAGAAAACTTGTTTTTACTTTTCAAATTAACTCTAATGGAAAAAAAAATCGAACAATTTTAATTGACCTTTTACCTTAAATTACACTGTCCACTGCTGATATCCTCCCCACTTACTCTAGATTCTAGAACATACATGTCCTTTATGAACATCAGTTCATTCTTGATAAATGTTTCAGAATCCTCCAATTTTTTCATAAAAATACAGAGGCTCTACCAAGGCATCCATCTTTTCACTTGTTTGTTTTATCCCTACTTATCTATCCAAATACTGTATTCACCTTTTAGATAATAACTTTTTTTGGCACTCATGCTTTCTACCATTCTACTGGTTCATTTTTAGAACCAGTGCTTTACCAGAGAAAGATCTTAGTCTTGTAAACATACAAACTTTATTAATAAGAACTCACATCCATCTATATTTACATTAGAGATGTTACATCCTCAGAATTTCCATGTATTGTTAGCATTTTATTATGTTGTTCCATTGTATTTCTATTTTGTTTTTCTACACTAACTTAGCTGTAAAATGTCTGCCATCCAAAGCAGAAATGCATAAGGTGTGTCATGCCAAGTCATATTGCATTTATATAGTGTGTGATGCAATGACATAATTATTTTAGCATTCTACCAATAGAAGATGTCTCAGCATATCCAGGATTCTTTAACAACAACAAAAAAAGTTCTTTAACAAAAAGTCTTTTTCTTTTCTTCTCAAAACCCAGTATAAAACCTGCTACAATAGGTAGAGCTGAGAATCACTTTATCTGCATATAACTTCAACTAAAATTTAAAGTTCTGCCTACAAGTGCAGGACATATCTGAACTGACAGTTTAGAACATAAACTCTTTTTATTTCTACATTATTGCAGATGGAGAGAGTCATAGAGCACTAGAATATGTACAGAGACTGCAGGGAATTAAGCCAACTTCATATTTGATCTCTTGCTTTACACTTACTTGTGTGCAGAACTAGGAAATTGTCTTTGTATGGAAAAATAAAGTTTTGTTTGTTTTGAAGAGCTAAGTTTCTATCTACTAGCAATTTTACTGGGATAACAGAAAACTCAAAATGCATTGTTGAACAGTAAGTAGATAGCTTACCGTGTCTTTGCTAAGCACAAACTGAGGCCAAGCAGGAAATATGCCAAGTGAGCCAATGCACCTGTTTTCGGGTTTATTACATTTGCACAGAGGAAAACAAGAGAAAATATATAATAAGAACAAACAAGAGTTTTATGTTTTAATGGACTTTACTGAAACTAGGACTACAACTCCCTAGTCTGTTCTGAAGGGCAATGAAAGCTCAGCACAGACAAAAACGAGGAGAAAAAGGAGCCATGAAAAATTGTGTTAAGATACCCAAGGCAAAACTCAAAGAAAAGATTTAGTTAATTAATTATAATGTGATAAAATTAAAGAAATACCTACAGTTTTGTACTCTAATGAAGCTTATGAGTATGCTATGCCTACTTTTAAGTGTATTTTTGAAGTGAAACCAGAAC
Source organism: Nothura maculosa (assembly GCA_032353885.1). NCBI lineage: Eukaryota > Metazoa > Chordata > Aves > Tinamiformes > Tinamidae > Nothura > Nothura maculosa. The sequence continues at coordinate 3,683,792 of JAUBOD010000302.1, forward strand.
TTCTAAGTATTTGTTAATCTTTTAATAACCTTCTTTTCATTTTAGCTTCAGCTGAATCATCTCTTTATAAAAGGAAAAGAATGTTTAGTTTTGCTTTTATAACCTCATTTCATTGTCTTGTGCTTTCAGAGCTCTAACAACTGAATCATCTTATGAATTGACATAAATATGACTGTTTACTTCCTCTTTTAAAAAATATAGATTCATAGCTGCAATTCTGATAATAATTTTTGTTAATCAAAAATTAAATAGTCTTTGAAAAATTATCGCACTCACATTTCCTAAGAACAAAACATAATTTACATGAGTTGTAAGTCCTGTAAAGTTCTCTTGCTTTACAAGAGAGCACAGAAATCACAGAGAGTGATTTGGTAATGCAGAGAGAAGTTAGAAAATAAATTTGAATTATGGTCATTTGTATTAGCTTAACTCTAGAAATACAGCAAATCAGTAGAAAGTTCTCTTCACCTAACACAGGAAGCTATCATATTTTCACAATAACTCAAGCCTTCAGAAGGCCGTCAGTTTGAGACAAAATGTAAGGTACCGAAAGAGAATTCCTTGTAACAAATAATAAAAGAGGGAACCAAAGAAGTCTGTAAGAAGGACAAGGATTAGGTCAAAAAGGGGAGTGGGTAAACTCCCCTTTAGGAGTAGGAAAAAGCAACCTTTCACAACTTGACAGGTTCCAGATATCCCTCTCAGACACTAAACATACAGAAGCTACACACAATATTTCTATTTGGTAGGCACTATCTATATGAGGTAATATTTTTGTTGTGCATTTGGAGGATTTTGAAATACAATAAATGAGTGGAGGAGCTTTATTGAAACAAAGGTGAATGAAGGTGTTATGAGTCTATCCTATGAAAATGCAGCTATGGATTTTATGTGAGGATCCAATGTATACAAGAGATTTTATGCTCTTATACAGATGTAACTTGAAGCACACGTGCTTGCTTCTCTGTACTTCCCTGTCCACCACTTTTACTGTGGCCTTTTTTTTTTTCTAATACAAAAAAGGAGGAAAATGTGAACAAAAATATAAAGGGAAAAATGTAGATTTTAAAATAAAAATATTTAAAAAATTGTCAGTCTACAATCAAAGAATAGACCTCAACTCTTTGTGGTTATGAAAGACAGAAAAGGTAGAGTTAGTGAATGCCTTCTTTGCTGCAGTGTTTACCGAGGGCAGCCCTCCAGCATCCCAGACCTACAGACAAGAGAACAAGATTGAAGAGAGGAAGACTTGTCCTGGGTAGAGGAAGATTGGGTCAGAGAGCAATGAGGGCACCTTGATACCCACAAATCTATTGGCCCCGATGGGATGCATCCAAGAGTGCTGTGTGAGTTGGTTAATATTATTGCTAAGCCACTCACCATCATCTTTGAAAAATCCTGATGAATGAGGGAGATGCCAGAGGACTGGAAAAAAATCAATGTCTCACCAGTCTTCAAAAAGGGCAAGAAGGAGGACCCAGGCAACTAATAGGCCAGTCAGCCTCATAGAATCATACAGTTGTTAATGTGGGTAGGGACCTTTAGAGATCATCAAGTCCAACTCCCCTTTACACACCAGATCACCTATGTGTGATCACCTATGTGATCTGGTGGCACAAGCTTGCAACCTAGAAAATTTTGAAGATCTCCAGAGAAGGAGATTCCGTGACCTCAATTGGTAAACTGTTCATAAGGAGCCTCATCTCCACCCATGGAAAAGCGATGGAACAGCTCGTCCGGGCTGTTGTCGCCAAGCTCATGGAGGACAAGGTTTTCAGGAGTAGTCAAGCATGAATTTAACAAAGGGAAATCATGCTTGACTAACCTGATAGCCTTCTATGGCTAGTTGGGTAGATGAGGGCAAAGCAGTGGATGTCATCTATCTGGACTTCAGCAAGGCTTCACACACCATCACTCACCACATCCTCCTGGGCAAGCTCTGGAAATGCGGGATAGATGAGTGGACAGGGAGGTGGATTTAGACCTGGCTGGATGGCAGAGCTCAGAAGGTGGTGATCTGTGGCCCTGAGTTGGAGGCCTATATTTAGTGGTGGCCCCTAGGGGTCAGTCCTGCATCCAGTCCTGTTCAAATTATTCATCATAGGCCTGGAGAATCTGCCCTATGAGGAAAGGCTGAGAAAGCTGGGCCTGTTCAGCCTGAAGAAGAGAAAGCTGAGGGGGCGGATCTGATCAGTGAGGGGGGAATCAAGGGAGGCAGTGAGGAGGATGGGACTGGCCTCTTTCCAGGGTGGCAACCGATAGGACTAGATGAAATGACCACAGACTAAAGCATCAATATTTTCACAGGAACTTAAGGAAAAATTTCTTGACAATGAGGATCACAGAGCTCCAGAACAGATTGCCGATTGAGATTGTTGAGTCTCTTCTCTGGAGATCTTCCAAATCCACTTGGATGCAATCCTGTACCATGTACTCTAGGTGACTCTGTGTGTGCAGGGGGTTTGGACTAGATGATCTCTACAGGTCTCTTCCAACCTTTTTGTTTCTATGATTCTATGAAATCATATTCTACTATTTCAGTAATTCTGAATCCACAGAAGTCTATATACTTATACAATAAGAAAAACTATATTCGTTTATTTCTTTCTCATTTTTAGTCTAATGCTACTTGGAATTAACTGTCCTTTAAAATACCCCATTCATCAAAATCTCCCAAAGAAAAGTATAGAAAGTTTGAGACTCAGAGGTCTTTGAGACTCTGAGGTTCATTGCTCTTAGCCTGTTACTCATTCTGCATGTGAACAATAAGTCAACTTTAGCCATATGTCTCCAAAATAGAGAACTGGAGAATAAAGCAAAAGTTCATTTGCATGAGGTGCTTCTTCCAAAGTATATTCTTATTGGATGCTTTCCATTGAAGACATGTTGGAAAACAAAATAATCACAATGAAAACCAGTGTTATGCAGCATCTATTAAAGATCAGATGAGTCACCACAGAGAAACTTGCCAGGCCTGAAGAGAACTCTAAAAACCAGCTACTGTCACTTCAGCAGTCTCCTCTGAGACCTGAAAGAGTGATTAATATCCTTAGAAGATATTTCTAGAATGAGTTTGGCATGTGCTGAATCAGCTTTATGGAGGTCCATCAAATTTAACTTTAATATCCTTTCACAATACTTTCAGGCAGAAGATTTTACACTCAGAATTTCATTTACATTCATTCAGAAAAGGAAGGAAAAAATATTCATGTTCAAGATCAATCTTATGTTGCTTGTTTATCCTGATAGAGTCAATTACTATTGAAATAAAAAAATCTTACAGTTAGGATTGTTGTAAATGAGAAGTCACTGCAATTGAGGCCTTCTATTTTGAAGATGGGAATTGTATCCAGAAAACAAATTGAAAATAGTTGAGCCATTTTACAGGATCAGTTTGGTTTTACCAGAATCGCTCAAATTTGAAGACAATCTCTGGTTTTAACTTCAGCATCCCTTTTAGGGAATATAAATGATTGTTCATCTTCTGCTTCTCATGAGATAAACAAGATAGGTCAAGGAAAAGTGGAATGACAAGCACTTGCTGTTGTGATAAACACAGGTGAAAGAAAGAGGTGAATGCTATTTATTGCCTTTCCTACTCTACTAAAGAAATTATTTCAGATATACAATATTGAGTCTCTGAGAACTGTACAAATACTAACAAATTGTACATAGCACTCTTTGTCTGGGCTTCTGCTAACTTCCTTAGATTTTGTCATATTTGTGGATTTTGCTCAGAACCCATCTATATCCCAGACATAAAATAATTTTGGGCATTCGCATGGATAGCTATTCTAGAAAAGCTATTTTGATTCCTATCAATTTCCCCAGCCAAATAAAATCTTTGACTGTTAATATTGATTTTGAACAGCTGCCAGCAAGAATGCTATCAGAACAATACAGTTAAATGACAGACTAGTATTTATTCCTCACCCCTTTAGAAGTAAAATTAAGATGTCACATACAACCACAAAATAATATTTCCCAGCAGTGTGTGTTTATGTACCTGTACAACTGCATTTTGCTATTCAGAAAGAGGAGTGCAACTGTGTCAGCGATGATCTGGATGGCTGAACCTTTCTGTATTCAGAATAAAGGATCTAGCACTCTATTTCTCAAATTCTAATCACTCCTTGAAGTGCAATAACAAACTAAAGGTCATCATGGCCACTTACGACTCAGAGAACTTGGTAAAATTGAGCCTGCTATTAGAAAGCCTCAAATTATAAAATATTTCACCGCAAATACGCTTACTCTCGCTGGTTGTCGCCCAGGACTTTGTCAATCCTTAAAATGTTGATTTTCTGTTTCTTCTGCCACTCATCATTGCCCTTTGCCACCTGATTTGTTCTAGCCAATTTAGTTCATTGATGTCGGTTGCAAAGGCTGTAAAACTCTATACAATTCTTGGTGAGTTTGAGTCAGCCTCACACATGATAAGTAGGGTGTAGACTGCTGGATTGTAATAGATGCAAGTTACTTAATTCTTTTGATGTCATTAGGCAGGACTGGAGAAGGAAGCTACTATAAGACTTAAAAGAGAATTTTCAGAATGGATTTTTGCTTTTGGAAAGACAAGAAAGCATGCTGATAACTTCCTTGATTTCTGTTAAAAGGAAGTGAAAGGATATGATAAAAAAACAAGAATATTTTGAAAGAAGATAAAATTTTCTGTTTACTGAATATCCTCTTAAAATCAAAACAAATTAAAATAGCTTCTATAAAAGATTTAATATTATTTTAATATTTATGTATTAGCACTCACTAAGCACCTGACATGTGAATAGAAGATCTATCACAAGCTTGAAAAATGCTGAAGCCCTTCCAGGTTCAAATTTTTACAGGTACCTAAATTTGAGTTGAAGACTTTTGTTCAGTTCAAGCTTCCTAATTTTTCAAGCAGACCAAGACGTGATTTCAAATGAATCCTGAAGCAAATCTCTTTGAGCTTGAACCTCCAAATTTCAAAATCAATCCATTAAAATACTGACAGAACTGTCCAATGTAGATTTCCCCATGCACCTCTACCCAGCTGTGCTCATCAAGGGTGCAAAAGGAACTGCTCATCCACTACTTCCCATTTTGTTCAAGAAGAAGGTGACAGGTCCTCAAGGACAAATCTACCCCTCAGCTTCCAGCCTATGTATAAGCTACCCCATGAAATGAATAAGGGATGTCTTTCTTCCATCCAGCTACAGAACAGATGCCAAAGGAGAAGAGCAGCTCCTTATCCTCCGTTTGAGATCTGCGTAGCTGACACTGCTGCCCCTCCTCAAGTAGGAGGCACTTACTACTACCCACCTCCTACAGTAGACCTTAAATCTGTAGCTTTGCTAGTGACTGAAATGGAACATGAGATGAAAGGCAGAGCACCAACAAGTATGAATCCATCTTTTATATAAAGTAAAAGAAAGCTTCAATACCAAATCCCCAGTCAAATGATGCAAATGAGTTTTTCAGTTGTACTGTTAGAGCCTCATTGAGATAACTCTGTTACAGTAAGGTTGATGGATCACTTATTTCAAGTAATTTCATTATAATCTACTGATTAATCAACCTTAAAAGCGTTCAGAAGGAAAAGCTAAATACATAGATTAGACAAACTCCATCTGTTATACTTAGATCCAAATAGTCTAAAGGGGAATAAGGGAGCAAAATATGAAAAAAGTATTTTCTGAGAAATTGTTTGAAGGCTGTAGTATTTCTTAATTAAGTCTAACTGTCCTAATATGTGAGTATATAGTTCATTCAGACAAAATAAAAGCGGCCTGTGTTCATGCCAAATTCAAAGTTTTTCCCTACAATTTACAGGCAAAGATGACAATCTAAATCTAGTGACTAAAATCCAGCAAAGAAACAACAAAAACTTGGTTCACTACTGTAGTAACTCTGATTTAGATTACTGAAATTCACATACTTCAGAATAAAATGTGCCCTCAAGGTCTACATAAACCACACTCCTGCCTCTGGCAGCATCTTTCTGGTATCTGGATCATCAGAACAATGTAAGAAAAAGCATGATGCATGCCTGGGGTATTCTCCCAGTTTCATCGAGTCATACCCTGTAGTGGACTGCTCTTGCACTGATTTGCCCTTTTTCTCATCTCTCTTTCTTTCCTTCTTTCTTTTTGTTTTCTCTCTCTTCTCCTCTTGCACTTCTTTTGCTCTAATTCTCCTTTTTTTTTTAATTTGAGCTCCATGGATTGGATATTGGTTTCTTCATACATGAAACACACTGCATTCTGGTAACATACAGAAGTGTCAATAAACACTAGTAAAGGAGACCAAAGATTTTTACAGTGCAAAACAAAGAGGAAGGTGAAAACCATACTCGCCCAAACAAAACCTCAAAGCCTTTTAAACTGTTTATCTCTGAGCTTTTCTTCATCTTTCTGCCATGATGTGTGGGCCCAGCAGCATCCCCAGCTCCTTCCAAAATAATGCATCTTTATATTTCCTTGGGAATCAGTCACCCATCAAGAGTCTTTCTTGATCTTGATCACAACATCTGAATACTGCATGTATGCAAGTAGAAATGGAAGGATTTAAGCTTGCTTAAGTATATTAAAGAGATCATCAAGAAAGACAAGGTAAAAGTCTTCAAATAAGCAAAACAAAAGAACAATATATCACATCTATCTATGTTGTGTAGTATTAAAACTAGTGATTATAATTTGCATTATCAGAGCATTTTACAAAGACCATGAAAGCTCTGAAGCTCAGAGCCTTTGAAAACTGTGGAGTCTGCATCACTGTCTATAAAAGCACATCTAGGTATAGTCAATCCTTAGTTAGGACATCAGTTCAGACTAGTTATCTTCTTGTGACCTATAGCCCAGGAGACTTCTGACTCTTTTGTTCTCAATAGTGAAATTTCTGTACTATAATTTAAAAAATTGCCTGTTCTTATATCATTTTGCAAAGGTAGTTATGACTGATTCTCCACACGATCTTTCTAGAGCTTCAGGCTCATCTTCTTGGAACTGTAAACCACACTTACTCTAAATATGACTCTGAGAGAAAATTGACCTGTAACACAAAAGCAACTGTAGACTGTTTTACTGTAGGATTATCTTTGTATGTATATATATATATAGGTGTGTGTGTGAAACCCTGAGCATGTGGCTCTGACTGCCTTTCTCCTCTGTTCAGAATCCAGAGTGTTTTAACAGGTCTTACATTTTCAACCACAAGCTTTCCTTTTCTCTCATACATTTTAAATGCTTCCTGGACCATGAATTATTTATAAATTATTCACTGAGGGAAAAGGCATTTACATTGCAATAAATGCATTTGCAAACGTGACCAGCAAAAAGAAACACAACCATAAAGTTTAATTGTATTTATGACTGTAGAAATGTATTTATGACTAAAGATTATTTATCTAGATAACAACTATCTTACATTACCCAGCTGTAAATAGGCAGATATTCTAATTAATTTTTTTTTTAAAAAAGATGCAATTATTTCTCTTAAATCACTGGTGAAGGAATTCCTCTCTAATGATGTTAAAGTCAAATGTGACTATGGTCTTGAAAGACTGCAATCACTTCTGCCTTGCTTATGTGTTCTGTTCTCTGGCTGGACAGAGGCCAGCTATAAATTTCTTGGCTCACAAATGAGAGAGACAGCTTCCAGTCCCCTTCTCTGTAGGGCCATTATTTGTGATTTATGAGTATTTGTGCAATTACTAGGGTTCTATAAAGCTATGAGTAATTCTCAAAAGCTGAAAATATAATCTTAGCAATGTAAGACAATCCTAAAAATGCAAAATTAATTATTTTCTGTTTGCTACTGATTAGGCTGCTAATTTGAGAGTGTCAGCCTTCTACTGAAGAATAAGCTGTATTACTATATAACACAGGTCACAATTTACACACTGCAACTGTTAAACATGTTTTTCTTAGGCTATGCAAGTGCTATAAAATCTTACTTAAATGAATGAAAAAGGTAATATTAAGTAACATCAAATATTTCACCAAAAACCTAAATAGTTCACTGTGGATGAGCAGAAGAGTGGACTAAGCTGTCAGTGAAAAGTTCCAGTCAAGGAGCTTGAAAACATCAAGGTCCGTGGTACAAACAAAACGGATATTGTGATATCATAGTCTCAGTTCAGATGCTCAGCAATTTGTATAGTTATCCATAATCTTCACTTTCCTGATTTCTCTTGGCATACAACTTCAAACATCCACAATTTGAATGAAGTAAATTGACCACTGAGAAGGACTACTGAGGCTCATTAGTGACGTCAGAAGGGTTATTAGTGGTTGCCTAATTATTCCTTTGATTTGCCGATGGGAACAGAAGGCGTTTTGCAGTTAAACAGTGCAAAGGCAAAGTAATTCCACACAATGAGCTCTCAGGAGAAAAAGATGCTGGAAATCATTATTATTGTGCATAGGATCATGCATTTTAAATGCTGTGGTGGCTACTTTTTTCTTGGTGGTTATGGACTTGGGGTTCAGTAAGATATGATGGTGTGAGGTGCTGACCAATGTAGCAGCCAACATCTCTCTAAACCAATCCTTGTTTCTTACCTGTGTGCGAGGCAATATAGCAATGGACCCTAATGCTATGCAGTTTCCTTGAGTGCCTCTTCTTGTGCATCAACCTCAGCTTTATTAACAACTGCTGTGACGTACAAAACTGAAATCTTGCCTGGGTATAGATGGGAAGAGGATGAGTTTGGCCCAGAACCACAAACCCTTTCATCAGAGTGATCACTTCAGCATGTGCCTCTCTGAGCCACATGAGCCAAATGTTCACTAGGGCAGCTGTATCCATGTATAAAAATGCCGTTTAAGGGTAGGTACATTACTCAAACATTTATTTTACTTGAGATTGCAGAAATAAAAAAGATAAACATGAGCAACACCTGGTGACACAAATAATCTCAAAGGCACAAGTACATTTGGATCAGGAGGGAATTTACAAATAGGTCTACAAAGTATTTTTGCAATTTCTTGTGCTGCACACAAGTCAAAATGAAGCCAGAAGAAACCCTGTGTTTACTTCAGCCCATTATATATACTACATAGACACATCTTTTAGTGGCTAAACTATATCCACTGCAAAGCACTGTAGGAATACTGGCAATCTTAGCAGCTGGCTATCTCTTGGCTGGTCACTATAGCCAAGTAAGGAAAAAACAGAGACAGAGAAGTATATCCCAGCTTCCAAAAACAGAGCTACTCTGTGGATTTAGACACAATCATGCACAAATGCTGCAGATGAAGTTAATGATCACTCTCTTACACTCGAAAGCTGTGCTTTGAATAAACAATTTCAACATGCATCAGTGCGGCATTTTCATTTCAAATTTTTTATTACTAAGAAGACGAGATGAATAAATTTGCTTTCCAGTTCTTGTTTCCAGTTTAAAATCTCTGTGTTATCATCATATTTTCCTAAGTACAATGCTACATGTCACTATTATATAAATAGAAATATCCAGAAATAGCATATTGAAACTAAGTGGCTTGAAATATTGGTACCCTATATAAAAAACTGAAGGTTAGTTTCAGACAGTATCATTGTTACGTTTCTAGTCTTGTAGGCAGTAACTAGAGCATTATCTGTCTTATATAATGGAATATTTCTGACAGCTTCAGGAGAGATAATGGTAGTACTAGTCAGATAATATCAGAGTCATTTATCCAACATTATTTCATTCATCTTCCACTCCATCACTATAAATAGAGTGAGAAAATGTCTGTGCCATATAAATATTTCTAAAACAAGAAGAGTGGCTTACTGTATATCCTTTGCTTGTACCAAGACAGGTCTCCGTAGTTTATCGTTTGAGCAACTTGCCATGACTGACATGTCACTGATCTTTAATTTACTTCTAAAATTTGGCATCTCTTCTGGAATACAAGAGGAAAAAAGCCTGAGGGCTCTGAACGTTCAAATTCTTTTTCTTAACTAAACTCTTGATTTAATGCGTTTTGCATGCAAGGCAAGAGCCCAGCCGAAGAGATCAAAAGATCATCTTAATGAAGAAAACAAATATCTAGTGGCACATTACTTTAGTTTCAGATGTGTTTTCATGAACTGGGGGATTTTTAAAAATTTATTTATTTGTTTGTTGGAGGGGGTTGTTCATTTTCTTAATTTTTTCTTAACCCTAATCTTAAGTGTTAAGTACGTGAAAGCACTTTTCAAGTTTTATCTGAAAGATGGGATTTTTTTCTGAGCACCATCATTACACTTTTCAGTGCAAAAATATAGGACTACAGGAGTGGTCTGATATGATTTAAAAGGATTATATTTTGTGGTGTATAACCCTGTAGTCCATGACACTATGTATGTTGGTGCTACGTTTACAATATGAATGCATTGCTTTTTGAATCAAGCTTCTCTACATCTCTGCCCGTAAAAGATCTGCTGCCCAGCGGAAAAGAGGACCCTTAAGTTATTAAAGATATCTTTTTCCAGTTAGAACCATTGAAGAGATTTCACATGGTTTGACATTTAATTTAAGAAATGCCCAAGAAAATTATCAGCCTAATATAAATAGTTTTCTCACAATCGTATGAAAATGTGGTGCAGAAAAGTGTAACGATGGTTCTACGGCAAAAATATTTAGGACTACATTTGTGAACCGAATTACGATTAAAGTTGTTACTACTATATTTCATGATACTTAACGAGCATCTGCACTCTATGAATATATAACTGAGCTTAACTAAGCTACGCCGTGTGACACAGATGGCAAGGTGGATGGAGTACTTCAAGCAAAAACACTGAGGTTTCTGAAGACAAGAGGAGACACACATTGTACGTGGCTTTCCCTTCCTTGTCACAACTGGTCTCCAGTGTTCACAAATCTATTGCCTTTGTTTGGTATTTAAACATTCTCCAGGGTACATAAGTTAGAACTTCTCTCTGTCTCTTCAGCAAATGGCTGTCAACATTAAAAAGTAGAGTTGTGGAAAGTGTTCCAACTATTAAAATTGGCATCTAAATTCAAAAACCACAAACTAAAACCAGTCCGTGACTTAGGGACTGGGCAACTCATTCAAAGGGAATGTGGGCTTTCAGTGACAGCATGTGGATCAGAACAGAAAAATCCTGTGAACAGATAATGTCTTTTTCCTTTGTTGATACTGTTATATGAAGGCCCGTAAATCAATATTATGAGTGACCACAAAAATGAAGGCTCATGTACTGACTATATCTGAACAAGAAAAAGCACTTCAGCCAGAAGCTAGGTACTAGAACATATGAATACAGGAAAAAAAAAAAAAAAAGTTAAACTTACTCATAAAATAAGCATATATCCAGAAAGGACAAAGTGAAGAAATGTGACTGTTACTTCATTAAAGAATTTATTCTGGTACATTGCTAAAAGAGATAATGTTCACAACACAACTATCTCAGTAGCAGCAATCATTTTAATTAAATCAAGGATGCTTAAAACTAATTAATTGCCAAACCCAGGGAAACTTGAAAATACATATTGAGGGCTGCCAAACTCAAAACACATGGAAGCAGACTATATAAAATATGAGCAAATTAACATTTATCAGTGCAAATCTTCTGAAAGCTGGAATCATAGGGTACAATTGCTCCTAGGAGCCAGGACCTATACAAGAGCTAAGGATATGAAGTACCTCAGTAATGTCAGTATAATATTTTTGTAAGACTTAATTGCAGTTAATAATAGTTTTTAGAGTGGTAAACATAAACTATTTAATTAAGCTCCTCTCTTTCCAATTTTACATACACAAATGCATTGCATTTTATTGTGTGATTAAAAAGATACTAGTAGATATTTAGCACAAACTATTATAATCCATTTTTTAATAACTCTTTATCAGAGTAAGACTTAGAACCTGCATCACCATATTTGTTTTTTTTCCATATTCTGCCAACAGATAAAAGTTTTCATGGTCCCACCTGAGCTGGCTGATATAATTGCTTCACTAGACAAGTGCAACAAAGTTGTTTTTTATTCTAAAGAATTTTTTATCCTAAATCCTCCAGACTCAGCCCCTCCAGTGTTGGATTTGATGCTAGTTCCTACCTGATGGCTTTTCCCCATCTCACTGTAGCGTGCCCCTTCACTGAACTGTTCTCACCCACAGATCGACAGATCCATAGCTGGATCTGAGCTGCTACTGGCCTTTCCTGCAGAAGGCAAGTGTGCGTTTTTATGCAGAGATAAAGCCTTCTTAAAAAACAAAAAAAAAAAACCAAAAAAAAAACACATGTTTTTTTTTCTGGAAATAACTAAGGAAAAGAGGAAAAAGAAGTATTCTAAAACACAAATATCCAGTACACTTACTACCCTTTTTTGATGGTGAATGGAGCAAGCCTACATCCCCTGATGCTCTAGGCAGTCTCTCTCTCTGTACCTCTTTGGTATAACAACAACAAATAAACTCTCTGTTGAGAAAGCCTTTTTATGTCGTGCCAGTTTGCAAGATTTTGTTTATTGTTTTCCTCTGGTTTTCTCTTTATTCTTTCCTGTGTCTTCATTTCTACTTTCAGTCAAGAAACAATCCTGCAGGTTGGAAAAATCATTACAACTCATAAGTTCTGTCATTTCTCTAAAACAATTCTTACTGGTTTGCTGCTTTATTTTAAAAATACATTTGTCCTTGTTGCCTATTTTTCTAGACAATTGTTTCCTGAGTTCAAGCAATTTGTTCTTGTAAGAACTTCTTCAAGTTATATCTTATATTATCAAGCCATTTTCCCTTATTCACAATGACTCTAAGGTACTTCTAGATTCACGACAAGGTATTTAAGTCAGAGCTGGTTTTCTACATATGTTGGAGATTTGTCATTGGTGTATTCAGCCTTGTTGTTCAAACCTGTCCATCAAACCAAAGAAAGTCATTTATTAAACCCCACCCAAAACACTGGATATTATTTAGCTACCTCTCAAAATTCTGACAGATCATTTTTGAATACAAGATGACTGTCTACAACAACTTGACTCTTTGAAACAGGTACAACAACAGTCAGTGAAAGTAAAGTATTGCTTAAAATTTCGAAAAAATTATTAGGGAAAGTAAGGTCACTGGTCCATTCTAAATTAATATTAAACTTCCTACTTCTGTGGCCAGATTAAAAAGACAAAAGCAAGATCCCCAGAGATTCCATTTGTCCTATATGCTCTGGCATATAATGAGTACATAAATGCAAGTAGCTTCTTTCATTTGTTTTACACACTTGAATAATAAGATTTGACAATGTGATAATAAAATTTTCTGCTTCTACTCTGAATTAATGCTGATGGGATAAATCACAAAAATCTCATCTCTGCCACTTTGAAAGGTAAAAGAGAAAAAGTAAAGAAGCTTGATTCTGTTGTTAAATCCTCACAATATCCATCCTGTATAATTTTGAGTATATTTCAACTATGGAAAACCTGGACACAGTGGCAAGTTGAAAACATTTGTCAGCATCTAGATCATTGTGATGCTAGAGTTTGGTGTTAGAGCATTAAACTGTTTGGAAGGAGCAGCTATGGCCTCAGAGAACTGTTTATGTTTGCTAACACACAATTTTTCCTTGTAAATTAAATCAGAACTCTCAGAGCCTAGGAATAGAGCTCATGCTAACCATACGGTTATCATTACAAATCCATTTCTCACTTTCTAACATTTGCTTAGCAAGTCTTGAAAGCGTTTACATACCCTGGGAGTGCTCAAGAGTCAGACAAACAAATGCTTTATGCAACCGAGACCCAGAATGCCAAGGAATAGCTTTCTGGAGATATTATGTAGGTGAGTTTCTTATTTGCTGTTCATCTTGCCCTTAAACGCAGGAGCCCTGCATAGGGCACCTGTCTTCATTAAAACTCATTTTGATTCTCTCAATAAATATAATTAAATTGTAATTTGTTTAGTTTATTTAAAAATATTTCCCTGTAATAACTGTAATAACTTAATTTGCAACAGGGGCATGAATATAGCAGCTACCAAATTAAAGAAATAAATAATTGGAACTCCAGCAAGCTACTAAAATTCCTTTTGCTCTTCTACTGCTTAAAGACTTGAGAAGAATGCTAGAATTAACAGTTAATGAAAGATGCACACAGTCTCATTGGTATTTCTCTGTTATTGGTACCTAATAAGATTAGATGAGAAATAATTAGACAAAATAGCAATGTGATACCCCGCAGGAATAACGAAATTATAGGCATTTCACTAGGAATCTTAGAAAACCTCTATCAATTCTGTATTAAGCTATCAAAACCAACATGCTTTATCAGTTGAGCAGTCTAATCCTGTCCTGATTTGTTTCTTTTTCTAATAATTGACCTTGCAGAAAATTAATTGTGATAGTGTTTGTCATGAAGTCAAGCCTAAAATTAGTAAAAAAAAATATTTTTGCAGTAAAGATTTGAGAAACTAATCTCATATGCTATGTATTTCTTTTAGCTCACAAGCCATCCTACAGATGCCTGTGATTCCTTCATGTACAAGCTTTTCCATGGGAAACTGGAGCAGAAATTAAACTTAACCAATGAGAAAACTCATGAAATGTCATGTCATCTAAGTCAAACGGTTTACTTATTCTTTGAAGAAACCAGACAAGGTTTGTTTGTATTTTACTCTGTTTCATAAAATCTTTCTTCTGGAAACAATTTTAAATAATTAATAAATTCAAGCAAATTTGGAGGCTGTTCACAGATGAATAGAACATGCAGGAAAATAGATCGAATGTATCTTCCTTATGAATTATTCATTTCACTCTAGTAAAATATTTCTTGAATTAGGAAAAGCAAACTGCCTTTGAGTGTCTTAATTCAGATATGTATTATCATAACAATGATACATGACTCGCAAGACATGGTCTAAACAAAGCAGGTTTTAAAGAAATATACTAAAACTAATATAAAATTGGCAATCTTCCAGTCAAGCGTGAGTGCATAAGCATATATGCAATCTAATGAAATTTTTGTTGTAATATTTCTAGAAAGTATGACTAAAAGTTAATTTATAAGGTCAAGCTGAAAAGAAGCAATGCAAGAACTTAATTGAAACAGATAAAAATATTAATAATAGCATATTTTAATTTATGATGCAAACACCTCTTGGAAATACAATAATATATAAGTATTCAAATCTTGAACTGTATCAAACTTTGCTTTGGACTATCTATTTTGTTATATTACTGTGAAAATAGCAATTTCCAAGTTACATTGGCTTTGAGTTTCTGAAGAAATTTCTTGCAATGCAGAATTTTACTGCAGAATATAATCCACCTCCCTGTTTTAAATGAATATAGGAACATAGTCCTAATATGCGCGTTATCCTTATGCAGTTAAGGGCAATGGAAAATGAACTTTTGATGGGTTTAAAATGAGGATAATGAGACTCAATCAGGAAAAAAAAAGAAAAAAAAAGAGCCAATACTTCATCTTTTGGTCACAGTAGGTTTTTAGCGAAGGACCAGAGACATCAGAAAACAAAAAGGACATAACTTTGTTCCAGGCCAACTCAAGCACTGGTAGTTACAAACAGTGGGTAACATGAGAAAGTTACACTCAAAACTTCACATTAACTTTACATAAAACTCACACAAGGAAAAGATATGACTAGAGAAAAGGTTGAATACAGATGGGATCTTGATGAATGTTACTGCTACTGAGGGAACCTGATAAAAAAAATACATAGGATTGCCTTGAGATGTATATAGCCTGTGTTTAAGACCATAGGAAGATAGCATTATAGCAGCTCAGCAGGAGGCACAAAGGTCCAAGTCCAGCCTCCTGAATGATGTTATTCTAAAATTTGATAGTCCATCCCTCTTAAAGGAGGACGTTAATCTAGAATTGGTTAACATCTTCTTTAACTTTTTCAGACAAACACTAGGAGCTTTGATATAGTGTTTAAGACAAGGCAGGTTTAATACATTTAGATCAAGATGTACACTAATGAGATTCAACTGGAAGAGTCAATGAAATTACAGGAATACACATGAGATGAAGAACTGCCTTGTTAGACCACACTTTGCCACGTCTTCCTCTTGATTTGCACATAGCAACTACAGTCAACGTATTTAAGAGGACTGGATAAAAGTGTTTTTAAAGAAAAATATCTATGACTTGCTTCTGAAGTGCAAATCACTTTTTTTAATTTGTAAATTTCAATTATCTCTATTTTAAAAATTCTAAATTCTAATCCAATTAATTTCTTTTAAGAAAAGTGACAGAAGTGTTTTATTTTCTTCACTGTTTTTGTTTCTTTAGTGAATCAATCCAGTGATGTAAGAGCTGATATTCACAGACAGGGAGAACTGTTTCTAGGCTGTAGATTGCATGCAGCACAAGTATGTTATAACCCTCACTAGACACACTTTGCTAAGCACTATCAGGTATTATTTTTACTTGTGTATTTCAAATATGTGTGCAAAACAAGGCAGCAAAAATAAAACCGGGGTAGTGAAAAAACTGTTGGAATTTTCCATTTCCATTTTTTCTGAAATTTGTCTTCTTCTTTTGGTGCTACTAACACAGGTCAACTTTTTAAATAAGTTAGATTTCATTACACAGAAGCCATCAAATCTCTTATATATTGAAGGCTGAAGAATTTAAAGGTTTTAAATATTAATATTAATTCTCTAATATAACGCTGCAAGACATATGTCTTTGCATTTTTTTATATACATATTTATGTTTATCGGATTATTACCACTGAAACTGGGATGTGATTTCCAGATGTCAGAAATCAGGCTCAACTTGCCTGTCAGAAAGGTTCAAACAAAAAAAATGAAGCCACCAGACTAGCAGGTCTGTGGGCTCTCTTCTCAACAGAGAAACAAGAGACTGTCCCAAGCATGGAGAAGAAGGCATTCTTTGCTGGCTCAGTTTTCTATCTTTCTGTCACCAGATAGTGTTTTACTTTCACGACAGGAATTTGCATTTTACCTGGTTGAAGTCTAAGCAAACTACAAAAGGATCTTTTATCTGTAAAAAGTGCACGACTATGTAAACAGAAGAATCTAATGATGCTGTTTTCATAAGAGAGTGAGTAAGAATGATGTCAATGGCACAATACATAAATAGAGCAGTCAAGTTTTCTGCAATACAAAGTGCCAGTGTAGATATCTCACAAGCATTTTATACATTTGTTTTTGGAACAGTATAGAATCATGCTTTACCGGTATTTTGGCTAAGAAAGCAAAGTTGTGCATTAAATATATATGTTCTGCAAAAAAATGAAATTGGCAGTGATATTTTAGCTAGTGGAAGAAAAACAAAATTGTCAGTTGCCTGTCCCTCCTTCTAGCCAGAGCTTGTGCTTTTTGCTTTCATTATATTGGCAGTTAATTTCACAAATGAACTATATTTATTTTCATACTTAATAATCTCACATCTCTGATTACATATAAGATATATCCACTGTTTTATATATCTTTGATAATCTAGCATTGGAAGCCATTTGAGGGTTTAGTAATCATAGCTGATGGTAACATTGCCAAACTTCTTTGAGGCTTTGCTCTCTTTACCTGTTCCCAGGTCTTTAGCCTGGTGAGTTGGAACCTCTTGCCTGTCTCCAACTACCTATTTTTCCTCCATCCCCCTTTCCTGGGAGTCAGACTGAGATCACTACAATATTTGTATTAAGCTGTTGAGGTGGATAACCCAGAAGCTGACTAACTCTCTCACTGGCCTGTCTTGGACCTCTCCAGTGACTGCTGCCTAGATATCAGGCCTTTAAAATTGAAATTGGGAAGCCACTTCATATATCACTTCCCACCCAAACATAGGGGCATCTCTGGTTAAATGAATGATATGATATGATGATATGCTATGATATGATATGAATGATTAGGAGATGATAACTAGTCTTCAGATAAGCACATATCTACAGACCTTTTGAGCTTCCAAGCTTGAGTGATTCTTTTATTGTAAGTGAATCCATGGACAGAGCATTTTCTCAGGGAACAAAATAAAAAGAGAAGG
>JAUBOD010000302.1:3701820-3716123 GCA_032353885.1 Nothura maculosa
GGAGAGGAGAGGAGAGGAGAGGAGAGGAGAGGAGAGGAGAGGAGAGGAGAGGAGAGGAGAGGAGGAAAAGGAAAAAAAAACAAAAAGGGAAAGGAAAATTAAAAGAGGGAAGGGAGGCAGGGAGGGAAGGAGGAAGGAAGGATCTTCCTGTCTCATAGAAAATCTTTAAAAATATCACATGAATTTAATTGTGAGAAAATGCTAACTGCAGAATCACCTTCCTTTTCTCTCAGCCCTCCCCAAAAAGCACAACTCCAGACAACTCCAGGTTTTGACACCATTCCTCGCAGCATTCTTCTGGACAAGCTCTGGAAATGTGAGATGAATGGGTGGACAGGGAGGTGGATTGAGACCTGGCTCGATGGCAGAGCTCAGAGAGTGGTGACCTGTGGTGCTGAGTCCAGTTGGAGGCCCGTACTTTGAGGTGTCCTCCAGGGGCCAGTCCTGGGTCCAGTCCTGTTCAATTTATTCATCAATGACCTGGATGAAGGGATGGAGTGCCTCCTCAGCAAGTGTGCTGATGATACAAAATTGGGAGGAGTAGCTGATACCCTAGAGCACTGCGCTGCCATTGTCCAGAGGGACCTGGATACACTGGACAACTGGTCAGGGAGAAACTTCATGAAATTCCACAAGGGCAAGTGCAGGGTCCAGCACCTGAGGAGCAATAACCCCAGACACCAGTACAGGCTAGGAATTGACCTGCTGGAGAGCAGCTTTGTAGAGGGGGACCTGGGTATCATGGTGGAGGACAAGTTGACCATGAGGCAGCAGTGTGCCCTCATGGCCAAGAAGGCCAATGGGATCCTGGGGTGCATTAAGCAGAGCGTCTCCAGTAGTTCGAGAGAGGTGATTGTGCCACTCTACTCAGCTCTGGTGAGGCCACACCTGGAGCACTGTGTGCAGTTCTGGGCTCCCCAGTAAAAGAGGGATGTGGAGCTGCTGAAGAGAGTCCAGTACAGCGTTACAAGGATGTTCAGAGACCTGAAACATCTGTCCTATGTGGAAAGACTGAGATCTTGCCTGATCAGCACCAAGAACAGAAAGCTCCAAGGGGACCTGATCAGTGTGTATAAATACCTCAAGGGAGGGAGTGAGGAGGATGGGGCCAGCCTCCTACCAGCTGTGACCACTGACAGAACTTGAGGAAACAGCTACAAACTGAGGCAGCGAAAGTTCTACAGGAACTTAAGGAAAAGATTCTTGACTGTGAGGGTGACAGAGCATTGGAAAAGGTTATTAGAGAGGTTGTGGAATTTCCTTTTCTGGAAATCTTCCAAACCCACTTGGATGCTGCCCTGTGTCACATGCTCAACATGCTCCTGCAGTGTGCAGTGGGGTTGTACTACATGATCTCTAAAGGTCCCTTCCAACTTTAAGGATTCTGTAACATGTTCACTGGCACCAAAAAATTCAAAATGAACTGAGTCCAACTCAGTTGAATTATGGTCCAACTATATAGTGGTAGGACTACTGTATCTATGAAATTTTGGCCCAGTGAACTTTCCAATAATACTTTCAAGCAAGTTTTTTTTAATCAGAAAACAGTGAAGCACTATTGTAACTTATGAGCTCTCTCTGACAGGAGCATAGACATAGGGACTAAATGTAGACTTCCTTACAGTTGCACTGAACCACAGATATACATTTGATGGATGCAGTTCTGCCTTAGACTGACGTTATTACCACACACTTTTTGCTAGCAGTATCTGTTCAGCACAGGTTGGGTAAAGACAGTGAGTTAAACTTTGGTCCCATAATTCACTCAGTCACTCATCATAGCTTTGAATCTTCAGCCACATTGATCAAATATGAACCACCAGCCCATCAGTGATGTGGGAAGCAGTATGACTTTATGATGATATAGCTTTGTGACTGCTGGCACGCAAAATGGTATGACTGCACCACATAGGACTAAGTCTTGCATACACTATGTTCTTGGGCAATCTAAGGTCTGTTAAAGTGATGCTAATTTGCCTTGTAGCACCGATTGTCTGGTTATCAAAAGGCACGGAAACAAACCAACTCCTTTAAGATTATTGGTGATTTTGGCTCAATACTCAATTTTGTTTCAGTACTGCAATTAAATCTGGAAATTTTTACTGGAGTCACTGAGTTAACCTGACACAGCTGTTTGTTGACTTCAGTTGCATGAAGCAAAAACACTGACACTGGTAGAAGAAAAAAAATTCCTATAGGTGCGTGAATGCACACACACAGATACAGACAAGATATTAGACTATGACTAACAGTAACAGAGCAGTCACATAAATAATAACTAAAGCAACAATTCTGTCAGCTTCTGGGAGAATCAATTTTTGTCACTTTGATTGCGATATATCTGGTCCAGCACTACAAAACTTCAGGCCTAGGTTACACATTCCTAGCTTCTTCTACATTATTTATTTTTTTTTTTTAGAAATTCACATGCATAGAAAGTTGATACTGCTTCTTTTTGCAGCAGCCTTTGCTCTGGGGTCAAGAACACTCATGTGTAATTGGCAGGCTGGGAGGGATGGAGACGTGCCTGGACTCTTTGGAGGGCAATGTCAGGAGGCGGCTTGATGTAGCTGTGTAGAAATGGATGTTAAAAGTGTCTCTAAATGGCTCTGCTCCCTGACATTCCATCTGCCCCATTGACCATGCTCAGTCTGTCAAGCCATCTTGCTGGCTTGCATCAGTCTTGGCAGGGATATGGAAATAAGCAGTCTGGCAGCACAAGCTAAGCTATTTCTACCTGTGGTCCTATATTTCCTGCTCCCTTTCCAATTGCCTTCCCAATTAAAGGCAGTTGTCATTACAAATTTCTTTTATTTGCTGCCCAAAGGAGCTTAACTAATAGGAAATGGATAATGTCCATATTTTCCAGAGGCCAGAAATATTCTGATTTTGGATCCAGAAAGTCTGGGACCTCCAGGTTTTGCCAGAATTGCTGAATAGCAAAATTAGCATCCCCTAAACCTCTTTTGCACTCAGTAATCCTGTTGATAACTGATTAAGGCATATATCTTGTTTTCCTATGTTAGACTTCTTAGACTTCTTTTACCATTTTTTTTTTCTGAATTCAAAAGGCAGAAAATCAACCATCTTAAGAGATACAAAATTAAACTTCTCAAGTGGCCCTGAAACATTTTCTGTCTCATTTTACCTGTCAAAAGCTATTCTATATGGTGCAGTTATAGCTAAAATAGGGGAAGAAGGTATTTTTCTTAGTGATACATGTCAAGGACAAAAATGCATGCTGCAGTCTTCTAATGAGCCACAGAGAAAATGCTCACCTGGAAAGAACAGGGCACTATTAAAAGACATCCTGCTTGCTACATGTTGCATGCTACACTTAAATGAGGGAAAAGAAAACTTTCATATTTCTTCTAAGGAGTAGAATGGTAGAATTTTATGATTTGCTTATTCTCAGAAGAGCTGAATGAAGAACCACAAAATAAATCTTAAGAAGATGGTTAATGAAATCTATTAGCAATGATACCACTTCGAAAAGAAATTATTCATAATTAGTTTAGACTGCTGATTAATAAAACTATAGGATAACACAGTCATTGGCAGATCTAAGCCCCATCCGTTTCTCTATGCACATGCACCAAGCTGGGTGAAGAAAATACATGTGTCCTTAAAAAAATACACTGAAAATATCTTTATCAGTTAAGGAAGTGTCATCCCAAAACTCCAGTATCTAATCAGAATAATAACCTTTTATAGAAATGTTATAGAAAATTTGAAATATATCCCATACCACATCATGATCTTAACCTAGAGATCATATGCTACTGACAGTGCCCTCACAAATAACAGATTCCTTCAAAATCAAGCAGTATAATTTTTTCTTTGTTTATTTCCATATTTATTACAGCATTTGCCTTAGGCTTATATTATAAGATGATTACTAGAAATAAATTATGGCAAGGACCTCAAAATCTATTTAGCCCACCCTAAAACTGAGACAGTTTCATCAAACGTCAGGACTCCCAGCATCTAGAACACAGAAGGAGAGACCAATAAATCAAATACACAGAAACATAAGCAGTTCCTTGATTATCATAACATTACCTAAGAATACAAATGAAAGTGATCTTTCTTTTCTAGTTGTGTAACCGCTTGTGCTTGATTATTAGAACTGATGGAATCAAAGAGAAAAATACATTTTTATGGGTTGCCATCTCCACTCTCCAGAAAGACTTTACCCACCTCTAGTCATTCTGACTGCTATTGTATAGTATTTGTAACAATTACTTTTAGTTTACCTCTTGTGAATTCTCTTGTGAAAGAGAACAAAAGCCTTAAATTATTTGATCTGAGTTAGCTCGAATGATAAGAGAAAAAGACGTAGCATTTACTGCAATATCCATTGGAATTCAGAATTTACAAACCCTGGGCCTACCTTAAGGCAGAAAAAATAACTGGGCAAGATGCCAGATCTCCTTCTCTATTAATCTGTTTTGATACCTTCAGAGAAGCTTAAACTCATACCAAAGGAAGAAGTTATAACACAACATACAGTTAATATCACAATTCACACACAAAAAAGGAATAAAATACTTTTTCACTTGGTGTAATTTCTGAACTTTTTAATAGGCCTTTCTCAAATACCAGAGAGGTAATAACAGTTCCATTGTAAATGCTCTTCCAGCATGATTTAATTTTGCCTCACTGTGTTCTTTAGTGTCACCTGCACTTCCTGTGGTCCATCTGGATGTGCCTCTGCTTACAAGAGGTCTTCCAGTAGTGAGCATTTATTGTGGTGGGTTTTGGAGGTAGGTAGATGAGCTGTCAGTTTTTTGTGCCTGGTAAAGGCTCATTCTGCTCAGTAAGTTTTAGGCTGCTTTTCCCATGTAGAGTGCAATGAAGTGAGTGAGGTTGTCTGAAGCCTAAGAAAAAGTATATCCTGCTAAATTCTATTTCTATGGATGATCTATTTTTTTCTAGTATAGGCTGGAGATTTAATGACTTCTCAAATTCCAATATAAAAGGAGGAAGGGCATGTGTGACAGCCAGAACTGGACAGTCAGGCAGAAAGCACATTTGTCATAAGTTTTGTTTTGTCATATGATGTAACCAGAATGAGGATGATATACTCTTGTATTAATACATCACAGTGCCTTAAGCAAATCTTTGTCTTCTCTCTAATGAGAAGAAATAAATATGGGTAATTCTCTTAGGTTTTTTGCAGTATGGTGTCAGTTACAATGGATAATCATTTAGGCATATGGGAAGAGCATCTGCATCTAAGGGAACGAGAAAAAAATTCATTTCCAAATGACAAGTAAGGTGAGAATTTTAAAAGAGTGAGGATACTTACCACATTGTATTTGCTACTGTGAAGTCTTGCTCCTCCTCCACTTTAAAAGTTTCTTATGACAGAACTGTATCATACTTGCTTGCATTCAATCTGTTAAAATAGTTGCATGACATTGTAGAAATACAAATCAGCCAAAGTTTAATACTTTACAGAGCAGCTGGCAAGAATGGCTCATGTCTTACATAACAGGAACACACAAAATGACATCAGCAGCAAAGTTACCTTGATACATCTACGTAAGTTAAAAAGCCATATTCACTGTTGTTATATTCATCCTCTATTCTGAAAGGAAGTCCATTTCATAATAATAATAACAATAATGAAGTCATTTCAAGCATAAAATTTAAAATCATCCATCAGGTAGAGACACATAAATGCAACTGAATGATGTAAAGAATGTTTTAATGAGACAATAATACTTCCGGACCAGCCATCACAGCAGAGATGAAAACTTGGCTGTGGCCAAGGCTTATACAATTCAGACAAAACAATAGAAAATGGGTACAAAAAAAGCTGAAATATTAAGCAACTTGCCTAGGATTACAAGAGTGATCTAATAGAACTAGAAACTGAACTGGCATTTGCTTTTCTGCAAAGAAAATATCTTTGCTGTCAAAAGCACCTTTGATTCTCTTTTAATATGCTTCTGAATTCAGTCTGAAATTGACAGGGTCAGATGCCATTAAAAACTTAATAGAAATTTTCAGAAATGACAAAAAAGAAGAGTATAACAGAATTTTTCTAATTTGTTTTATTTGCTGGTTTTTTTTCTTTTCATAAGCACCCAGAAAGCTGTTTTATTTTGGAGACTAGCTGACACAGATCAATCAAATAATAGAGAATCAAAACCTACCAAGATGCAAGCAAATGCTCTATCTGCTTACACTGTATCTGTGACTCTAATAATATCAGTAAAGAAGTCCACAAGGAATGATGAATTAAGACGTGCATAAACACCCGGGAGATTTTAGTGAGAATTTGCCACAATAAACATGAACATTACTTTCCTGTCTCTGTTTCATGCAGAACCATTCTTCACATACAGTAAATGTCTTCACAGAGAATATACTGCAAAATCAAATCCTTTTCTTCTCCGTAAAGAATTCACCAGTAGATAAACACTTGAATCTGATTTCCATATGTTGGGCAATTTTAAGAGTGAAAGCTTAATTTGAAAATCCTGGTATATTTCTCAGTACATAGAAAAGCTTTTATTGATACGTGTCGCAAGCACATAACAGCTTTTTAAAGGACTAAAAGCAAAGGAAAGAAAACCTATACCCACTTTTTAAAGATAAAATAACCTTTAAACTATTAATAGTCCGATAGACCTATTACAAAGTATTTTTATTACATAATCACAGGAAATATCAAATAAGCAATATAGTTCTAGAGAAGCAAACATGCACCATGAAATTTGAAAATATAATAAAAGGGAGTATTATTCTTACAGGGAAATTTGGTAGATTTCATTAGCATAAATGAAGAAGTTCTTTTCATTCCTCTACCGTTCTCTAAAAGGAAATCCCCTCCATCCATGAAAGTAGTGCTCTGAAGTGGTTAATATCAATATTAATATTCCTGTGGAATATTTCATATTGAAAGTGTGTGCACATAATGGCTTCTGATTACAAACCATATCAGAATAAGATACTACTGTCAAAATGACATATAACGAAGTAAAAATACGATTGTTAGATTGAATTCATCAACACTTGGCTGCAACTGTGACTGATTGAAATATTTACGTTACCATCATATTCAGAATGCTCAGTTTTAGAAGGGCTCTGACTTCAAATGTCCAGAATTGGTCTTATTTTCAAAGGTGATTACTCAAGACTTACTTTTGGGTTTTACATTACCTGCTTTTAGACTAACTAACAATAGGTCATTATGATAGCTGCTGGTATGTGTTATTTTCCAAACCAGGCATTGCAGATGTAATACTAACCAACCACTATTATTTGGCTTAAATTGAAAGTGTGCACAGAATAAAGGTTGCATTTAAATAGGGTAGACTGGAAAATTCCAAAAGTCTGTAGATTGACCCTATTTTATTTATTAATACAATTGAAGTTCATTTGCATAGCATACCTCTAAGGTCACACAGTTGCTAAAAGAAAAGGTAACCATTTTTTTAATTGCAATTTTTATTTAAAAAGAAAAATCTCATTTAATTCTTCTGCTTCCTAAAAGTGCATGCACATGTGTTCAGTCTTTGCAGACATTACACCAACCTCTGAGCAAAGGGGAGATCTGAAAAATTCAGCTGAGACACAAAAACAGAGAAAAAGAAGCAACTATTTCAACAGATATAATTAAACAGCTTCATTTTTATTATTGCCAACTATATCAACTCCAATAAAACTCTGCCATCATATTAACCTGAGTCTGCTGAGCCCTATAGATATTTTCCTGTAGAAGAAGTAATTGGGTGGTAGGCAGTATTACATTGCCAAATTATTATTGCTCATAGTAACTCTGAATCTAGAAAGTGAAAATGAAAGTTTGCAGTTAACAGATGATAAAGGAGGGAAACATAGAGTCAAAATCTATAGTGAGGAGTGCTAATAGATATAGAGGAAAGAAATATAAATACTGACTTATTAACATATTTATTAAAAATGAAAATCCAGTCATTATCCCTTCCTCCTCCGTAGGAACAGGCAAATGCCTAGAAATAATTAAATAGAAATAATAGAAATAATTAAAAACAAGAGCAATAGAGCAAAGCACATGCAGAATATAACAATTGCATCTACTAGGAAAACATTGGATCTGAAAGCACATAAAAGGGTAAAAGTTATACATGGTAACTGTATGCACACATACCTACACACAGACACACACACTCAGCAGTTACAAATACAACAAATAGCACCTGCAGAGCATGTGGGGCAAGTCTGTATTTCAAACTACTCTACAAAACTAGCACAAGGACCCCACATCTATTTTCTCTGTGCATATATACTCCTTTGCTGTAACTACCAAATTTACTTAATTTGTTATAACGATTTATTGCTATTTCAGTTTCATGAGAATAGCTCGCAAAGTGGTACAAAGAGCAATCCTTAGCAGAGTCAAATAGGTGCTAGCCTGTACTACAGTTTCAATTGTATGAAATTACTCCATTGTTTATTGTTAGTTATAATTATTGTAAATTACGCTATTCATTTTATACAAAATAAGTCCTAGGGATTTCAACTAGCCTTTTTCTTACCTAGTGTGCTAATTAGTTCCCAGTGAAGATTATTAAAATATATACTATGAGAACCCTATCCAATAGATGCTAATAATCTTTTTCATATGAGTATTCTCAAGGAAATGACTGTGATGATATACCTGGGTGAGTACTTTCAGCAATGAGGTTTAACTTTCTGTCTTTGGTTCAGATAATCCAAGATGAAGATATAACATTTATCTTCAGGTCTCATAATACAGGAGCAGCAATAGTAATCACTCTTTTAATTATTTTATTTTTATTTTTGCTAGATGTAGTTTCCTCAGAACTCCCTCCCTCAGAAACAGAGGTATCAGATTTCCAAACCACAGACAAAGGCATTGAGCTATGAGATCTCCTTCATTTCACATTTCTAAATTAATTCCAATTCAGAAACAAAATGAATAGTCTCTTCTAGCATATTAGGTTTGGCTTGCTATAATAGGGCTTAGAAATCCCCAATACTCATGCCTAAGTTTAAAACAAACCATCAAACATCTTACTTTAATTTCAATTTGAGATAAACACTGGTCAGTGCTTATTTTAAACTATACTCATTCTTTAATTAATTATGCAATTATTTGCTCACAAGATCAATTATATGGATTGATATTGTAAGGAATTTCAAACACAGTTCCTCAGGCAAGCAACACAAGGGTACAGACAAGAGCAAAGGCCAATATGATATTGAAGGATACTGAATGGGCAAGCAAAGGTCATGAAATTGAGTTCATATACTTTATGAGGGATACAGCTTCAGCCTGAAGCCTGCTTTTCGTTTAATCTCAGAATTTCAGACCTTGTGGTATAGCTACAGCATTTATTTGTTTTCTTGTTTCCTGCAAGAGAGGCAATTACTAACCAAGATTAAAGGAGATGAACAAAATATTAAAGAACCAACTGCTGAAGGGTACAACACAGAGTGCTTATTGTGTAAAGGAAGAAGTAGAGGTCTGAGTTTATTGGTTAGGCCTGTACCACAGGCACTTTGCAGCAGCATAGATTGCCGGGGCAGGTCAAGAGTTTGCAACTCTCACATTAGTGAGGTAGCATGTTTCATGTCTCCTGATGGGCTACAGAAGGAAAGGAGAGGCGTAGACATACAACCCTGAATAGCTCCTCATCCCCCTCCACCATCGTAGCAGGGTCTATATTCTGCCTCTTTGCAAGGATCTTATTTTTCTGCACATCCTATACTTTTGCACCATCATGCATACATGCAATCCAAAAGACAGGAAAACTGGTGGTTTCTGTTATTAACACTGTTCAGTTTCCTTTTTTTTTTCTTTTCTCCCCCAACTCTCACCCTGTAAAAGTATGCAAACAGCATCATTAGTTTTGGGGACCAAAGCGTTCTTCATAAAGACACCAAAGTGTTTTAGTAACAATAGCACAGAGAAATTAAGGAGCCAGCCCTTGCCTAGAGCAGCAAGCAGCCTGCGGAGAGACGGAGTACAGTTCCTCGGCTGCATTCATCAGGGGAATCCAAGACAAGTCTCTGAATTCTGGCTGCCTCCGATGGCTCCCCAAGGGATACTGCTGTAGCCGAGGGTTGCTGATACATTGGCTGCTGCAGCCATCTCCCTGTAAGCAGAGGCCCTAGAGACTCCCATCACAAAGGGTGTGTGTGAAGGGAAATGAGCAGCCGGCACAATCTGCACCGGGGAAGCCCTTGATACTCGTTCAGCCCCAGAAGTAGCTCTGAGCCTCTGTCACAAAGCTGGCACAACAACCCCTGTTCTTCTCAATCTAAATGTGAGTTTTCTACAGCACATTCATGTCTTTCCTTAATTTCCATCTTGCCCAGATATCATAAAATCAGGCTAGAAATGCCATTTAAATGAATTGTGGAATATGCAGATGCTTGAAAAGTGCACAGAAAGCATTTGAGAGTGGGTTTCCACAGAACACAAGTCATTTCCAACCATATGCTGATATTAGGAGGTCAGGGGTAGTGTTTCCAGAAGCAGGCTGCAGCACACCAAGCCTTGTTCCCAGCCTGTCCTTGAGCAAGGATCAACACGCAGTATACAGTCCAACAACAGCTTTTACCAATAGCAATTGCCACATGGTCTTAAAACTAGCAAGCCTCCGATGGAGATGATGAGCTGAGTCACTGCAGGGGATAGACAGAAAAATGTTCCCAGGTCCTGAGGAAACCTGAGATCCCAGCACAAAGTTTCACTGTAAGTTACTGAACCAAAGACCTGCAAAGACCCCCCCACTGCTTATGTCACTCTTACAAAATCAGATTTTGACTCCTGGGTCATTTACGTACCCTCAAAACAGTCACCTTGATTTTACATGGTTAAATTGCATATTAACATCTGTATTAAGAAGAGATTTTATCAGGTGTTAGTAGATATTTTTAACATGTCCTTGATGCTTATCAAAAAAGCTGTATTGAGTTCCATTTCTGGTTTGATATTTTCTGCTAACATCAGAAGGATCGCATGTTTCTCCTGAATCTTCCCAAAGGATTACCTCCCAGTAAGAGTCCTTCTGTGAAGGAACTCAAATTGTGGGTGTGAATGAAAATGAAGGCTAAAAGCAACCACTCATATTCTGTTATACAACATTTTTTGACTCTAATTTACCCCATTTGCAAGTTTGCTACATTTGGTGTCTTACACAGCCTACACTCAGTTCCTCAGGCTCAATTGAGAACATGCACTTCATGTTGCAATTAGTGTCATTTTATTATTATTATTATGAATGACACAAAATCTAGTTTGCAGCAGGAAGCAAAGTAATTTTAGGGAGAAAGAACAGAGAGAGGAGACAGGAAGAATCAGCTTAGTAGTATTTTTAAAGCCAGAGTGGTTTTCTGCTGTACTCAGATACATGAATCCTCTATCACCTCTTTTACCTAAATATCAGATTTTAAAGTCAGTATCAAAGTGAGACACTAGAATACAGCATTAAAAAGGCTTCAAAGTAAATTCTACCTCCTTCCTAAACAGGATGACCCACAGAAAACATTCCTCTGAATCCATCCACTCTCCAGAAAAACATTGCTTTATCAAGGCTATTCATACAGAATGACCTCCAACACAGGAACACATAACTAAAGTATAAGCATAACCTGGTCATACAAAAAGTGTTTTCAACAGGACCTGTGGATACTTGACATTGCTCTACATAGATGGCATTTTCTGATCTGTCAGCCTTCTCCTTTGACATCTGTTTGATATAACTCCTGATTTTGCAGCTGTCATAGCCAGGAGAAGAATGGCAGAGGGCAGTGCCTGCCCTTTGAAAAGTCATATTAACAGAAATGATGTCCATCTTTCTAGAATTTATGCGTTAGAATATGATACATACAAACAACATTGCTGTCATTCTTCCAAAGCTTGATCTCTTTCCCTTCTGACTCACAAAATAAAATAATCCTTGTAAACAGAAAATGTAATCTTATAAAACAATCCTTTCAGCAGAGCCCTGTGACAGAACAACCTCTTGTAGACTTAAGCATATCCAAGAACGAATGGTTCTCAATGTCTGTCAGAAGCTAATCTGGCTGGCTGCCCTACTCTACACTGAATTTTGCCTCTTTTTGTTAAAGCTAGGTCTGTAATACCAGCTTCTGCCAGCACAGGAGCATCAGCTCAATGTACAAGCCCCTGAACTGTGAACTGCTTTGGATGACATTATCCTGTAATCACTGGCATGGAAAAAGTTACGCCAAGAAAATGAAATCTATCTGAGCCTGTACTGTTTTTTACTGAAGTGACAACACTGTATATCTGAACTGCAGTGACCACACGTAAACTGTCTGTCTACATAAAAGCATTTTTTGACACAGAAATGATGGATTTCGTACAGCAGAAAAAAGCTATAAGCAAAAAAGTATATGCAAACTCTTCGTATTGGTACAGAAATGCTCATAAGACAATAATCCTGCTTGGGTTTTATGTACCAGACCTACATAGGAAAAACATATATTCAGTAAAAAGGTTTTACTGTCTAAATTCTCAGTGCTGCTGCCTAATTTATTCATGAACACATTCAAGCTCTCCTTTAGTGAAGAACATTGGATTTTTCTTTGCTAAGATAATGAACTGGCCACAGATAATACAGCAAGTACATATTGTTAAAAGCATCTGATTTCACAGAATCACAGAATAGTTGAGGTTGGAAGAGACCTCTGGAGATCATCTAGTCCGATCCCCCTGCTCAAACAGAGTGACCGAGAGCACGTTGCACAGCAAGTTTTGAATATCTCCAGAGAGGAAGACCACAGCCTCTCTGAGCAACCTATTCCAGTGCTCTCACAGTTACCCTTACAGTAAAGAAGTTTTTCCTCAAATGCAGATGGAATTCCATGTGCTTCAGTTTGTGCCTCTTCTCCTGCTGCTGGGCACCACTGAAAATAGTCTGTCCATGTCTCTCTTGTATTGAGGAGTCCAGAACTGTACTCCACATGCATAGAACAGCACTCTAGATGTGGTCTCATCAGGAATGAACAGAGGAAGAGGATCCACTCCCTTTACCCACTGGCAGCATACTTCCCAATGCAGCCCAGGACACCACTGGCCTTCTTCACCACAAGGGCACATTGCCGGATTATGGTTAGCTTGTCATCAACCAGAACTCTCAAGTCCTCCTCCACAGAGCTGTCTTCCAGCAATTCGACTCCCAGCCAGTACTGGTACCTGGGGTTATTTCTCCATAGATGCAGGACTCTGCACTTGCCTTTGCTAAACTTTACAAGGCTCCTTCTGTCCATCTTTCCAAACTCACCAGGTCTCTTTGGATGGCAACACAGCCCTCTGGTGTGTTGGCCACTCCCAGCAAACTTGCTGAGGATGCCCTCTGTGCCTTCAGCCATGCCATCGATTAATAAGTTAAATACTCAACTCCATACTGACCCCTGGGAGACACCACCAGCTACAGGCCTCCAGGTAGTCTGTGCACCACTGATCACAACTCTCTGATCTCCTCTGTTCAGCAAGTTCTCAATCCAATCCACTCTCCACTCATCTAAGCCACATTTCCTGAATATCCCTATGAGAATGTTATGGAATACAGTGTCAAAAACCTCGCTGAAATCGAAGTAGACAATACCCACGGCTCTCCCTCCATCTATCCAGCCAGTCATCCCATTGTAGAAGGCTATCAGGTTGGTCAAACACCACTTCCCTTTGGTGAACCCCTACTGATTCTTCCTGGTTACCTTCTTTTCCTTGACATGCCTATAGAAGGACTCCAGGATGAGCTGCTCCATC
Organism: Nothura maculosa; assembly: GCA_032353885.1. Taxonomy (NCBI): domain Eukaryota; kingdom Metazoa; phylum Chordata; class Aves; order Tinamiformes; family Tinamidae; genus Nothura; species Nothura maculosa. Next base: position 3,715,580 of record JAUBOD010000302.1, read on the forward strand.
ACCTTTTCAGGGATGGAGATGAGACTGACAGGCCCTTTTTTTGCCCTTTTTGAAGACTGGAGTGACATTGGCTTGCTTCCAGTCCTCTGGCACCTCTCCTGTTCTCCAGGACCTTTTGAAGATGATGGAGAGTGGCTTAGCAATAATGCATATCAATTCCTTCAGCACCCATGGGTGCATCCCTGCAGGGCTCAGCGTGGGGAGGTGTCTGGTTTGCCTGAATAACCTTTAACACTATCCTCCTTGACAAAGGGAAAGTCTTTCTCCAGACTTTCTCTCTTGCATCTTATGTCCACAGTCTGGGACAAGAGGACTTACCTGGTCAGTAAAGACTGAAGCAAAGAAGATGTTAATTAGCTCTGCCTTCTTTGGAACCTTTGTTACCAAGGCACCTTCCCCATTTAGATCACATTTTGGTGCTTACGCTTGGGATTTCACCTTATATGTGTCTTGCCTTGCAAGCAAGGCCTCTGAAAACAGAGCACTCAGAAGTAGCCACCATTTGTTCACCAACATACTGTATATAGTGCTGTATACAGCAATA
>JAUBOD010000302.1:3725147-3757322 GCA_032353885.1 Nothura maculosa
TAGGCTTCCTATCATCTATTACTTAACTGAGAAACTCCAGTCTCTAACTTCAGACAAGGATTTGCTTCCTCTCAGTTGGCTGTTTCCTCTCAGTTAGTTGTTTCTTCCTCTCAGTTACTTGTTTCTTCCAGCTCATACCTTCATGTGCCTTTCCAGTTTCTTACATCCTACATCTTCCTTTCTCATTCTGTCTCTTAATATTCTTATATGAAAATGTTTTTCCTTTCCTGCTATCATATCATCTACCTTACTGTCATTTGAATATAAAAGAATAAAGTCTAAGAAGAGTATAAAGCTTGACTGGTTAAAATTTAAAACAACATAGACAACAAATTCTGAAAATTGAGTTCAGAAAACATGTTGAAATTTCAAGCTCAGAAATGGAATTCCATTTTAGCCTTTATTCCATCTTGTATTTGTCAAGGACAAAGACCCAGTTACAGAAGGATGTGTCAAAAATATCTGACTGCAAAACAAAACAGGGTCTCCCTAGCTCCCAAGCAGCTTAATGATGAAGATGGGCAAAATATTTGAAATTTTCTAATAAAAATATTAATATCCAGTGATGTTAATGCTGTGCTGCCATTATAAAATGACTATCTTGGGAGAAGCTGCAAAATAATGCTGCATCACTTAGCTGAAGAGTACATTTTTTTCTGTAAGCCATAAACTGAAAGTATAATCTTGATCTTGTTGTAACTAAAAAGATAATAAATTTTAATAGTTTTTTTGCTACTATGTAATCATTTGGACACTTGTTAGTACTTAGTATTTGGGAACAAACTGCACTACATTTTTTACCTTATTTTTTAATTTGATGGGAAATTCTGATTAGTCAGTTCCATGAGATATGCAATAAATAATCTTTTAAAAGCATGCAAAAGAAAAAAAAAGTGAAATAAAACTACCATAACTCTTTACTTTCTTCATTTCTTATTAAGTGACCTCATCACCTTGTTTCAGACAAGAAGCTTCTTCTTTTAATGAAGTCAGTAGTGTGTTCAGCACAAAATATTTTAAAACCTGATTGGAGCCTTCGGTGCTCTAACAGTAACTAGCTATAATAATTGCCTGTAAAATGTGTAAGTTATGCTCCGTGTGCTTCACTGTTTGAAAGGAAATGTGTACCTTGGACTATCATGAAGGAGAAGTATTTAGTGTCCTAATCAGTGTATAGCCAGAAGGAAAAGGGAAAGAGTAACTCATTGTAAAATGCTCATGCTTGGGTTTGAAACTCAGGAGCTGCTGAGTTCCCAGAATGGAGCTCCTTAATCCTGGGCTACTTTGCCTGCACAGGGTCTAAGCGCCATTCAATGTGACATTGCCATACCACCACCTGTCACTAGGTCAGTAAAGACATGTCCAATCACATTCTGCTGACAACCTCTGAATGATCCTTAGCAGAAGTCTGTTTTAATTTGGGAAGGCTCTGAGGAGACAAATACTGACCAAAATACCACTTTTCTCACATAAAAATCTTATTTTAAGGTACCATGATTTACATGAGTAAAGACAGTGGGATCTGAGCCTCAGCATTTGGTTTGCTGAGCAGCTGAATTGCCATGATAAACATTTCAAAATGATGCTCTGGATTGTGCACATTGACTCCATTCTGTAATATTTTCTTCTACTATTCTATGCAGATGTACACATATTTACTTTTCAGAAATCCAAAAGAGCAGACAGAGATCTGTTTTGGTGCATGACATGATTCTCTGTAGATTAAAAAAAAAAAAAAAAAAGAAAAGAAAAATCCTATTTTGTATGTTATATCTTAGCAGGCTGCTGCAAGCTGTATTTCATAGGTATTTCATAGCCTTTGAATCCTGTAAGTGTTCTGCACAGATACTGAACTTACATCACCTATTGCAATAATACCTAGTAAAGTAACTAAGATACAAGCTGTTAAAACAAGCAGCGAAATACAAGGTGCCTTGAAAACCAAGCATATTAAATATTCAGACCACAGAGGCCACTCACCTATCCATTTAAAGAGTGTGACAACAGGGACTGGGATTATTTTAGTATCATTCTGGTACAAACTGTTATCTTCTATTGCATTTCTCTGACCCAGATACTTTTGGCATTGTTCTTAATGGGAAAGCTCATGGAAACAGCCAGAAGAGGTCCTCATTCATACAGTGATGTCTCATTAATTTTTGTGCTTTTCCAAGTTCAGCTGCAGTTGTTCTGACAAACAACTTCTCAGGACTTTAGGGAAGGAAGGTAGAGCAGAACAGCATGATAGTATGTTCCATATCAAGGAATATTTGAGAACTTCAAAAACTTTACTGACACATAAAAATTGACAGACGTCTGCGGGGAGGGATAAGTAAAATTTTCCTGCTACAGTGAATTAGCTTAATTGCTCCTTGTTCTTAGGCACTGAAGACAGCAGAGCTCTGAAGATGGAGTTTGCCTCTCATCTCCTTGCCACACTCAATGTGGCAATTAGTGAGAAGGAGATCACACAAAGAAAAGGCAAGAGATCCTATGCAGGAACAGCAAATACAGAGAAATGCACAGAGAGAAAAGCATCCTGAACTCTGTATCAGCAATGAAATCTAAAGCTGTTACTACTGTGTGCAAAAGAGTAACAAATTTGCAAAAGAGCATCAATATCCTAGATTATTTTTCTGTGAGAAAAATAAATTCAAACTTGATAGTCAAATAATGAAACGTAAGAAATTTATTGAGAGCAAGATAAAACAAAAATAAAACCTATGATAATGTACAAATCTAGAGGGCCCACATCTCATTTTCCATGTGCAATTTCAGTCAATTCATGTTGAAATGGGTAGACTTTCATTATGGTCAAGGAAAAGTAACAAAAATTATCAGAGACATGGAATACACAGTCTGTATGAAAGGAGACTAAGATAGTATTGTCCACTGTGACCAACAAAACGCAGATATGAAGAAGAGTGTGTAATTTTTTTTCTAATTCATATCTCCTATATCTAGTGGAATATTATTATGTATCATCATGTAATCAAAGGGAAAAAAATCATTTTTAAATGCAGCAGAAAAGTCAGATACATTGCTACATAATAATGTGAGAATATACCATCAACATCACACTTATAAAGGAGTTCCAATAGCCTCATGGAAAATAACCTCCTCAAGGCTATTTGGTAACAATATTACAAAGACAATTCAGGCATTCCCTAATAGCTGTTTCCTGGAATGCAGTAGGATTGCAGTATTCATTGCTTTTTCTCAAGCTCTTCCCGAGCATCTTCACTTAAGCATCACTGGACAGGATGTACACCTAGGCAGGCCTCTGATCTGATGCAATACAACAATATCTGCATTTGTATCTTTATTACAGAGCAAACAACTCTGTGTCTGTTAACAGAGCAGCTGAAGGGCTATGAAGGTGCTAGCACTTCTCTGCATGGAGCATCTTTCTAATAGGTTCACATTACCTATAAAATTGTAAATAAAAAGCCATGAAACGGCATTTAAGTATGAGAAGAAAAAAAAAATAACAATGAAATTGTAACTTCTTCACAGATATTTTAGAGGCTGATCTTGTTCAGCGAGTTTGCAATCTTGCAAGCTTCTGCCAAGTAAAATCAGAGAAGAGGAGAGAAAAAAAACCAGTGTAATTCTTCAGTGTTTTCTATGGATGTTTTAGCATCTAAATGTATTTCTAATGACTGATTATTCACACTAGCAGAAAAAAAAAGGAGTTCCTTCTATTAATATTTGATAGGAAGAGCACTTAACCATTCACACTGTATCAGGAGGGGGTAGATCCGATTTCAAGCTTATTTCACAACATTCCTAGTGTTAATTAATAACATCTGAGCCCTAAAATAATGATCCATCCTGCCAGACACTTGCATCTGTTTATAAACATAACTGCTAGAATATATTCATGTATTGTACAAGCATATACAGCCGGAACACATTGTATATTTCAACAACAGGAGGAAAAACAAGAGTAAGTAGTTTGAAAAAGATCTCTTTTTTTAGATGTATGAATCCAACAGACTAGCAACAGGGAAAGACCCAACCTGCTAAGGGTTAGCTGAGATTCCTAGCAATTATGGATTCAGTATATTTTTTAATATCTAAGCCTATAAATAAAAATATTTTTCTGGTGATTATTTTCTCAGAGTGATTTAAAAGTCCAGCTCATTTTTCTGTCTCTATTGAAAATATATTAATCCTAAACTTACTCATTCCAGTTCATTAGGTACTTACCACAGTTTTTCCTTTGCTTACCTAATTCTTTAATAGTATATTTAAATACCATCATTAAATCAGGACTTTTACTTGTTCACCGGCTCACATTGAGCTCATTTTTGAAATTTTCCAGTGATTTTTTCTCATCACTTTTATGAATTCAAATTTCATTATCTGCCATTTTTAACCATCAGCACAATTCTTTCCAGATCTCTACTCTTACTGCTTACCCCCGATACGTAACGAGAGAAACTTAGAAGTCCTTTCTCAAGAATCACTTGCTATCCTTTTGCCAAAGCCTTACATGAAAATTGAGGACAATTTCGTGCAGAGCTCCCTTGACAGGTGGGCTCATTTGCAACTTGAACTGAGATGAATCTTCCCCTATCATCCACTGAAGTGCATATTCACTTATTTAAGTTAGTGCACATCTTCAGAAATGTTTAAGGCAGAGTGCAGAGGAGTTTTGTTGCTTCTAAACATTCAAATAAGAACTACAAATATCTCTCTGCACACTCATAGGCAAGTTTGGCTATTGCTGATATCTTCCATTGCTCTTCTGATATTCTTCAGAATCTTTGCAGACAAAGGCAGACTTCGTATCCTCCCCTTCCCAAAAGAAAAAACAGTCCAGAAAATAAAGCATTATCTAATAATTTTCTACAAATATTTTAATGCACATTTTGAAATAAATTTAAGATAAATTTTAGGAAGGAAAAAAAAGCAATGCAATATGTAAAATTCTTAATGAAGCAAAATAAAAACTCTTTAGTTCCTTAAGAGAGTTGAGAAAACTATAAAGATTAAGTATATCTTAACATTAAGAATTACTTCCTGAAGGCAACTTCAGTCTTGGTCTTCTGAAGAGCAGAAGTATGTCATGAAAAGGGGAATCCAAAACCTGTGGAGGTTTTATTCAAGTTGGCAAACTCAAGTTGCAAATTACCTAAATGTTACGAGCCACATAGCTTGTTACATAATTGAAGAAGCAATGGCTGTTCACCATCTGGTTCTTCCTGTGAACTTACTCTTGTTTAATTCTTGCTGTACAACATATCAGTATTCAATTACCTGCACTCTATAAGATGTTATTTATTTGTATATATATAGATATACTGCAAAAAATAGTTATATTGCAGTTAGTTCATATGCCTTAAATATAAGTGACAAACTGTCTAAAAACACAATTCTAGTTTAATCTAGAAAACTAAAGCCAAGATTCAGGTTTTAAGAATGAAGACAACTTTACACATACAACTCAAATCAGGCAGTAGTGAGGTAAGAAATGATTGCATTTTGAAAGAACAAGAGAAATACTGTCATACAAGAAAGTGAACTAGCAAGAGCCAGTTGGATAAATTACTCTCATAACTTTATACTTCAGTATACAATTATAACTTCAGTTTACAATTACGAAAACAGCCAAAAAAGGAATCTGAACAGAGATTCAGTATCTTCCAAAAACTCTAATATTGCACTTCAAAAAGACAAGGATTGTTTTAAGTCGAGATGTGCTGTTTTGTTTGTTGTTGTATTTGTTAGAGGGAAACAAAACAAATGGAAAATTCAAGTAACTGCTGTAGAAAAGTTTTCCTCATCATCTGTAAGAGCTCTGAAATCTAATTTTGACAAGACAGTAATTCCGTGCAAACAAATACCATTTTGTGAAAAGAAGGAAAGCAAGGAAATGCAAAAGTTGTGTCAGACCATTTCCCAGTTGTACTGGATGTTTTTGCTGTCAATTTAGATTTCATCACATTTTTCTAAAACACCTGTTAACAATGAGAAACTGTGATGGTCATAAAGACAAAAGTGTTTGTGCATGTTGGTGTGTGTTCAGTTACTACAAGGATGTTTCACCCTTTGGAACAAATCCATCTGTTATTTGCAGCTGTTTCTCATGTGTACTGCAACTTACTTTTAAGTCTGATAAGACAATATTACTGTTCTCCTATTTTTTTCTTTTAAGTGTGAAAAAAACTACTTAAAATATTTGAATGTTACTTATACTACAGGAACAACACTTAAAGAGTCTATATGTGGGTGAGTGTTTTACTTTAGCTAATATTATGCTTTCAGCTCGTGCATTCACTCAGGGCTTTTTAAGACACTCATTAATTAAAAAGAAATGTAAAGTGTTCTTACTGACTCTCATGATAGCTTGGCTAGAACATATATTGTATAAATGAGAAAACAAGCAATGCAAAATAGTTCAGAAGGCCACACTTAAACCCCCAAAATAAAGAGTTTCAGTTTTCACATTGATCAGAGAGATGAACTCTGTCCAGAAAAGACAGTACTGTGAAGCAGAACCTGCACTGTTGCAGAGCAATCACACCGTTTACATGTCATATCATCAGGCTATAGACTTTTGAATAATGCTAATTTGTAAGGCATTTATTTCTTTAATATGGAGGTAGCATGGATTGAAGTCTTGAGTAAATCTCAGTGATTCTTTTATAGTGATTTCTAAAATTCACTGAATTAACTGGTATTTCAACAGATCCATTGCTCTTTATGTATTAGGATGAAAATCAGAAATACCTATGGTAGGGGGAAATGATTTTTTTCTAGCTATTTAGAGAGTTTTTCCAGCTTTTGTTTTGCACTTTCAGGATCACAGATTATATTCTTCACCAAGACAGAATGCTCTTTAAACTGTCCTCGGCAGCTATTCTCCTGCTCTGTTCTTAAATGTTCCCTTAACAAGGATTACACCACCTCCCTTAGCCCATCCTATGCCTAGTTGCTTAGGTGTCCTTTTTGGCACAAAATATTTCCTGATGTTTAAGCCTAATCTTCCTTATCACAGTTAAAGACCATTACTTGTGATCTATTCCCAGTGGACTTAGGATGAAGCCTATTATTTTCTGTTTGCACAGCCTTTTACATGCTTGAAGATGTTATCTTCTGATATCCTCCATTTTTAACAATATTAGTTCCTTTAACCATCCTAACAAGATTTTTTTTATTATTATTATTTTTGATCTCCTGTATATGACACTTCAGACTCATGTTTAAATTATGGCCCAGTACAGTTCCTACCCTCTAGACCTTGTTTTAGTTCTTCCCTAATCGTGTCTCTATACAGATGATATATGCATTCTTAAGTATAGCACTTTACACCAGTCCTTCTTGGATCACATCCCATTTATTTAAGACAAGCACCATGCAAAAATAAATAACTGAAAATGCTTCAGAGAAATAGGGAAGGAGGCAGAAAAAATAAAATCAGCAATAAAAAAAAAAGATTTAAATAGATACTGACAACTTGGAGACGTGGGCTGGGAAAGAAGCAAGTTGACATTTGATGGGGATGAGCACAATATAAGGTGCTTAAAAAGGAAAAGTGGTAAAATAGAAAAGAGTGGCTCAATAGCAGCTCTGTCCCATCTTCTATTACACCAAAGACTGCTGCGCAGAGGACTGAAAATTACCTATTGCTATAGTCTGGATAAATCAAGAAGTAATAGGCATCAACTGCCGTAAAGTCTTAGGTGAGACTTTGGGAAAACCTTTTTAACACTAAGTGTAGTGAAACACTGAACTTGAATCTCTTTGGTAAGATTATAGAGTGTCCTTCAGCAGAAATCTTCAGGATTAGAAAAATGTGTATCACAAATAACCAATCCAGAAGATAACACCTGCCTTGCACAGGAGAGTGGAGTTGGATACTTCCAACTCCATTCGAGTTGTTCCAGTTGTCCCAACAAGCCACGCCTACTCTGTAGTACTTAGATCTAGGCCATGTTTCTTTAACTGTTTTGGAGCCAAGGAGGCAATATCACAGACACTATCAGCAAAGGCAATATAAGAAGTTTTATTAAAGATATCTTGCTTATAGTTGGCTGTCTATCCCCTACTCCATGAGATCACAGGAGGTAATTACATTGGTTTGATATGATTTTTTCTCTTCAAGAGATGCTTCTTGTTCTTGCTAAATGATGCACTTATTTGTACTTTTCTGGGTTAAGACTGACTGATTGTGTCCTCATTGTCACAGTCCTTCTCCTTCCTTCTTGCTTCTCTCATCTTTAGAAAAACATGAGTACTGCTTTCCATATCCATCTTCTAAAGCCTCATCCTCCCTCCATGCCTTCCTGAAGCATAGACAGACTCAGATACCTCATTAAGTATTCCAGGGTGAGTTTCATCAGGCCCAGCCAATTCACAAGCATCTCTAACCTGTTTCTTTTTTTTTTTTTTTTTTTTTTTTTTGTTACGCGAGTTAGAGCACTTACCCATCTGTCACTGATGTTCATTGTGTTAGCCATCTGGCCACATTTATCCTGGTTACTGAAATATGGGCAAAAAACGCACTTAAACACTTCAGTTTTTCCTATATCTGATAAGAGTTTTCCCTTCTCTCTATGATTTATTCAGCACTTCCTTCTCCTAGTAATACATATTAAAAAATATTTTTGTTATCTTTCTAGTCTCTGCCTGCACTAACTCCTTTGAGCCCTGGCATTTTTTATTTTGTACCTATGCGGTCCAATTTTTGAGGTTTTTAATTTTATAATGGACAAAGTAACCAAATCCTTCAGTGTCAAATAGTAAAATACTAACACATAATAAATGAGGAAAATAGAATTTTAGAAAGCTTAATGAGACTCAAGCACAGCTTTGAGTAAAAAAAAGTTAAGTAAGACAGTCTATGCTGATGTAAAACTATTTTGTAAAATGATATTTTGTAAAACAGTAAAAAAATTGCATTTTGTAAAAATGTAGAAAAAAAACAATCCATAGACTCACTGTCTCATACACAATTTTTACTTGACCGCTGAACTGAAATACCAGATATTTATCTGCCTCCAGAGGTAGATCATCAGTTTTGGAACCAAGAATAACTGAAATTGGGTATTTTTTTTTCCTGTAAATTCCAGGAATTTTACATTTACATGTAAAATTTTCCAGGAAAATTTAATTTGTATTACAATCCATAAAGAGTCATTTAATACAGCCATTTAGTTGCAAATACCCTATTTGAATTAGTAACCTTCCTAGATTCAGCATGAGAACTTTTTTAGCACATTTGCAATAGCAGTCAGTATTTGGAATTTTTGTCTGTTGCTGGAGAGAGATTCTACTGATCAGCACATTGCAGACACCTAAACCTAATGACACGTCCTTGGAAATAAGACTTTGTAACATAGCACTATTGACCATAGTCAGTTGTCAGAAGCTGACCTGAAGGACAATAATATCTCTTGAAACAATGTAAGATAGTTTAAATACAAGTGTTAAAGATCTATAATTCCTTTAGGAAAGAAAGGAGAGTCTGGACAGGAGGCAAATATGGAAAAGGCCCCTTCCCTTGCAATGGAAAAGCTAAAGGAGCAGTCAGATGAATAGGAAGGTTTGAGAAGTTTGCTGAGTCCATAAATTCATTGGCTGCCAAAGCATATCTTACCTATAATATTATGTATTCTCTGAACTGAATTATGTTTGCCTTTACACCTAAAGACACCTGAAATCTTTGAAGCACGACCGAACCCCTCTAAAACATCTGCTCTTGTTTGCCCACCAGCTACTGCTTTTGATATGAGCATGACTGGTTGCCTTGGTGAAGGGTTCGAAACCCTGTTAACTGTAGGATCGAGTCTCACTAGTAATCCTCTGGACTGAAATCAATGGAATAAAGCTGCAGGTTCAGAAGGTGATCTCAGGTTTTCAGAAGCTTGTAATTCAAAAGCACTTGGAACTCACTGTGGAAACACACTCAAAACAATATGCCATTAGCAGTAAGAATATACTTCGCAGCAACCATAAGACCTTTTTTCCTCTATTTTTATCAAGACTTCTCAGGGAGATCACAGCACTGCCTGTCTTGCTGCCACCATTGGGTCCCAGCTCCCCATATCTGCTCCCTGACACACCAAGAAAAGAGAAATACTGAAAGGAGATTTTCCTTCCCTCTGTGCAAAGGTTTTATGGGAAAAAAATGGGTGTTACAAAAGAAGACCAGAAATTAGCTCAAGATGGCTGTGTTTCTGGGGCAGTTTGTCAAAAACGGCAAGAAGAATGAAAAATGTGCGTTAATGTCTCAAGCAGCAGCTCTTACTCTGTATCTGGCCCAGTTCAGCAGCAGTGCAAAGGCCAAGACATTCAGACAGCTGAAGATCATCCCTTTTCCTAACAGAGAAAGTGGTCTTGAAAGTAGCTGAGGTACTTATCTCTACAGAGAGAACAGGGTTGGAAACCTGGAACGTGGCCACATGTTTCCAACCGCCATATTTAATGGTGATTCATGTCAATGAGGTTGATGAACAACATGGCTGTAGAAGAAACAGTGGCCAGTCAGAAGACACTAATTCACTGGCTGACCATCTTGCCCTTAAAATGGCTCCTCTAGTATTTCTTTTTTAAGAATCCACAAGCCTTCTTGGTCTCACATCTTTTTCCTTCTCCACAAAATCTATGAGGAAAAAGAAATGCTTCCTTCCCGCAGCTAATCCCAGCTATTTCTGAGAGATAGCTCAAAGCTTCCCAGCTTTTGGAGGACACTCCCTCCCTCCTATCAGCAACACAGAGGGCAGAGAAAGGGAAAGGTTCCTGTAAAAGACAGTATTTATTTTGCCTCTCATTTGTTCTCTCTTTAGGAACCATCCCTTATACTTAATGTTCAAAAAGTATCTTAACACAGTCCTGTCACAAATAAACACAGAGGCAGACAACCAACAAAAGGTCTTTGATACATTAAAAGAAAAAAAGTAACTGTAAAATTCTCACCCAGTAGTCTGACTATGCACATGCCAGGAGAGCACAAAGGATGTACATTCTCAGGCAAGGCTATTTGTGCCTTCTCTCAGATTTGTGTCTAAAATATGAGAGGACATAACAGATGTATATTACGTTGGATAAGTAGCATACACATCAAAATCACATTTCTTTGTGTGGTACAGCAAGGAAGAGTGTCTTTTTCTTCCCGGTAATTAGAGGGTGCAGCAGATGGTGAGGTTTACTGTACTTGGTAAGGTCCATTAAAGGAACCCAGGCTGCCAAGTGATTCTTCATTACAATAAGCCTGTTAAAATGTACCTAGGAGTTTTCCTAGGGTTTGGGAAATATTCTCTTGTATAGTAATATCCTTTTAATATCATTGCTCTCATTCCTACCCAATGACTTTCTTTCTGTCAGATCATATGCACCAGAAAGATTAGTCAAATTACAATAACACCTAGAGGAACCAAACTGTATGTATACATGGCCAGATACAATCTCTGTCACTACCCCAAAGAGCTCATAAGTTAAGCAGAAGAAAGAAATATTATCATCATTGCACAGATTAAAAACAAAGGCACAGAAGTCAGATCTTGTTTGCTACTTCAAAGAAAAGCTGTAGCAAAGTGGGACTATAAATACAGATCTCTTACACCCATGACAGTGTTTCACAGCCACCAACCTTTTGCCCTTTTAAGTTTTGTCTCGAGCCATGATATTTTGGTACCTGACATCCCCAAAAGAGCCATACCTTTCCTTGAGAAGATTTTTGCTTTATTCTATTTTTTATTTCATATTTTCTTTCAGCTCTGGTAGATTGCACAGAGGTACACACAGAGATGTGAAATGAGCGGTGGTTACTTCCTGCCATGTTTGTTGCTTGGGATAAATAAGAATTCATGTCAGGGGGCGAAAAATAATCATTTCCCTCTGTATGTGAGTCACCCAATTTGCTGCAGCACGTACACTTCCATCCTAAATTGAAAGGGGTTATAAATGAAGAATTTTCAATATTCCTTCTGTGACTGCCATATAAGTTCATAGGGTTTCTCAGGGGTGATAGAAAGCAGAAATCAGCATTAATCTTTCCCCTTCAATCCAGGCATTGGAGCACTCTGTCAATATTTTTTCCCCATAAATTATTAAGAGGAAAAGTAATTCCATCCTTCCTTAAAAGATATGTTCAGAATAACAAAGATAGCCACCACACAGCGAATTCCTTCCAGTCACTTCTCTGTCACATTGCATGAGAGAACTTTGTTTCAAAACAGAAGTTTTCAGAAGCAGAAATACTGCCACTGCTGCAGGGTGCTTATCCCAAGCTACTTCCAGCAGGCAGCTGCAACCATAGCAGCAACTCCTGGGACACAGGACTTGGGGCCTCCCTTTACTGTTTCCCCAGAAACAGGGCGAGCACAGAGGCATTTCTTGCCTGGCCTATGTGCAAAGAATCTGACACTAAAGGTGCCACACATTTACTTCAAAGTGCCTAATTATGGGCTTAACGGGCCACAGAAAGATATGAGTGATTATGAGCAAGTGAGCAATTGCAAGGTCATGTACATATTAGAACATATGCACAAATAATGGCCCTAGTACAATAATTGCAAACAAGTATCAAATATTCAAGTGCCAAATATGTGATCAGCATTTCGGCTATTCAACTACATATCCCCATGCAAACATAAACATGTTAAGTGGTCACAAAGCACACATTTAATGCAATGGGATATAATGCAATATTACAGAGCTCGTTAATAACTAATTCTAACTGCTTTACAGTTAGAATGCTAAGCTGGCTATTGTTTTGCAAGCAACATGCTTGCTTGACACCTGAACAAGGACGTTTAATGACAACTCCGAAACTGATGTGGATCCACTGCTGAAAAGGTCAAAAAGTCCCTCAACCAGCTAGAGAGACTTAAAGGACTAGACAAAACATGTTGCAAGAATTTCCAAATTAAAGCAATAGAGAAGTTCTTGATCAAAATGACTACATACATAAACACTGAACATATTTTTGTACCAGCTATAAAGCTATAAAGCAGATGAAACCAGTATTACACCACATGCTATCAAATTACTCTCTGGGCTAAGTTAGCAAGTATTCCCTGTAAAAGGAATTTTCTCAAATACATTGCCTATAAGTCAACTTGAGTTGTTGCATTTTCCATGTTTCTGTTGATTTTGAGATTGCTGTCTCTCCAGAGAGAGAGACAGACATTGAGGGCAAGTAGATCACTGCAAACACAGTGAGAACAAAGGAGGAACTCCAATAAGCTCCTCATTCAGAGAGGAGAAAAAATAATCTCTAAAAAATAGATCAATTCACCAAATTAACAGATCTTTCCTAGTTTATAAAGAACTTAGATCAAAGCACACTGTTTAAGGAAAAGGAAAAAGAAAGGAGAGAAAAAAATGTTATTTTTACATCCCTTTCTGGACCAAGAAAGGATCAGTCATCTCTTTTGTGGTGATATTCCTACACAGCAATATGCTTTCAGGAAAAGAAGCTTGATTGGTACTTACCTTGCCAAAACAAAGGTAGAGCACAGGCAATCTCAAAGGTTAAGAATCTGCAGTTTGTAGGTACCCAGTCAGCACTTTATGCCCCAATGTTGCTTTTTAGGGAGGCAAATTTCAGTCATGTTAACCACTGAGACAGTGTAATGTATTGGGAGAAAAGGATATGAGTAGGTTATTAAAAATGGGAAACAGAGGCAAAGCTACAACATCTTATAAAAGTATGCCCGTATGCTTCTGGATAATGGTAAGTGTTCCTATTTCTTTATCTGGGTTTTAGTTTCAACCTTTTGCTTTGTTTTGGTACATTGAAAAAGAAGTTCTTAAACACAAAATGAGATTTAATGAAGTAGTAACTTGATATTAGTAATAATAATCTTATTTCTATATACTGAAGAGAAAAATTCTGATCTAAAGCTGATGTAAATTGAATGATTCAACAAAGAGCAAGATCAGAGAACTTCAGAATACTTCAAATGTTTGAGTCTTTTTTTTTTGTCTTCTGTGCATTTGTTTCACATGTCTTTCAATCAGGCAATATAACATTTATGGCGGTGGGATTTGTGAGTGAAGTGGAATGATTCTACGAAAGACTGAAGATTTTGAAATATCAATTGTCAAATCAAAAAACCCCAATTCATCTGCAATATCTTTTAAGGCAAACTCCTTAACATAAGACCATAAAAATAACTATACTGACTAGCTAGCCCACTGTGCTGTCTCCCACAAAAGCCATGTGAGGGTGATTGCAGAAGGATATAAGAGCAGAGTAAATATATATAATTTTTCTCACTTAATAGTTTTCCAGTATCCAACTGTTCTTAGCTCAGGGAAGTACTGAGCTACCTGTGATTTCCTCATGTATTTCTTTTTCACAAGCTTGTAGAGTCTCTCCTAGCCATCCTGAAATTTCTAGTTTGCTCAAGGTGTTTTTGCAAAGACTTCCTCAGCTCTTCTGCCTTCCCAGATTGTCTGCCTTGCAGGCCAGTAACCTCCTTGGTTTTGTTTGGATTATGACTCCTGTGACCATCATATTGCCCCCTCGTTCAGGAAGCAACAATTAGCAGCAGATTTTTTCTGCTCTCTCCACAGCATTTGGTATTCTGTAGATCTCTATCACAACTCCCTTCTTCCAAGTCATCTATTTCCCAGACTGAGGAATCCAACTTTACTGAGTAATGTGTGATATGGAAGCCATTATAGACATTTGATCATCTTTACTGCCACCCTCTAAACTTTTCCCATTTCTGCTCCATCCTTTTTGAGATGAGGAGACATTATTTGAGCCACAAGTGAGCCATGGGTTTATATTGAGTCATAATGATGTTCCTGGCTTAGTCTCTGATCCTTTTCTCATATTTCTGAACATTTGAATTGCTTTTTGACTGATACCAAGCACTGAGTTCATGTCTGCATGGAACTATGAGTCATAACCCCAAGATTTCACTCCTGAGTGGTGATGGGAACTCAGAGCCCATCATTTTATATGCAAAATTAGGATTGTTTTTCCCATGTGCATCACTTCATATTTATCAATTTTGAGTTTCATTTGCCTCTTATTTAATAAGTGTTCTGCTTTGTATGAGCTATCCATTACTGTCTTCCAGAATATTCTTATTTGCTACTGTATGTGTTCTTTTGTATTTAAAAACTCATGTTTTTCAACAATAATTGTGCTAGCTGTTTCCACAATACATTATTAACTTGCCCTTTAACTCAATTACAGAATGCAAAACGGCACTTTGTATTTTCAATTAAAGTGCTCCAATTGTCAGAAAACAGCAGTGTTCATATTGCCAAGTACAGCAAGTAATAAAAATTCCTAAAATTGTCTTCACAGTCACAGATAATGATACATGAATTTTGTCACATCATTTCAATTCAGAGAGTCATATGGGTTTTCTGCGAAGCTTTTTAGGCATGATTACCTGGAATATAAACAGTATGGGATTGATATAGTATTATCTGATATGGAATTAACTGATGCAGAATAAGCAGTTAATCAAGGATAAGTGTCCACAAGAGTTAAACAATAATACTGCTTACCTTATTCTCTTGGACTAAAATTGAAACATGACTTTCTTTTTGACAAGTTCCCAGTCAGAAAGTCTAAGACATTTTCACCACAAAATTTTTTTGTACCTAGAAAAGTAGCAAATACATTTATCTAAATCAAAGTGAATCCGTGATTCTCTCTCATGTAAAAACTTAATAATAAATATTTTTGTCAGGCTAAAATATCCTAGATTGTAAAACAACAAGAAAACAGTTAAGAAGTTGTAGCTATTTGCACATGCACCTTCTGAAACTGTAGGAAGCAAACCTCCAAAATAGAGTGAGCAAATTTTCAAACAACATGAAGATAATTACTTAAATTGTATTTTTTAAAAACTGTATTTCTTAATTGTGGTTGAACACTTCTGGTGCCATTACTCATACGCATCCACTTAAAAGAGTATATTACATCATATCAAGGGAAAAAGCATTAATCCGGCCCTGCCTAAATGTCATCTTCCAAAAGAACCATATCAAATTAACAGACAGTTTATCCATTTACTTCATCTGAGATGCTATCCCACATAATACTGAAAAGTTTGCAGAGTGAATACTTTGGAATTTTAGTCTGCAGAGCTAGCTGATAAAATCATTTATCTTAAATACAGATAAAACTACAATTGTGAGAAATTTGCACTTTTCTTGGCAGCATAGTGCATAGAGGACATACATGCATGCCCTAGTAATAAAATCTACCTGAAGTTCCTGGAAGAACAACTTCCCTTTGAACTTTCTTTAGGGAAGGAACCTTCAGAGATACTTTCTGCATCTCAAATACAGTCACATGGGTCCACCTGCTGTGAGGTGATGATGATAAACTATGTTAGTCAGCTTTGCTAGTCACTTCTTGCTTGAAACTGGACTAATAGGAATGATAGGACCAGAAATTAATGCCTGAAAAAAGGAAAGAAAAAAAAAACAGTTTGTGGCTACAAGAATCAGAAGAATTTTATAGAGCAGTAAATAAACTTAGGTGTTTTGCAGGACACATACGAGCATAAGAGAACACCTATGCTCTAAATTTAGAGGCAGTTGATATGTAGGTGTCTCTGAATGGATGTCATCAAGGTTACTCCACACTGGTTACTCTCAAAAGCACTTCACTCCCCTTTATATTTGTTGTAGATACATAACAGTGTCAGTTAATCACAGAACAATTAAGAATAAGATGGTAGGACAAGCTATTTGATTCATGGGCTTACTTCATGAACTCAAACAAAACCAATGAATACTTTAAAGTAGAATTGTGTCCATGTAGTTGTATGGCTGAAAACAGAGAAGAGTAATTATAAACAGGCTGCAAAAGCTAAGACCTGCAAAGTTGGAGGAAGTCTGAATTTACACATAACTTCATGTGGTTTTCTACAGAATTAACCAAGAATGTTCAATCTGCATTTAATTAGGATTACAAAGAGCATTTGATCAAAGTAAAGTAAGATAAATGTGAGGAATTCAGGGGAAATGCAGTCAACAACACAGGGCACTTGGGCCTATCCCCTGGTTATGAGGAAGCAGGGCGCCAGGACAGCCCCAGGCCCGATGGCATTGGGCCCTGCCACGAGGATGAGATAGGATGAGGCCAGGGCTGGATGGGGATGATAGGCCCATGGGTGGGCTGTGGTGTGGCTGGAGCCTGCCCAACAGCAGCACCATGGGGCAGCAACTGATGGCCCTGCGCTGGGCCTGAGCTACAGGTTCAAACATATGTTGGCAGTGATGCAAATCCCTCTGTTGCTCATATCTGTACATTCAACTGGTTATGCCAAAGGGCCTCCAGAGCGTGAAACACATTGAGCTCAACTTGTGCACCAAGACAAACTCATGGGCAAACCTCAGCATTTGTCTCTTTGTAGTTTCTAGGCTCTCAGACCGAGATCTTGCAAGTTAAGTGTTCTCAGCAGTAGCTCTGCTCACCTTCTAAGTAACATAGGATCATATTTTTCCCTATGGCATGTTTCTCTGCTGCCATAAGATGTGGACAATGCCTCCTTTGCTAGGCTCTAATTTTTCACCTAAACTTGCCAATGGATTTGTGCACTCTTTGAAATGCCATGTGGCCACCAGTGTGGCCACCTGTGGCCTGCAGAAGTTGACAGTTATTCAAAGTAAGTAATTTGTTACTGTGATATTTTTTTCATACCCAAACTCGCATTTAAAAAAGACAAGAAAAGAAAAGGGGAAAAAAAAGATAGTCTGGGATGGTCTGGGATGCTATGGAAAGAGAATCTCACTCAAGGAGTATTCCAGAGCCAGGCTGAGGAAAGATGAGTGAGCATGGGAGTCAAAGCCACATCTCTAGTGGTACAGGACCTCCCACCTGCTCTCCACTCTAGGAAATCCCTTGTTGGTGGTTGCATGTGGTAATGTACTAACCAAGCATAACCAAAAACAGCAATGTTGGGCTTATGTTGGGGGTCGCTTAGTTTGTTTTCTGCTCAGATGACCATTAAATAAAAACTGCAAGCCTGGGAGTTTCAATCTGGCCTAGTAATTTACAAGATTTTATGGTCATTTCATGTAATTCATTCTCCAATGCAGTAAACTCCATGCAGAATGGCAGATGACATTTTAAATACTCCAGAACTGCAGAAGGCAAACTTTATGGGCATTATGAAATTTCCCTCCCCTTCCCAACGAACATTCTCCTAATGATGTATTTGCAATGTTGATGTAGTTTTATTTTACGGGACAATTGAGCCTGTTCTCCCTAGGCAGTGATATATCTGCAACAAAAAGAAGCCCCAACGGACATCTATTCTCCCTAGGTGCACTTTATCACAAAGAATGAGTTGCCAAACCCTATTCAGACATGCTTATATGCTCCTTTATCTCTTTTTGAGGCACATTTTAAAGAGATGAAGAAAACATAAAGATGTTTGAGTCACATTATTAGCCTGTGCTGTTTTGTAACATATTCCTCGTAATATTTTGAGGAAGACTCCACAAATAGGATGTATCTGGAAAGTCTGGTCTCTTTACTGGCCTCCCACAGTTCTAAAGGAAAATAAAATCAAAAGAAACCTTAGCAGAGCTTAAAAAAAAAGTTGTTATTGTTGCCTTTAGAACATCTTTCTAAATTAAGAGCATTTTAATTCAATTTTAATACTGGAAAAACAAGATCTGCATTGTCCACATCTGCTTGTTAGAGAAAATAAGAAATCATTTTGGGGAAAGAAGATGCAGAATGACTGTCCTTCCTGTGCTTTCAGTTCTTCACTTGTTCATTACCTTTCAAAGATGGGAGAGGCTGAGGCAAGTGGCTGCAGCAGCAGATCTTTTGTTGCACTAGCATGATTCATTCACCAAAACTTATGCAATAGCTGCAGCATTGGCCCAGTAGAAAAATAGTAAATAATCAGGCTGTAAAAGACCATATAGCACTGCATACCCATGAGGGCCTAAAGAAGGTTGTGTACTTTCCACTGCTGCTTTTTGGGAAACACTATGACTTGAACCCAAATTCCATATGTAAATCTTTGAGGTGGTGCTGAGCTGAGCCAAGGGTACCTACAATTAATGTAGCTATATTATTTCCAGATCCACAGTATGCAGAGCCACTGAGGCATCTCCACACCCAGGGTCTAGGCCTGTTACTTTAGAAACAGCATTGAGTTTTGTTTGTCAATTCAGATGTCTTCTTTTTATCTGTGTCTTTCACTTGTCTACATAGCAAAAATACCTTTATGAGCCAGTAGTATTTGATGAAGTTTATCTTTGGAGGGCAGGATATTTTCTATAAGATAGTAAACATACCAAAGTTCTAGGTCCATTTGGAATAGATGGTCATGGATTGCTATAGCTTGGCACATCCTCTGAATTACAAATTCCTTTTGTGAAGTCTTTGCAGATAAAAGTAAAGGGATGAAAATGAAAACTGAGAATCCAAAGGTTGGTTTGTGTGCATTTCTTGTCTCCCACAGTTGGATGAAATCACATGGATCAAAACTAGTTCAAAATCTCCAGAGTGTTGTAAAACATTATTATCATCTTCTATGTAGGCGGAGTCTGCATCATTTCATGTTGCTATTGGTTATCTCTAAAGATAAAGTTGCATAGAGTAGAATGGGAAAAACATAGTAGGTATCAAATCCACAGCGGAAACCAACAAAGTACCAATCAAAATTTAAAGCCAGAAGGACTTATATTTAACTCAGATTTTGCTATTGGAATCAAGCAATTTTCTTCAGATTTTCTAAGAAAACTTTCATCCATTCATATTGCAGGTGAATCACCTGGATCAGCTACAGTCCTGTTCTCTCTCACAGATACCCATCCGGGCTAAAAGTCTGCATTTCAGGCAACTTCAGTACGTAGTGGTTCATCCCACCATTACAAGCAATATTCAGACAATTATGCCAATCAATCAATGCTGTGATAATGTTGTAAACACCATATTGGTGAGACTGGAATTTTCCTGGGACCTAAGCATGTCTTTGGTAAGACATCATTTTGTGATGGACAACATAGCCAAATGCAGTTATATAGAAAAAAATATCCCAGACATAGACACAAGCGTATTACATCAGCCAAATTCCATTATCCTTTATTCTTCTGTCATAAGGATGAACAATGTTTTGATCTTGCTGACAGGAATAAGACCGTTGCATGATCACAACCACAGCAATCATTTTGTGTCGTCCTTCTCCCCAGCACATTGCATCTCAGCATATGATTTTAGTCATTTGGACACGTAGCCTACTCACTCCAACTCCCATTCCTCTTCTCTCAATATCTATTTGTCAGAGGTATATGCCTCACATATCTATTGCCCTGCTCAACCAGGCAAGACAGAGAAAATGCCAGAACTCTTGAGTCAGATTTAGGAGATGGATGAAAACAGGCCCCAGGTGCTGCAGAGGATCAGCAGTCAAAGGGTGGAGGAGCAGCATGGAGTTTGTGTTTCCAGCCTGTGATCAGATGCTATGGCTTTGCTCTCATATGTTTTATGAAAAGCTTCTTATACTAATGACATCACTCTGAAAAGATAGAAGTTCTCATTATAAAAACAACATAACTTTGCCCTTTTTTCAATAATAAAATCAGTTCTATTTATTTCCATCTTTATTTTTGCATAAGTCAATACTGAACAACAGATAATCCATTTTTGGCCCTTCAAAATCCACAAGATATTATACTAAGCATAGAGGCATTCTGTAAAAATATACTATAGATACAATAATTTTGAAAAAAAAGCTCTTCTTAGTGCAAGAGGACAAGGCGATGCATATTTCAGTTGCAGTTTTTTCAATTAATGTTTTATTTCATATTTGCAGTCATATATGTGATTATTCAAAATTTGAAGGAAAAAGTAATTAGTAAAAATACTAAAAGTCAAAATTAAATCAATGCTTCATTTTTAATTTAACCTAAGGTGCATCAAATGCACTAGTTTTCAAATAAGTACCTATTTTTGGTTCAGAGCAATATACTTCTCTGTTTATCTTACAGTAAACTCCTTCTTGCCCAGTCATCAAGCTAAGCATATTTTCACATATAAGAAAATTTATTAGTATAGAAGATTTTCTTCCAGGAGTTAGAGGACTATTAACTTTTACTTTACAAATGTATTGAGTTCTCCTTTAAATCACAGTAACCTTTAAAATAAAAGGTTATTCCTTAGTTAAAGATATTACAGACTTTTAGTCATCTAGATACTTTATAATAGGATGTGAAGGCCTTCCTCAATACACAGAAGAAGAACTGAGCCCATCTTCTCTAATAACTTGAATCACAAAGAAACTCCAGATACATATTAATGTAGCTAGGTTAATTAGTCTGCCAGGCACTAAGAGGAGCTGGCTTCCCAGGCATGAGCAGTAGGAAGTGAGCGAAACTGAAGGCCAATTAACTTGTTCTTGACATATAGAGCTAGGAAGAGTCAGCTGTGTTATGATCCTTCTGAGTTCTGACAGTAGGGGAAAAAAGAAAAGGTAAAAGAAGTGGATGATTTCCATATAGGAGAGAGGCAAGACACAAAGAGCTGTAGAGGGAAAACAAACAAACAAAAAAAAATCCATCAGACTTCTTACCTTAGCAAACTTTGATAGTAGAAGATTAAGGAAACAAAAGGGGAACATTTCCACAGAGCAAGTGTTTGTCTATTCTGCTGTCTCCAAACACCTAGATGTCAAACTGCACCCTCACAATGTGGATTTAAGACTTCGCTGAATTTAACTCCTGTTCAGTCAAAGCAATGGCTTTCAAAGCCTGGCTCCCATGAATCACTGGAGCAATTATGAATAAAACAAATAATATAATTAAAAATATTAACCTATGATAATATTGAGGGAAAAAATTCCCACAGAAATAACAGGCCAAAACTGAAGCTACAAGCAGCAGCTAGAAAGAAAATAGATAGACTTCAGGAATGGAAAAAGGTCAGGGAAAGAAATCCTGGTGACTAAGGAAGATGCACTGACCATGCCAACAGGATAAACAGCTCTGTAAGGAGTCTAGCCTGGCTTAAAGTACTTGGGTTTCCAAGGACTTCTAGGGGTGGTAAAGCCTGGCCAATGCAGTGATCTCACATGAGCTGAATCTGGGTTCTCCGCTCAAATTCAGTGGGGTAAAATAAACAGCAGGTCTGTTTCTCAAATCCCCCTCTGGTACTGTTTTTATTCCACACCTCTGTCATGACTGCAGATTTTTGGAGAGAGTTATCTGAACAGAAATCAGGGAATATATTGATGGGCAATAATAGCCATTTTAAATGGGAATTGCACACTGGAAAGGCAGTTTTTTAATTTTTCAGAGCACAAAGTTACAGTCAGAGATTTCATATATTTTCTACCGTGAGGGGGATTTCTAACAAAATCAAGCATTCTTCCAAGTGCTGTGTTTTTACATCAACAGAGAAAACAAATGAAATGTAACTGGCAGTTCAAATGTATTTGTTCATTGAATAGTTTGTCTGTGGGCAGAGTGTGATTTGTTACGAAAAAAAAGAATCCTCCCAATAAGGTATATTGAAGTGGAACATCAATCCAGGCTTATATATCTTGAAAACTAGCAGCCAATGGATTATACCTATTTCATGAAGAGACAAAGTAAGAGGTATTAAAAACAATTACAGTAACAAGCCCTTTAAAAAGAAATCTAATTACTAAACACAAATCAAAAGATATTTCTTATATTGTCCATTAGCCTTTGCACATCTCAAAAAATGGAAAATTTCACTGGAAGACCAAGTCTGCCCTTTGATAGTGATTCATTACAATATGCTGCAAAGTTCTGCTGTAAGAATCTGCTGCTGTAACGTGACCTTCTTCCTGTTAAATAATGCCAAGACTGAAGTAATGTGCATGTTCTAACTTCTAAATGAATCGAATACAAGCACAATTTCCTAATTCTGGTATTATCTAACAAGTGAGAGACCTCATGTCGTCAAGAACTTAACAACAATAGCGGTTTGTGGTGCATTGTAATAGATTCTCATTAGAGCAACAGGAATAGGAACTTGCATAGAAAATTCTGACTTTTCAAACATATTTAAAAAGTTAAAAAATAAACTCAACTTTTTTTTTCTAACAGATGATAGCTGAAATAATTTGCTCCCATTGAAAGCTCTATCTAAGTTAATGCATTCCAATGTCATATTGCAATTTAATTCAAAGGTGTATTTCAAAAACAACTATTGTTCCACCTAAGATTTTAATCTGTTGTATTCATAAATATCATCATACAGTGCCAGCTCACAGACAGATTATGAAAGCTTTAAGTGGCTCAGTTTCTCATTCTGAAACATTTTTTCAGAACTTTATGCAGATGCTTTGATTTATGCCATCTAAAATGGAATCTGAGTCAGGACTAGTCCAAGCAACAGCTTGATGCCTACAAACATGACATTTCCAATCCAGCAATGTAATCACTTAAATGAACAATGAAAAATATTTTTTTGGTTTGTTTGTTAAAAAAAAAAGAAATCAAGCTGAGGCAATTGCAATCTTTTAAAATTCCTCAGATATGTATGACCCTAACCACTTGTTTAAGTGTGTGAAAAAGATTTAACCTCTTTCAAAAATGTTTCCTTCTTTGCAATGATGAAAGATAAACTTCCGAAAGTTGATTCTTCAATCTTACAGCTTGACTTCCTTTTCCCTTAGTGGTACTATTGTAAGAGCACAACTGTGTTAAGCAAGCCAACCTCTAAACCATCATCCCACATTAGTATTCATTTAAGTATATTAAACCAGAGCTCACTGAAATTTCCTCCTGATCCCTTTCAACTAAGATTTTAAAAAGAGCCCAAGTGAGCATTGCTCCTCTGGGACTAAATTCCATTTGGGAGTAATAGTCTTGAAATCACAATGTGTATGTTAACACAATGACTTACAGAAGGAGGTAACTTCTTTTTTTAAATTACTTCATACAATTTTTTTAACTCATACGTTCCACAGAAATACATTGTTTCATCCTTTTCCTGGTAGCAGAATATAGGGCTTTCACATTTACAGGATTTTCACATTTTGTTCCTCTTGCATCTTGATAAGGAAACCAGCTCATTAAGTGGTACCTACAACTCAAGTGATGTCTTACTCCGAGAACTGAAATGGGTGGGTTTCAGTGAGGAGGAGAGAGGTTGTGCTAATTGGCCTGTTTTGTTCGGTTTTGTCCTTTGCTGAGTGCAGTCAGTGCAATATTGTTTCTGTATGCTTAAGAGCAGCAAGTGGAATGCAGGAGGAAAAACAAACTCTTCCAAATATTTTGAGACTATCTCTAGCCTGAAGTAGAGGCCAATGTTAGGCAAAGGATTTCAATGTAATTTTTGTACTTTTCAGGTTATTGCCACATTTTCCTTCTACTGGAAAATTCACTCCAGACTCAGTACATTTCTCTTTATCTAGCACTTTTACCAGGGGCAGGACTAGACTGTTCTCCACTTTTTGTCCATTGCCACTTCCCTCCTCTGAGCATCTAGCCCAACAGCAAAACGTAGAATGCTAATCACCTATCAGACACATCTAGAAATGTAATTAATTTAAATTGTGCACTTATCATTTATTCTATTAGCTTTAGGGAGGCTTCCTCTTAGTATTTGCCTCAATATAAGGAGTGTTCAGGCAGTTACTATATATGCACCAAAGAGCATGCCTTTGCAATGACATTAGGCTTGGTCTGTGTCTTACTACTCTGGCAAATATGTGCAGCATCTCCTTTATCTTCAGGCTTAAATCAAAGAGAAGTAGACATAAGTGAGAGGTGAGAAAGAGAAATTGCTCAACTATCTGACATTTGAACTCTGCATGCATACTTTGCATGAAAAATATTCTGCCACCCCTTTAGAGATAACTGGAATAATTGTTCCACACATGCTGCTATGTTATCTCTCCTATAGCACTTTTCAAAACACAAGCACTACTGTTCTTGATGTCAAATCTAGGGCATCAGTAGGTGTTGTCTCTGCATAAGACACCTGTGCTTTGTGCAAGGATGTGTTGGTGGAAGGGGCCCATTTGTTCCTAGGAGAAGTTTTCATGTTGTTACTGGATCAGTGGAAATGGAGGGTATGTTCTCAACATCTTTTATCCCTATCTATCAATCTTATGTAGGAACTAAAGCAAGAGATGATGCAAGAGCCCATATTCCTTTTGAGAATGCACTGAAAAGTTATTGAGTTGCTCCTACTTTTAATGTTTGCTCTTCTCCTACTTTTAATGTTTGCTCTTCTACTAAAGAATGTAATGCATAAAAGGATAAGGTGAATAAAAATAACCAGAAGGCAGATTCCCCTCAGCAGCATGAAAAAGAACAAAAGCCATGCAGACAAGCTTGGAAGTTCCAGAAGCTGTAGGGAAAAGGGGTTTTGAGAGGACATACAAGAGGGTAGGTGGTGCCAGGAACTAGTTGCAAGGCAGCAGTTAGAAATGTGACTGGAGAAGGCGAGTCACATTCCATATTTGAATTCATATTTGAAATTCAAATATGCCAATCAGTCAGGTTAGACAGGATGAAGAATTCAAACCTCGAGAAGGGCAAATCTGAGCAATTACTACCTGGTCAATCAGGGAGCAAAGTGTGACAGCTAAATTCAGCCTGCAAAAGGATGGAGCAATATGCTTCAGCACTGATCAGAGATGACATGGATGACAGATAGCAGGTAGAGGAAGAGATGATGAGTGGGGCTACTTTTCTGTATAAACAAGAGAGAGAGAGATGCAGAAAAGCTGTAGATCTGAACACTATCAATTTCTCAGAACATGCAGCAATAGATAACCTTTGACAACTGCTTTATAAAAGCATTCATAAAACTTTACTTGTACAGGTTTGATGATTAGTGAATAGTCACGCTTATTTCATCCTTAGCTAGTAAGCTGGATGTTTTGAACGTACAGCCTGCTTAAGGTAATGCATCTGTTTCTTGAGTGCTGTTACATTAAGTATGCTCCTAAGAAAATAAATATAGAAGCATGTCTGTAGACATCTCTAATACGTAGAAATAGGTTTTTGAAAAGTTTGCTGCTTGTCTTAATTTCAGACTCTCCACAGGACATCATTGAAATTGCATATTGTAAGTGGTACAAAATAACACAAGGAATGCAATATCAATATTATCCTAATCAAACCAAGTCCACAAAGGACATAAGTGTTCCAGTATGGTAATCCAGATGTTACTCAGTTTCTAGTTGAGGTGCTTGAATGTTTCATCTAGGTTTGTGGCTACCTGTCTTTATGGTGCCAGGGGCAATAAAATCTCCAGAAAAAAAAGATATATTGACTGATACATTCCAAAGAAAATTTTGCCGGAACAAATAAGGAGGAAAAGACAAGCATATTTTCATCATTGTTTTCTTCCTACTTTAAATATGGTATTGCTGATTCTAAGTATCATTTACCAAAAAAAAAAAAAAAAATATGTTAATTGAAATCTATTTTGTGAGCTTGACAGACAGTGGGGATATAAAAATGCAATAAACAAAACCACACATAAATTCAGAATTGAAGCTTTTCAAAAGTGTGACTAAAAACAAACTATAGCATTTATCCAGCAGAACCTGGTGAAAGCTTATGAAACACAAGCTAAATCAGGGAAAGTCCATGAGGTTTCCTACCAGCTTGGTTTCCCCATTCACTGTGCTGTCAGTTAAAGCCCTAAAGTTAATTCAACACAGTGAGTAAACAGAAGAAAACAAGGGATTCAGGATTAATTTTCAGATTGCTTATTTTATTTTTGTGACTTTTTAACATCTTTATGTCTAAAATGTGTTGTTCTATTATTCCTAGTGGTCAGGAAAAAAACGATGAGAGAGCTTTTATTGTGTAAATTTTCATATGTTATTTAGTCTGCCCTTTTCAGGAATTCATTTGCTGCTTGCATTCATTTATGTTTCAATCATTCATTGATGTACTGTGGAGTGTTATCATTCTCTCCCCACCCTCAAAGGATTGCTTTCTATAGTTAATGTAACCAATACTTCAGTCTGAGAGAATAAACTCTATCCCAGACTTCCCATTGTTCTGTGGTTGATTTGATTTTATCTCAAACTACAGCCTTATCAAGCAATATTTTGTCCTCTGTTTGACAGGTCTTTTGCTAGGATTTTTTTTCCTTCTTCATTGTTTGTACTGGGCTTATATTAGACTGCTATTTATTTTCCTTTCCTAATTAGTGTTCAGCTGACCCAGAGTCCTGTTCTAGAGCTGTTGAGAGCAATATCTATTTTTTAGCTTATCCATGCTGTAACTAATTTAAGTGATAATGCTAGTGTCAATCAAAGATACCCTTGATTAAAGATCAAAGATACGCTTTACTAATAAATATTCATAATTAAAACTTACCGAATAATCTCACTTTAGATATAATTAAATTGGCTTAGCTTTTAACATATGACTAAATCTATTTAAACTAAATATTCAGTCAGCTGAGTTTCAGGTAAACATATACAATTCACAGAACTATAGCTGCCACTGAAAATCTCAGCTTTTGTATTAAAAATGTAGAATATCCCATCTAGACACTCAGTGAAAGAAAAATTTATTTATCTATTTAATTCTGAAGCCCATGCTGGCAAATTAAGAAAATGAATTAGTGTAATAAGTTAGTGTTGAAGGATGAGGCTACTCTTCCCAAGCATCTTTAGAGACAATAAGTTGCAGTTTCTTGATCATAAGTACACATGGACATTCTTATTCAGTATTGCAGGATTTCTCTTAACTAGTGTGAAGAAAAAAAAAGTCACAAAAGGTCTTATTTTACTTTTATATTATTCAGACCATCTTGAAATGCTTATGGCTTTTCTTGTCTCCTGTCCAGGTGAACAGCTGTGTACGCTACACATATAAACTTACAGATTTAGAGATTCTTCAACCATTTGAGGCATATCTTCCTGTTCTCTGCACTTTCTACAATGTATTAGGCCTAAATACTCCAAATGCTCATAGTAAGAGAAATATACAGGAGAAGACTTATCTCAGGATTTTGTAGAACAGACTGGAAAAGATATTGTAAACAAACCAGAAAAGATAAAAGTACAGTTAAGGGAGTTCTTTATCTGTTTTTGATGGTGTTGTGATTCATGAAGAAAACAAGCCTTATTTGTTTAACCTAACGGACTTTCACAGTTCTTTTCCAGATTATGTTATCAACAGGAGGGCAGCAAATGCATATTTATGTTCTTCCTCATTCTCTAATCTTTCTGTCCTTGAAGGCAATAAGATATTTTTTGATGATTACTATCTCTGAGAAATAAAAAAGTCTGAAGTAAACTTGATTATACTGGTCTGTACAGACAAAAAGGAGTAATTTTAAATAAGGATTGACAATGTGAGAATATCCTTGATAACTAAAACTATCATGCAACTATCCTCAGACTTCTTGATACTTTCTTCTGGAATGTCCTTAAAGCTTTAACTGAAATTTGCATGTCAAGTTGTTAACATAAGCTTTAATTGGTCTGAAAGTGATTATATGGAGAAGTAAAAAGTGCTACAGTCATCACATTCTTGAAGTATTCTTTTTGTTTTGAAATATATTTTTATTTAAAAAACAGCAAAAAATATGGATTACACTTGACTTTGCAAAATATGACTTCAATAAATACAAAATAATCTGCAAATATGCTTTCACTATGTATCCAATAAATGCAATAAGCTGTACAAGTTTTTCTTGTGAAGAAACAAACCCATAAACTTTGGTGAACAAAACCATTCCTGAACTGTGGTCAAATTCAACCCATCGTTTCAGCTGAAAATTGTATATACGTTTAGTGGAAAAAAACATAGGAAACAAAAGGAGGGAAAGATGATTGGAAAGGAAATGTTCAAATTTTGAAACTTCAATTCAATGTTTTTTTAAATTCATTTCAGCCTTTGATTGCAAAATACCTATTACCTAATACAATTAGACTTATTCAAAGGTATAAGTTACATGATAAATAAATGAACTATTTTATTTCAGATCAAATAAGTCTGCTAAAGGGGTGTCAAAACCACCTACGTACTTGCATCTTTGGTTGCTGAACCAACTAATTCATTATTTCTACAATTCTACCAACAATGGATTTCATCCAGCACAAGAACACATAATGAGAGATGTTGAATTTTTCCCTACATATCCACATAAAATCACAGAATCACAGAATCATTAAGATTGGCAGGAACCTTTAGAGATCATCTAGTCCACCTCCCCTGCACATGCACAGTCACCTAAAGCTTTTTCCTTAAGTTCTTGTGAACTTTTGATGCATCAGTTTGTACCCGTTTCCTCTAGACCTATCTCTGGCCCCCACTGCCCAGCTCTCTCAGCCTTTGCTCATAGGGCAGATGTTCCAGGCTCTGATCATCCTTGTAGCCCTGCGCTAGACTCTCTCCAGCAGCTCCACATCCCTCTTGTACTGGGGAGCCCAGAACTGCACACAGTACTCCAAGTGCGGCCTCACCAGGGCTGTGTATAGCGGAACGATCACCTCCCTCAATCTGCTGGGGACGCTCTTCTTAATGCACCCCAGGATCCCGTTGGCCTTCTTGGCCACCAGAGCACACTGCTGACTCATGGTCAACTTGTCACCCATCTCTTGGCCTTAAAAGTAGGCACTTGTGTCTCTATGTATGTGAACCAACTTTATATGTGATTTGTGATGTGTGATACCTGATTTTGAGAAATTGGGTGGAAAAATTGCTAAATACATTCTCCAAGTGCATTTGGCAAAAACAAATTTATGGTAATCCAGCTAAGACCAGTAATCTTACTCACCCCACACACATCTGTGGATTGTCCCACTAAAGCACTGCAGAGCAGCACCAATGGATTTGGGGTAACTTTCATCCCTTGTCTTCTCAGTTGACCTCCACTTCCCTCAGTAGGGGCTTCATGATTCCAGCATATTTCTTTGTAAGGCAATAGGAGACCAGCACCGGCACCTTTGATACTGCCTACCAAGATGAAGGCCCAGAGAAGAGTGGAAAGAGTAGTTTATGCAAGCTGAAACAGTGAGAATCAAAATTTAGGCTTAAGCATCCACCTTACTTAACTCTGAGACCCAGCCTCTAGCTCTATGAGATACATGGTTCCAAAGTTATTAACACAGCCAAGGAATTCAGAGCATCTTAATTATCAGCAGAGGAGAAATCCACCCAAACATAGATTGTATTAGGCATGCAAGGCAAATCTGAACTCATGTGAGAAAAAACATCTCATATGAGGAAAAAACATTGTTTTGAATAGAACATGCTGTTTAAAGAGGCAAAAAAGAAAACACTGCTTTTTGACATATAGTATTTTTTTTAAAAAGTAAAACTAGATGGTGAAATGAACACAGTTTTATTTGGTTTGGTTTTAATTTACAGACATAAAAATTTCACAGGTAAGGAAAATAATATTTTGTCCCTACTTTGCAACACAATCTGTTGAATTAGAAAACGTTTTTTTTTTCTTTTGCTACCACAGTTTCAATCTCTGAGTCTGTCTCTTTAAAACACAATCTGTCTCTTTAAAAATCAGAATAGGGAAAAAAAACAGAGTAGCATATTTTTTCTTTGTTTGTCAGAATCTGTTAGTTTTATGACTGTGCTAAATCCTGCCATTTAGGGTCTGAGATTTTTTATATTTTGTACATGTGTTGATGCTTTTATGTGAAACCATCTTCACTTTGTGCTGTCTAGTATAATATCTAGAGTCATGCATCAGTTCTTGTTGTGAATAAAGATTTGCTGTGGAATGTTCAAATAAGGAAAGGCTGTCATGTCCCAGTGACACATCTAATGTGTGAAGCAATCATGTTCCTGTTAAAAAAAAAAAAGAAAGAAAGAAAAGATTTAGATATAATATCTTTATTTACTGCAATTATCCTCAGAGCTATTTCAAGACAGCTGCTGTACAATATCCATTTTCTTTCCCTGACTTCACATGAATAGTTTTACTTGTATTTTAGAAGAACCTTACATATTTGCAGTACACGTACTCTGGGGCATATTCAGAGTAAGATCTACCCAACTTTCTCTGATTTTTTAACAGAGAAATGCAGGTGTTTTTGATAATAGCTCTGAATGCTCTAAATCCAGCACAGAGTAGGGAAGTCACTTCTGCCAAGCCAATTGGAAACACAAGGAAGTGCTGGCTGCTATTTGCACTGTCTAAATAGCGCCCAATGAAGAACTGAGAGAGATCAGTGGGAATCATTCCACCATCCCCTTTAGAGTCTCAATGAGGACTATCAAAGTCATTCTCTAAAAAAAAGACTACCAATTGCAGAAACAATCCTATCTCTTTGGATATGTGCGAGGAAGGATACTGATGAGTAACAGCTTGAATAGTCTGATACAAAGATTGCATGATTTTTTCTTTTGGAAATGAACAGCTAATTGCATTCAATTAATAGGATGCTGAAGTGCAGGACTTTGATTCTGATCTGGACTTCCTAGTTTTGAATGCAGACATCATAAGTGCACTGGTTCACAAGAGGATAAGACTACACTGCAACTCATGTTTAGGAGGAAGCACTTCATTTCTCTTCTATAAAGTGCTGTTGTGAAAGATTTTTGTCTGGGGAATGTATTTAGCAAGTGAAACATAATGGAAGAAAAAAGCCTATCCTTTGTAACCTATCCTTTATCATCTCTCATCCTCCTCCACCAATTTACCAACTCTTGTTTACAGAAGACTGTAGTTCCTCAAATCAAGCAGATCTCATTTTCAGCATTCATACTTGTTTCATACTCCTGGTATTTTTGTTCTGCTGAACGATGTGCTTTAGCCTCCGGGTTGCAGAAATTTTTGTGTGTTCAATAAACCAAAACGATCTAAGTTATTACTCTTGGATTGCACAGTACCTAGACCAGGATGTTGCTATAGTGTCTTACCCTGAGAAATAATTGGATTTTTGTACATTCAGAGCAGTATCAGAAAACTGTGTTCACAAGAGAGCTACATTTACTGTGGTCACTTATGTTTTCAGGCTGATGTTACTGCTCTGTTGTGTCTGAGGCTGTGAAATAAAAGTAAATTTAGCTGTGTCCACTTTTGATTCTATGAATTACAAAAATGAAAAAAAAAAACTGTGCTGTACTCAGCCTCAGTATGACCACAAAAATCTCAAAAAATAATGGAAAGGAAAGGAAAAGGAAAAGGAAAAGGAAAAGGAAAAGGAAAAGGAAAAGGAAAAGGAAAAGGAAAATGAAAAGGAAAAGGAAAAGGAAAAGGAAAAGGAAAAGGAAAAGGAAAAGGAAAAGGAAAAGGAAAAGGAAAAG
>JAUBOD010000302.1:3757361-3768581 GCA_032353885.1 Nothura maculosa
ACAGGCTGCCCAGAGAGGTTGTGGAGTCTCCTTTGGAGGTCTTTAAAACCCGCTTGGATGCAGCCCTGAGCCATGTGCTTTAGGTGACCCTGTGTTTGCAGCGGGGTTGGACTAGATGACCTCTAAGGTCCCTTCCAACCATATGATTCTATGATTCTGTAATCTCATGAGGATCCCTCACCTCCTATCATAGAACTTTTCTCCATTTCATACTGCATTTTCTTTCACTATAATATTGATTTTAAAATCAGGCAACAAGGCTTGTGTTTAAGTGCATGAATGCTCTTAGTAAAATCTGTGTAATAAATCACTGAACCTGGAGAATTGCTCTACAATTCTCTTCAAGAAAAGAGACACAAAATAATCCTAATAAATCAATAGATTAAGAGGTGCAGCAGATTTAGCCTTACATCTTGATATGAAGAGAATGATTCCAGCACAATCAGGTAAGTGGTTCCTTAGGACTCATGACAGATTTTCTTTAAGACTTTGACAAGGAGGAAAAGAGGTTTAACAAGCACTCCTCTTAAAAGTGTGAGTTCCTTCTGAGGCTCATTCCTTGCAGTTTATGTCTTGCTTGCTGAGTACAGTTTCCTTCTCCTAGAATGAACTCAATACTTTCTATACAGACCAAATGAAGTAAGCTTTAAATATTAACAGGTCACCCAAACAAAAAGTAGCAGAAGGTGAATTTACATGATCTGCCTGCAGGCTGGGCATTTAAGATGCCATTGCAGAGCTTCCTACCTCCCACAACAACGTTGTATATGACTGACAAATCCCGCTCTGTGACTTCCTGCCAGCCATCATTACCATCATCTTCTTTTTCTTCTTCCTCTTGTGTGTGGCATTGCACTTAAAGCATATAAGATGCTCTGTCTCCTTAAGACAATTTCTGGCTAGTGATATCCTCGCCTGACTCATTGTTACTTTGTCTTTTTACCCTGTGAATCAACTCACTCTAAACTCAATGAATTTAGACAGAAAGTAAGAACACTTGGCAATGTGTCTTGGATTTGCCATGCAATATTTTAAATAAACACAGAAAATCACCTTCTTGCTGTTTCAAACTGGACCAAGGACATGGTAAAGTCTATTATTTACATGGAAATTTACTTGGTTCTCTTTAATGTGGAGTACACTTGTAGTTTTCCCCCATAATATGCATAAAGAGGTACATAATGAAAATCTGGAATACCTAATTTTAATGAGCAGCAAGTGTGTACAATAAAAAACGCTTTATTCATCAGTCATTCTTTTCTTGATTGTTGTTATGAGGAACTTAGTAACACCTGCAGTTTCATTTACATTCTCATAGCCATTTCTACATTAAGAGAAGAGAAAGAAATTTGTCATCAAGTGGCTCACACTGGGACTATTATGTGTTTAATATTTATGGTACTCTTGGCTGCATTCTAAAAATACCTAAGAACTTTATTTTCCCAAAGAAAAGAAAAAAAAATGCTTTGTGTTGAGAAATTAAGGAAAAAAAGAGGTCTACCAGTTTGGACTAGATGGTGTAAGTCAGTATAACACTGACTCCTGTATTGGTTTTAGACTAAGTAGAGTTTTTGACTGACTTTACTAAACAAATCAAGTACTTCCTGAGCAACTGACATGAGCAGCAAGGTGAATGATTCCAAGTTTAAAAGTGTTTCAATAGTCCTTCTCCACCTACTACATGTGGCCTAAGGGAAGGAGATGAAAAGCCATAAGATGGAGTATAGCAAATAAAACCAATAAAAGAAGCATATTTGTAGAATCATATTACATCCGTCTTTGGAGATCTGCAAAACCCACAAACCACTGAAACCGCTGAAAAGGAATATTAAGCTTAGACAGGCAAAGATATCCTTTACACAGGGAAGCAGAATATGTTTTGATCGACAAGTTTATATGAAAAACATTTTAGTTTTACTGCCATGGGGGTAGTGAAATTGTCCAGCTGTTGTCTTTTTCAGCTTTTACGAGGTAGCTGTTCTATAAAACGTGTCATATGAAATCTTCATAAAAGACATCTTTGGCATTTTATTAAAAGCTACAGATCTGGCTTCTGAAAGGAGCGTAGGTTTGTCCATTCATAAAAATTTCATTCTGTTAGCACTTTGCTGTTCACCCACTCTGCCCTCTTATCACTTGTTTACTAGCTCTTGTTTTCAAACACTAGAGATCAAGCAGACATGCATGTGGTCCAATTCTGATTAAAGCATCCTGATGGATATCTATATACCCTATCAGGATGCCTCGGGATAAAATGTTGACTATACATTGTCGTCAGGAGAAAACACCATGCTAGAAAAATCCTTGACAGTCTCAACAGAATGTTTGAAGACAGGGAAAATCCCAGACAAAAGTACTTTCTTTAGTCAAAGCGTCTGAAGGAAAGGTGCACTGAGAAGTCCGGATGCCTAGTGCCTATTTTCTGCTTATTTTCTTTCTGCTTTTCTTTGTGGGTGAAATTATTTCTAAATTCAATGTCAGCAATACTTTTTGTTCTGCTGTCATAACACTGTCCCCATGGTGTTAAGCAAGATCGGTCAGCCACAAAAATTCACTCATTAAGAGTTAAAAGGAGATCTGCATGGGGCCAGACTCTACTGCATCTGTCTAGCAAGAGGTTGCTTTTTAGCATCTGGCATTGGCCACGCAGAAAAAGGACAGTGGATTAGATGGATCATAGTTGTAATCCAGTTTGACAAGATCTATGATCCTGTAACCCAAGAAACATAATCCAATTATTCGAAGGAGCAGGCATAGTGTTTAAAACCAGTCTTTTGTGTTAATTTTGCACATGAAGCAATTTATGGTAAATAATGCAGGCACTGTATTTAAGAAATACTTTAATGGGAAATGTTTTTCAGATCTTATTTAAAGGCTTGCTTTAAAAGAGAAATTCATGTGTATTTCTGTTAGGATCTTTGCTAAAAGGTATAAATGCTTAAAATAAAACGTCTGCCCCCAAGACATGTACATTACAAAGTCTGATGCACCATAATTATTAGAGAGAAGGCTACAACACAGTGGGAAACATGGATATAAAAATTTGCCTTCTGCATAATCCTGATACTGTTTTGAGACTCTTACCCCATCCACAACCAACTCAATCAAGTACAGCAGAGAAATATTGCTGTTAAAACAAATATAGAAAGTCTCTTTTATTTAATTTTTATGTTTTTTAAAAAATTATTTAGTAAGGTTGTAGTGTGACCTCACTCCTTAATTAACAGAGACAAATTTTCATTCAGCTTGATTAATGTTTTCTGTAATTTTTTTCCACTGTAAGGTTTTGCTTCACTGCTATTCAGTAACTATAGTCTCAGTAACTATAGCCCTGAGAATCTTATTCTATACCCAGATGAAATAACCTGACAATTCATCAAATGTGATGAAGACTGTCAAGCAAGTAACTGGAAGAAAGGCAGGAGGGTACTGGAAAAGGAAAGAGTGAAGATAACAAACAATACTAATCTATGTTCCCTTAGAAAATGAGGCTAAGTATTGAAGCATCAACCACCATAATCAGATCATCAGTTAGTTTAATCAGGGATAGTTTTTTGAAAACTTTAATCCCCCTGTGGACTGGGCCCTTGGCTTTCACATCACTGAATATTTTTGCATCCTGAGTGAATGATTTATGATTACAGATGCCCAGAGTGACAGATACTCATAAGCATGCTTGCTATAGCTCAGCTTAAATTGTCTCTTCCTAATTCCCAGGGTAAATAGGTCCTACACATAGTTCATCTGGTTCTTCGGTGCCTTCTTGTATGCTGTCTGCTTTATTGGTGCTTTCTTTGGGCTATTTCAAAAGATGAATACCTCTTCTGCATTAAAATTCAACCTTGAAGCACATCTTTATCACAAAGCAGTTGACTAGCAATGCCCAGAGCAAGTGATGATTTGGGGCTCTACATATTTCAGCATCAAAGATGCATTATTAAATACTATGCTAGCAAAAATATTTATCTACTGAAAATGGTGTGCCTTCTTCATTTTCTGAAGAAGGTCATACTCCTCTGAGGTATCTAATTTGTTTATTTCTGTAATATAAACTCTTTAAGGCTATCAAAAATAATTATATATGTGCAATACTGAAAGAAAAAGATTTACTATTATTAAAATTCCACTCTGCATGAAGGAAAATTTTCACTTGAACAGCAAAACAAAGTCTTCTTTCTGGATATCCCTCATGAGCCATTTAACTAGCTAGATATGCTTAGTTTATTATTTGCAGTCTTTGAGTCATGGTTCTTTTTAATGTAGTCCTGGCAGTAATATCTTACAATTAGATATTATATTATGCAAAATGATATAATGAATAATAAGGACATGAACCAAAAAGGAACCTCATGAACTTTGTTCTCTTTGAAGAGTTCATTTGAACCCATTTTGTTATCTTGACATTGCTAAACATAATGAAAATGCCTACCCAGAAAGCTTTAGTAACACAGTGGGGCGTTGCATTTTGGATGTGTGTTGTTCCTGCCTACATCAGACATTGATGCAAATCAGTTAGAAATATCCATAACTGAAGATTGCTACTGAGATCCACAACCAGTGGAAAGATCTGAGCTATAACTCCAAGAATCTCTGGATATCTTTCTCCATCCATATAGTCAGTGAAACAAAATTAGCACAGCCTTACTACAGTGGTACTGCTTACCTGTATAAAAACATTATTATTATAATTCCTGTTTCACCATCTGTCTGGATTCACTCTTGTGTGCAGCACAGCAGTTTGGTATATAACCATATAACTCCTCAGTGTCAGGAAAAGAATTTAAAACTCTCCAGTGTGAGGATTCTGTTCAATTCTAATCTTTCTTTAAAAAGATACTTTCTTTAAAACTTGTTATTTAATGAATGGACAATAGTCAAAGATACTGTACTTTGCACCTCTTTACATCTCAGATGCAGTTTCATTTATAAGATTGTATTGAAACCACTTGGGCAGAACAAAATTGCTAGTTTTGCAAAACAGTCAGAAAAACTTGATTTACATGAAACAAAGCAAAGGCTGATTAATAAGATCTTTCTCTTTCTCCCTAGCATCCCCTTTTATAATTATTAGTTTTCCTGATCAAGTTAATGTCATAACTTCTGGATCTTCATTTTCTAAAGAAGAGCCTTTTCTTAGAAAGTGATAATTACCCTACACTTTACCCACTTTGTTTCCACATCTCTCTTTCAAATTGGAGAACTCAGCTCATCATAACCCCAAGTCATGTTGATCCATTCCTTATTATACAAGTCATTCCATAGGTTATGTTTTTTAGATTTTCCATAATTCATTTCTTTCTACTGCTAATAGCCTCATTTGATTCCATGATTGTATTGATGACTTAAATTTGCTGGTGACTAGTAAGGATAATGTGAATGTGGCAGAAGATATATTGGACAAAAATGAAGCCTCCTACACATCTTGTTTATTCTTCTTCTCAGTTTCCATTAAAAAATATTGCTTGTGAGATCATTCATCCATGATACTCTTCAAGGAAATCACAGATTACAGTACATGCCAATTAGCTAGTATTCATGTATAACCACCAAAACTGAGGAGCATAATATTCTGTTTAATATATATTTATATTAACATTATACATGCTGTTAAGGGTATTATATTTAACAGGTTACATACAGACACAGATGTCCTTTTCTAACACAATGGGAATCTATTCAGGAATAACCTCTGTTTTGATTTAATACGTCATTCAGTTTGAAAATTTGACTGCTAGAAGTCTGAGGCGATCACACCATTATAATTCAATAGTCTTTTCTTGTTATTATCCACAGTTGCTGTTTTGTTATTCAGCCAATAAATCTTTTTCTTATTGCCAAAAATTTAATCTTCAACATAAAGCTAACATTTTGTTTATAGTCCAGATCTGCAAACTTACTGCAACTGCAGGACACAATAAAATTTCTACTGTAGTTTCCTGTTTTCTTTGTCTATGATAAATAATTGCATCATGATAAAATGACAATTCCCTGATAGAATTTTAACCTTTTTTTTTTTTTTTGGAGAATTTGTTTTCAGTTCAGCATGTTTACATAAACTGAGGAGATCTACAATGATTTCTTGTGCATATTTCTCAAAGCTTTGCAGGCAATGATTTCCACAAGAGGCTAGCACAACCAGTCAGGAATATCTGACTGATCTCCCCCTGTAACTCAGGTGTGTAAATAAGCAGGTTGGTAAACAAGATCACTGAACAGAGAACTCATCATTAGCAGGGCACATGCAAATATGCATGCACATGTTACTCTTCTAAGCATGAGCTGCCTTGTTCTTGTACAATGTGCAGTCATACTTTACACAATACACTCCTGTTTAGACCTTGTATTTGGCCAAAAAGCTGTCTCCTCTGAGATGAAAGAGGAAGGAAGGAAAAGGGGAGAAAGGAGAAAAAGGGGGAGAAAGGGGGAAAGGAGGAGAGGGGAGAAATAAGAAAAAATAGTCACTGTTGTAGTTTCTCACTACATTGCACTAATAGTTTTCACTGTCACTTAGGTAAGAAGTCAAACCACATCTACTAAATCTACTTAACTAGATTTGGTTATAAAATCAAAACATAAAATAATAAGACAGTTACCAGCAACTGGAGTGGGGATCACCATGTCTTATGGTTCACACTGTTGGTTATCTGTGCCTTTTCCCCTTATTTACTTTTCCCTTCCTATGGAGCTGAGGTGACAAACTTATAAGAAAAGGAAAGAAACAGAGTAAAAAGGAACTTGGCAGTAGTTCAAAGGAGCCACTATTGGAGCAGGGAGAACAGCAGTTTTCATGGCTGCAGGCTCTCATCTATCAGCCAAATGAGACACTTCTAATGTGTGGCTGGTAACGAGTCCACTGCCAAAATTTGGTGGGAGGGACGAGGAAATGCTCAAGGCCCTAATGCTCTGCTGCATCTTCTGCTGGGCTCAGCATGAGCACAGGGGCTGAGGGAGTCGCCAGCCAGGCGTGCCTTTGCCTGAGGGTGCTACCATAATCATCAGCCTAATCATCAGTTCACCATATGAGCACAATAAGTGGGAGTCTCACAAATTCCCAGCTTTGCTTTAATTCCATTATTAATGGCAGTAGCAAAGATTAAGGAAGAGATTAGTCTACCACAAAGATTTTCAGAAACCCATGTATAGCTACATGGCTGTCAACTCAGTATCACAGAGAACAGTTCCTAGTTCTGAGTATTAAAGGGTTCAAAACAAGCAGCACAATGACTGTCTGCTTTTGTTGTAGGCATTTTTCAGCTCAGACATGAACAGTTGTACCTCTGCTCATCTACACTGTAATCTTGCATGTAATCTTATGCATTCATCTACACATAATCCTGCATGTAATCTGAAGCTTCATATAGAGAATCTAAACTATTCATTTTATTAAATACAGCAGCTTAACACTATTTCGGCAAGTCTACGATTTCAATTGTATTAACTTTTTATTCTCTTTGATACCTATATATCTTTGTAGCAATGGCATATGGCTAACACTCTCAAAGTCAGGTCTATGAAAATCACCACATTGGGCAAATATTGACCTGTAGTGCTCTATTTTTTATTCAGTAACAATTTTAATTGATATCAATCAGAAAAAAAAAAAGTTGCCTAAAATTTAACTTACTTTATATTTCAAAAGCTTTGAACTTGGTTGAGTTCTGTAGTTGGTGAGAGGTTATTTCATAACAAATCTCAGTCAGTAATTATTTTTATAGACTAGATGAAGCCTTCTGAAAACAGGGAACCAAATTTATTATCTTTTTATTCCCACTGTGAAACAAATATCCTTTTACTACTTAAACTCTCTTCCAAAAACCTGATCTACAGCAACCAGTTATTCCTATGCTATGTAATTTCCATAGCAACACTGCTTACCATGAGAAACAAAGCCCTAATTGACTGAACCATGTACAATAAATTAAATATGTTAAAAGAGAGAATGTAACCTGCTACAAGTAATTTTCTAAATCTATAAATCATCTCCACAACTGCTTCTAATCTTTCTGGGAAAGTGCATGTCATATTGAAAGTTTCCCCTTTTAGGGCAGGAAACACAGGCTATAAGACAGTAGCTTTAATTGCTTTTCACCCAATTTCATTTACAGTACGTTTAATTACAAAATGGCTTATGGAACAATATCTCTAGTTATATAATCACTTTTTCAAAAAACAACTAGTTTGTAGAAAGGAAGATTATTTCCTGCTAACTACTGGCTTTGAAATAAAGAGCTATTATTAATAATTTCTCAGAGCAAAATAAATCAGTCAATCTCTTAACGCACTCACACATTTCTCATTATATCTATATCATTTCAAGCAGAGAATTGCGAGGCCACTTTCTAACATTCTCACTGGGAAGCCAGACTTCCAGCTCCCAGGAACAGACTAAAGTGAACATCTGAGCAACACCCTCATAGTGTATGCTTTATCCAGATAGATTAATTATTTGCCTGGTAACTTTATTCATTAGTCGGAGTACTAGCTGGAAAGTTTTACTTTCAGTTTGCTCAGTAACTCTCATGGCATTTTTTGTTGCTGTTTCCTACAGGATTTAGAAACTGCTTTTGCTCTTAGTAAATGAGCAGGCTGTAGATTTGAGACTAGGGATTTAGGACGAAGAATGCTGTTAATGCAGACAGCTGAAAGTACAATGTAACTGGAAAACGATGCTCTATTATATGAGTATTAAGTTGTCGAATGCTGTTAATGTGGACAGCTGAAAGTACAATATAACTGAAAAAAAACGATGCTGTATTGTATGAGTATTAAGTTGTCATTCTTTTTACTACTGAAATCTCTAAATGGATTATTTGTTTTTCCATAGCCACTAACCAATTGGATGTCTTGGAGCTCTGCTTCGGTTTCCCAGTCCCTTATCTCAGCTGTTACATGTTCTGGGTTTTTTTTTATTTCACAACATGCTCTCTTCTTTCCTTCTCTTCCTTTTCCTCCATTTCTAATACTGAACACTGACTTGCCCCCAATTGGAGTCACAGAGAGAGTAGATGGGGGTGCTCTGTCCCCTACTAACCCCTGCACTCCACAACTCAGTGCCAGCAGATCCAGGAAATGTCACAAAGACCTCAAATCCTCTAAGATGTCATGACTCGCTCCTCTGGCCCCTTGGTTGTGGAAACAGACTGTTCCCGAACCATTCACAGTAATAAAAAAATGCATGTAGAGGTGGATAGGAAACTTTGCGCCCTCGGCATGCACCCACACAAAAGCGAGGGATGTTTCCCCTAAGCAAACATGACTCAGAGAACACAAAAAGTAGAACATAGTGTAATTCATCCTTTGCAGTGGTGACCAAGTGACAGCATTCATAGTTACTCTTTAGGCTAGAGTCACATCTGGATCACAGCAAAATACACGCAAGGCAAGACTTTCTTAACGTCCTCCAGCAGAGTCAAGCACCTGACAAGAACCTGATAGAGAGAAGCCAGAAAAGCGCGTTTTCTAAGCATTACAAAAGAGATATGTGTTCAAATCTTCTTAACATAATAGGATCTGTGCATTTACATCCCACACACTGTTCTGAGGCTGATAAAGGGACCTGAGGCTTTGCATCCAAAAACATCTTATGCTATTTCTCATGGTAATCAGTAGAAGGAAATTAAAACTGCTTAAGTAAAAGACAAATAAAAAAAATAAAAAGTCACAGCTAGAGATTTTTAGGAGAGTGTTTAAAACTCTATTTAAAAAAAAATTATACTGCACCTCATGGGCTCTGCATTTTCATTCATGTTGAATGAGTTGCATTATCTTGATTCATTAGCCACCTGTTACCATCTTTACCTCTAGGGTATGTTTTTGCTCCACAAACGATCTTTTCTGCTAAAATCAGCTAAATACTCATGGAAATTATGCCTTAAAATATACAGAGCACCTCAGTAGCAACCATTCACGTTAGTACCATTTTCTTCCCTTTGTCTAAACTGACTGCCACAACATATTTATTTTATGAAGGGGGATGTTTGGCTTGTGGATGTCCAGTCAATGCCTACGTCAATAGCAAAATGTTTTCCCCAAACTCTGACATTTGGATTTCAAATACCAAGACATTCAAAATTCAATATTAATGTTCATGACTTTCTGCCAGGTAACTCTTTGTCTGCTGATATATCTTCTGACCTTGTGATAGGACTACTTGAAATGCTCTCTTCCTTCGTGTTATTTTTTAGAAGTTTCTCTGATAGCTCCAAAGCACCTGAGAGATGCAACCTAGCTTTACCAGTGATGTCTGTTTCCCACTACCTTGTTTCTTTGTGTTGCAAGGATACAAGTATCTCCTCCTGCACGGCTATAAACACACACATACATGGATAGGGCTCATGGCAGTGATGCTCTAGGAAAGGCTACAGAGACTGTGGTAAATGGGTATGTTGGATGAGTGAGCTCCATGCTGAGGAGCATCATGAAAGACATTGTGAAAGACCAGGTAGGCTGACAGAATGGGGAAGAAAGGAAAGGACGTTTGGGAGGAACACTTGACCTCAGGAAGGCAGTGAGAGCAGGACAGTTATGCTGAGACCTTTCTGAGCAGCTCTTTCACAGAAGGTTAAGCTGGAGTTGTGCTCATAATCAGTAAGAAGTTTTCAGCCTGACAAAGAGTTGAAAGTCAGAAAGAAATTAAGCTTAAGCAAAAAAGAAAAGAAGCGTGAAACAATGAAATGACAAAGTGACTGAAGCAATGTTTGCTACATAATCTAGCAGTTCTTCCCAGACCTCCCTCCTTCTGAAGATCAGTTAATGTATCAAAGGCAGGAAAGAGGATTCCTGTCAAAATACCTACAGCTTTTTTCTTTTCTCACAGAAATCCTCTCTTCCCTAAAGGCCTCAGAGGAAAAGAAGAAAGAGGTAACTGGAGACAAGCAAGATAGGCAGAACTATAACTGATATTTTAAAAGGTTAAATCAGGACTGAAGGGTGGAGATCTTTTGTTATTTGTTTTCAGGGAAAGGAGGAAAAAAAAACCCAGCCTGAGCTAAAACAAGCTTTCTCTCCTTTTGTTCTGCTTTGAGCCATGCCACTCAATCAGCTCTGTGATGTTCTGCAGGTTTCATGCCAGGGTAAGTGGAACCAGTACTTTTTTCCTATGCATATACCTCCTTTCTCCCTTCTCCCTGACACACACACACACACACACACACACACACACACACACACACTCATACACTCATGTTTAGTGAACCCACATGTATCACCACAGTGCTGGTA
>JAUBOD010000302.1:3777914-3802312 GCA_032353885.1 Nothura maculosa
GGCACAGGGCTGCATCCAGGCAGGTTTTAAAGATCTCCAAAGGAGACTCCACAACCTCTCTGGGCAGCCTGTTCCAGTGCTCTGTCACCCTCACAGTCAAGAAGTGCTCCCTTAAGTTCCTGTGGAACTTCCAATGCCTCAGCTTGCAGCCATTTCCTCTAGTCCTGTCACTGTCCACCACTGAAAAGGCGCCGGCCCCCTCCTCCTCACTGTCTCCCTTGAGGTATTTATACACACTGATCAGGTCCCCCCTCAGCCTTCTCTTCTCCAGGCTGAACAGGCCCAACTCTCTCAGCCTTTACTCATAGGGCAGATGTTCCAGGCCCCTGATCATCCTTGTAGCCCTGCGCTGGACTCTCTCCAGCAGTTCCACATCCCTCTTGTACTGAGGAGCCCAGAACTGGACACAGTCTCCAGATGTGGCCTCACCAGGGCTGTGTATAGGGGCATGATCACCTCTCTCGATCTGCTGGAGACGCTCTTCTTAATGCACCCCAGGATCCCATTGACCTTCTTAGCCACCAGGGCAGACTGCTGTCTCATGGTCATCTTGTTGTCCACCATGACACCGAGGTCCCTCTCTGCAGGGCTGCTCTCTAACCAGTACAGATTAGGTGTTGACATGCTGCAGGGCTGCTCTCCAGCAGGTCAACCCCTAATCTGTACTGGTGCCCACAGGCCCCAGGGGCACCAGTTCATAAAATGGCTGAATGCCCTAATATGTCTATGTTGCTGGTTACCTGAGAACTCCCCAAAACAACAGCACTGCTCAGTTTACAACAGTAAAAATTCATTGCTTAGAAATTACCAGTTGGTCACAATTTTAAAAAGTTTGTAGAACTTACGAAACTGGGTGGAAAGAGGTGAAATATATAAATATAGTGGAAGTGATCTCTCTTCACAATGTCTAATGCAAGCAGTGAGGTTCATGAGCTTGTT
The DNA here is from genome assembly GCA_032353885.1 of Nothura maculosa. NCBI lineage: Eukaryota > Metazoa > Chordata > Aves > Tinamiformes > Tinamidae > Nothura > Nothura maculosa. The sequence continues at coordinate 3,778,854 of JAUBOD010000302.1, forward strand.
CAGACTAAAGGTGCCTCTGTATTTACATTTCTATCTGTGAGTAACAATATTTTTTTATTTAGTTATTAGAATGATATTTTGCGTTTGAATTTTACCGTTATTTACTAAGTGTTGCCAAAGAGCAATACATATTATACCATATATTCCTTTGTATGCTGAAAACAGATAAATATCCAGGCTTATTTCAAGTATTACTGACTAACCTAAACAACTTGGACAGAGGTATTTTAGTGTTATCTTAAACACTGTTAAGACAAAAGAAACAAGCATCTGGATTAGTTGCAAATTGTGGACTTGAATCCAGACTGTCACAAATTATCTCAAGGATTGAAATTATTACAGAAATGGCATTCAGACCCCAAAATGTTTCCCTGAAGGAATAGGAAGCACAATTATTCTGTTCTCCACTTGAAATAATAACAGCTAAAATGGAAATGGGGGATCCACACAGAAAATAAAACCAACCTTCAAAAAGAGACCAAACACCACTTCAGGAAAACATTAATAAACCACTTCTGAAAGTGCTCTTCAGCCAAACCACTTCTGCCCTGAGAGTGCAAGAAAAAGGAGTTTTTATAATTCTTTTAACTGATACCAAGTGTCTCCAAGTACATTGGAAACTTTTTTTTTAATATACATTTGAACATACTTTCCTACAGCAATGGAAGTCAACATGCATGCATGCACCTATATGCATGTGTATATATATATATATAATATATATGTACATACAAAAAGCAAATTAATAGTTTCCTTTTCCTATAAAATTTATGAAGTATATCAACACATGCTCACTACAAAATGTTCATTTGTTAGACAAAGTTCCCAGTAATACATTGTTACTTGTGGAAAAGGAGATATTTCAACAATTTTCTCCCCAATATTTTATTATGATCTATTTCACTACCAAGGTTTCTTTCATCTAGTCCATTCATTTTTACAGTGTTATACCTTTGGTAAGCTATACCATTAAGCTACTTCTGTTGTTGTTTTATTAGTGTGTTTAATAATAAAGCGCTTCGGAGACGTCTAGGTAAAGGTAATGGTAGATTTAGGCTTTGAATATTTTAACAAACAAATAATGCAACAGTCTTACCTTGCTAATTTGAACTAATGAAAAATAGAATGCCTTTTGGGAATTACTACATTTTGCAAATTGCTAAGTGAACAGGCAAAAGACAACATGCTAATGCTTCATAAAATCCACTATGTTCATTTATTTTTGATGATTATACTTTAAATTTTGTGAAAATTATTTCATAATAAATTAGTGAAATCCATAAAACCCATGAAGGTAATCTTGAAAGCAAATTAGGAGCCTTATATGTGTTCTTTCTGTAGTTTCTTACCAAAGAGATTACTGCAAAGAAAAAGTCAAAGACAGCGCTATAGATGTCAACTTGAAGTGAGAAAGTGCAAAAATTAAAGCATTCATGCAACACATCAACCTCCAATTTACCATAACACAAAGCAAAAAGAGCCTATCTCAGAAGGCAGAGTGAAAGAGTAAGAAGCAAAAGTCACAAGCTTTGACGAGGAAAACCTCAAGTGGATAAAGTTTCCACTGCAAGAGAGGTCAAGCACTGGAGCAAGTTGTCCAAAGAGTCTGTGGAGCTTTCAACCTTGAGTTTTTCATGATTCTACCAGACAAGGCTCTGAGCAACCTGACTTGAATTTGATATTTTCCTCACTTTCAGCAGAAAGTTGGAACAGAAGACCATAAGAAGACCTGTCTAATATAAGTTATTCTGTGTTTCTATGAAAAAAGATATATATAGGTCAATAAGCAATTTCACACCTTGGAAAATGAGGCCAAACACAATGGTACCTATGCTGGATCATTTTGAGGTAGATGAGCAAATGTAGGTAATCCCTAAAGCACTTTTTTATATAGATCAAAAGTTGTAGAGTTTCAGAGAGACATATAGAACAACACAGCATTGTACAAAACATACAACAGAAAGAAAACTATAAAACAATAATAACAACCAAAAGAAAAGCTTATTTGTTAAAAAATAGCTTATCGGTTAGTAAATGATTGATCAAAAATTGCCCATATATATGAGATTGTTGTGGTAAAAAAATAACTGACCACATTACCACATCTTATTATCTTCAGTGGGAACTAAGATCCCCTGTAAGGCCCACTTCTCTGTTTCAGACAGAAAGAAAACTTATGTAGAAAATGACATAGTAATATAAGAAAAATGTCCATAAAAATTCCAGGAGCACATCTTAACTGACTATGCCAAGTCTGTTCCTAAGGATGCTCTGTTGTTTGCAACAAAGATAGTTTAGCCCTTTCTTTTTTTCCCCGTCATCATAGTCTAGAAAAAAAAAAGAGGGAAGCAAAGGACCAATGAATTGCTCTATCACCTAATGACTCTCCCAAATAAACAACATTCTTGTGCAGCTATATGAGGTGTCAGTGGATTACCTGCTACTTCTGTGAAACAGTAGGTCTAGTTACCAGAGCCTTGTAGCTTTTTATTCATTGATGAGAGATTTGCATACTTCTTGAATGAAAACAAAATTATGATCACCTGAATAAATGTTTTGCAGGGCAGTCCATGGACCACTGGTGCTTTAACTGGTATAAGGAAATCATCAGCAAACATATTATAAAAACAAAGCAAAATTTCTCTGAACCGTTCCTCGATCATGTGAGCAAGAAAATTTGGATTGCTATATCCAAAATTATGGATAATAAAAGTAGTAAGTGGACATTTAAATTATTTATTTTAAAATTCAATCGAAAAGTAATACCTTCTATAATGGTATTCAGTGTCATTCCTTTTTTTCCATTTTCAAGACAGTTCTGGTAACCTAGGGAAAATTGCTGAGAAGTTTTGGTTTAGATAGTCTACATACAGTAGAATTTGACATAAGAAGTCCTGAAGTGAAATCAATAGCTTGCTGTTACTCTACAGACTTGGAGTAACAGAGATTTTTACTAAAGGGCAGTCTAGCAGTGTCCAGAGAGATGGCCTGCTCCTCTCAGGCATTTTTAGAGTGAAATACAGAGCAAAGAGAAGCTACTGGTGGTATATTTGAAACCCCTGTGAATGGAATTGTGACGTTTTGCTTCCCTACCCTCAGTTCAGATTTTGGTAAATAGCTCTCTTATTCCAGGAGGTCCCTCAGAAACCACTTCAAAACAACATGAAAGTGAATGGTTTCAATGTTTGGGATGGGGGGGCATACTTTTAAAAATAATAGGAATTATTTTCTTAGTAACTGCAAATTGAGTTTTAATACACTAGACTGCAACAGACTTTGAGGAGCAGTGGATTGCCTGCTGAAGTTCACCAACTGCAAGACAAGACAATAACAAATGTTCCTCTTTTCTTTTGTTACACAATAACAATTGACTTTGTGAGGAGAAGAAACGATTATAAAATCAGAATTTGTAATAATGCTCCTACCTTACAACTGAAAAAAAATCACAGTATTAACTTTATTTCATATTTGCATATGATAGAACTTTCACCTTAGCATCTCAGGAGATGTTACAGAAACTCCATTGCACTCCATAGTGGTGGAAATTCAGCTAGGAACCACTTCTGGTACCAAATAGACCAGCATTCTCTGGAATAGCTAAGATAAAAATAAATGTACAGGAAAACTGATATTCCTGTGCTGCACCTGATGCTACCTTCACTGCTTGCTAACAAGTCCTGCTTGCCTCACTGGTGACATATTGTCACTGAATACATTTCTAAGCAGTTATGTTAATTAAGGTGTAAAGTCTCCAGCTATTGGAAGACTATTTCCACTTTTCATCTCCTTTATATACAAACATATAGTTGTATTCATGCCTTGTTATTTAAATGACAGACTTGCCATTAATTTATAAATAATCATGGATCCGTGAATTTTAGTGAAAAAAAGAACATGTCATGCATTTAAAATGACAAAAAAAATCAAGACTACAGGTGATTAACTATTCATACTTGACTTTGCCTTTTCAATAGACACCCTTTCTCCCAAGAGATCAGGGATCTGCCACTACTTAGAAATCTAGTCCTCGGCTTTGGCATTAAAACCCTACCCATCAAGCACTGCTTTAGTAATGTTCCTTCTACTCTAAGGAATAAAAAGTAACAATGAAATGAAAGATTAAATTAGGTGCTTTACATATGGTATTCAGTGATGGAAAAGAATGAGATAGAGCTACGTTATATTATTTCCTTATTCTTATTTTTTGCTCCAAAATAGATGCTTTTTCTTTTACATTCTGTTTTGCTTTGTGACAATCATTATTCAGGGAATGAACCATTTTAATGACTTAAAAATTAATTTGGTAGTCTCAGCCTAGCTCCCAGAGAACACGTGTTCACATCAAAAAAATAATAGCACAGCTAATTGGCAGTCTCATTGGCATTCACAGCACAGCATCCAGGATCTCCATAGATTTCAAAACCAGAAGTGACCATTGTGATCATCTCGCCTGACAGGTCGTGAGACTTCCCTGAATTAATTATTGCTTCAAATCTCAATAGCTGTTATTGACCTGGAGCATGTTTTTTACAAAAGCTTGCAATGACAATTTTCACGTTTCCATTAATGGGAAATGCACTACAGTTCTTTTTTAGATATTCTAGGGGCTGACTATTATTCCTGTTGAAAATGTAGCAAATATTATTTTTCAGACTGTGTTTCTCTGCTCTAAGCTCTCATCCTTGTTAATAGCTACACTTTTATTTGCTGGAATTATATGTCCTCCTATCAAAACATTAATGGTGGTGGGAATGTCAGGACTTGAGGATGCATTTTTTTAATATCATATTGCAATTGATAGATCATTTTTCCAGGAAACTGGAGATCTAAATTCAATGAATTCCCAGATCAGAGGCATAATATCCCACAGTTCCTATTTCCCAGGAGAATGTACCAGTTACTATCCATGACTGCAAACCAAGTTTTGACCCAACGATACCAATTACCCATCTTTTTGAAGCCAGGTCATTATGTAGGCCAAGAACACAGTGTTTCTGAGGGAAAGGAGAGAACATCAGGAAGCATAGTACTTAGCCTTATGTGCAGGCACCTCAGTTCACAGACATATTATAATACATATCATATATATTATATAATATTAAACCTTGGACAATTAAATAACTTAGAGAAGAGATTAGAACTCAGGACATACTATTTTACTGTCATTTCCCTGTTAAGTGATGTAGTATTTTTGATTTTAGTTCAGTTGTCATATTCCATTATTATTTCTCTCCTAGAGGGAGCCTTGTCATTGAGGGTGAAGCACACATGAGAAAAGTCATGTTATTTGCTTGCTTGGTATCCGTTTCCTTAGTACTGCTTTCTGGATTTTGCCTTGCACATCTAGCAATCAAACACTTAAAATACTTTCCACCACTGGCATGGTTTTTTTTTTTTTCAGTATTTTAGAATATCACCAGCTAGTTACTGGTTCTACAGTCTGGAAATGCAACTCCATTTTTCATAGACAGCATATTTAGAAGTAGCGAGGCATTTCAAATGTAACCAATAGACAGTGGCATTTTCCAACAGATTGAATTAATGTGGATTCACCATAATGGACAGCTTGTTGTTTTAAGGAAAATATGAAGCTTTTCTTGGGGAAAATCTCCACTTTAATTCACATTCAAGTCAAAGGGGCAGCAGTAGGCAGTCCTAAGAGACTGCCAGCAGAAGTGAGGCTGCTGAACACTCCAGGAGTCCTCAAGAGAACTAAGGTTTGAAAATTTTAATAGGAAATCATACTAGTGGGTCAAGGTCTCCCTGTGAATAAGTAGTGCATTTGTGCTCTAATTAAAGCACAGCTATTTATTTCATTCTTTTTGATTATTAGTTTTTCATGTGTACCTGCAATATGTTAGGGTAGAAACCCTGACCTCTGCAGTGCTGTTTGGAGATAACAACAGTTTAGTCTATTTGCTATAGAGAGCTGAAGGACTTTTGTTTATTTATTGATTGCATAAGCTCCTCTTTCCAAACAAGCTTAGAGAGAAGGAAAAAGAACACTGAGCTAGCTGTTGGCTACAAACATACACACTTTCTTAATGTTAGAAGACTCTTTTTAAGAGGCACTTTACTTAATCTCCTGGAATAAAGTTATAACCTATTGGTTTCCAAGATGATTACTGACACAGTTCCAGGGAAGTATCTCCCTTCCCAGAAAAGAAACCCTTTGCCTCTAATACTACCCAATGTCCTATTTAATTATGTTATCCTTCATTTAGATGGTGATTCTACTGCAAGATCTAACGAGGAGAAGATATTACACAGTAATAACGAGTGGCTAGGACAGCTGCTTGATCAAGGCATTATTCAATTACACTTACTGAGGATGCAGCTGGACAATGAAAACTGATGCTTTCACTAGGTGATGAAATTCTCCTCTCTAGTCTTTAAATGCTATGTGTCCAAATAAAGAAGAATATAAGAAAAGGATAATGATAGATTAAATGCACAGAAGATTTCTACCCTCATATTTTTGTTCTGGACAATGTTATTATCTGCATCCCTCATTATCTTCATGACATGTTAGAACCACTTAATTGAGACAATTACAGATCTGCTGGTTAGCCCAATTAGGTAAAATCTTCAGTGAAACAAAATCAAATGGAGCTATCCAAAGCTCCTGTGAAGCTGTAAACTCAACATGAGCCGGATTCGGGCTTCTGTAAATGTGAATCTTCTTGAGGCAAGCCCCTCTTTCTCTCTAACAAGACATTTGTAAAACAGGATTTCATAAGCAATACAGCCCTCCCGCAGAGCCTTCACAATGCACATCAAAAAGCAGGTTGGCCGCACGGGTGATGAAGCTACAGAGGAGCTTGGCAAGGCTGTGTAAGGGAAAACAAAAGTGATCCCTGCGGGGCAGTGCCGGTCCCTCTCCCTGATGTTGCCACTGGGAGTCCAGGACAGGCAGCCCGGCAGCTGCTGCCAAGCCCACGCCTGGCATATGGGCTCCCATGAGGGATTTAGCACCGAGCCCCCGCGGGGCTGAGTGGCATAGGGCTGCCGTTTGGGGTCCAGCAGCAATTTGGGTAAGCCTTCGGGACTCTCTGTTTTCATTACAAAGTGAAGTCTGAATGGATAATGAAGCCAAGGCATCATTCTGGATTGAAGCCAGGAAGGACACACAGGAGCAGCCCCAGTACAGACAATCAACACAACTGACATTGTAATTATTGTAGACTAACATGGCTCAGCAAATAGAGGAGGTTTTGAGTTCAGGCACTAATATGCTCAAACGTCTAGTTGCTGGGCTGTGCAAAAGACCTTTGGTGTGATACAGAGCAGGCTGTCCTATCTTGGTGTCCCCGATGCATCGTGCACCTAAACAAGGTGCACTTTTCATTCAGAATCAGCCTTGAACACCACTGTCTTAGTCTCCATGGGAAAGGAAAACACAATCCTTTTGAAGTAGTCAGAGAAATCACCTCAGAAAGCATGGGAAAGGAGGAAGCAAAGGAAGAAGTAAAGATATTTACATTTCATGTCCAAACAGAAAAATGTAATAAAGGGCAAAAAGCTCAGGAGAGGGCAGATGAGCTTTCCTGCAGAGACGTTTCTGTGCTTTTTAGTTGTACCTTTCATTCAGAAATCTAATTTTCAGGAGATTGGAACTTTGCTAAAATATTTCTTCTCCTTCCTTATATTTGTCAATGTTTATCTTCAGTCCAAGTTCAAATTTAAGCATTTGAAGGGAGTCTGTAAATATGACTTAAAGTATCACAAGTTAGAATGAGCTCTTCCACAGATTAAAGATGTTTCCATTGCCATATTCACTAGATTCAGTGGATTGAAAAAGGATGATAAATTTTCAGTCTCAATTTGGTATTTTCATTCAGTTATACAGTAATATATATATATATCTGTGTATATATATATATATATACAGATATATATAAATATATATATCTGTAACTATCTATATCTATCTACCTAGCTATCTGTACATGCATATATAGTATCAGTGATGATCCTTACCAAATGCTTTTAAATATGCTATGGACACAGCTTTCTGGCCACCCCACCTGATTAGTTAGGGAAACACACACAGTTGTGTTTACTTTCATGGATTTGGGATGCTAGGTGTGATCTCTGAATTTTGATTTCAGGTGTGATCTCTGAATTTCATCCAGACAACAGCTTGCATATACACTCAAAGGAATGTTTAATTGAAAGAATGAAGCCAGAGTGTCTAATTCCATAATTTTTGCAAGGCAGCAGAACATATAGAAGTGTACATGCAACAGCTGAGATCTTATTTTGAGAGAAATATGGCAGTTTAGCCTAATTGCACTGTAACTACCAGAAGAAAATATGTTTCTATTTTAAGAAGTTCAGGTCCTGCTTCATCACTGTCTTTCTCCTTATGTAGTCATTTACACCTGTGCAGAGTGAATAGAAAACACTACCTAGTGAGAAGAGGAGCAATTTATCATTCCTTTTTTACAGATACTACACAGGGGGAAAGGATGTAAAAAAGTGAGCATTGACTTTACCAGGTTCAAAAGAGATTGCAAATTCAAACAAATATATCTGTGCTATTCATTTTCAAAGGAAACTACACATAAAATTGTAGCCTAATACAACATTAGCACTTGAATATACCCTTGACCAGGAAATACATAATTACTGTTCCCATAGCAGCCACAGCCTGGTTGTATTTTGGACATATTCTGAACTGCAATGAAGTTAGTAAAGTGATGCATAAACAAAATTAGCTTAAATAGCAAGAAAGCACAATTGTCTGAATTTACATACATATATATTCATCACTGAAGTTAACATAAAATATTAAACACAAGGTAGTGGTATTTGAATTATACTTACAACATTACAAAAAATAGGGCAAAAGTATTAGAAAGCACTGTCCAGTACACAAATTCTCACATATTATTCCAAATTAATACAACTTTTGTGGTAGGTTGTGTTTTCATGCAGTTTCAGTGACCACCAGGCTAATCTAAAACTAAATTATATCCCTGAAAGACTCTGATACAGGGCCTAGGCTTCTAAATGATATTATAAATCATAACAAAAATTAGACCTTTGAAGTCACATAGATTATTTCATGAGAACAAATGACACATTTATACAAGAAGGTAATGATATTTTGAGAAGAGAGGTTTCACATCAAGTATGGAGACTTTAAATACATAAGAAAATTACAGGATTTTCTAAGTTGCTAAGCATACTCATGTTAGACTGTTTTATAAATTTTCATCTGCATCAGGCAGAAGATAACCTAGAAAAGGAGTAATAATATTTTGACATAAGTTTAGTTCTGATATCAGTTGTCTCAAGGTTTATTTGCAGTTTTAATTATTTTTTTTACTTTCCTTAAATCAGATAGTATAACAAACCTTCAGATATTTCTCTAAAGATGTATTATTATTCCAGAACTGAAAAGAAGTTCAGTAATATAACAGGATCTAAAATTGCCTTCAGCTGGCTTTAAAGAATGAAAGAAAAAAGCAAAAGCCTCACAAAAAAACATTTCATACAGTCTACAGCCAAATTTAAAAGGCCACCTTCCACAGGGAATTAGGTTTGGTAGAATTTCATATAAAAGATCAAATCAAAAGTTCTAAGAAAAAGAAAACATTAACCATAGATTTTAGCATTATTCAGTTAGGCAATTTTTTAAAATCCCATCCTTTCATTTTTCCAAATAAAGTCCATGAGTCATAACAAAAAGTTTGGTTTGGGTTATCCTGCAAAACTTCATAAGGGTTCATATATTTAGAGCTGATTGATTGTGGAGGTTGTACCAACACTGGCATTTTCCTGTAAGTAGAGGACTTTATGGAAATCAGTAAATGTTGTCATCTCTCATCATCTCAAAAACTCATATTACTTTCAGAAGACTCAATGTGGCTTTTAAAGTTTGTATTTTGGGCTCTGTATCCACAGACTTCCAAGATTAGATTGAGGTGTGACCCTTTAGCAGAATGCTAAAGTCATGTTAAAGAAGGGAATGAACTGAAAGAAGGGTCAGAGTAATAGTATGACTATGCAGGCATGATTATAGCTCTGATTTATCCTTTAATTTAGATATTGATTGCATTGCTGATCTATTTCTTTGTGTCATTTCTAAGCAAGCAAGTCTACTAAACAGCTCTTAAATAGTAAAAATAGTATTTAAAACAATGTTTATCTTAAGCCCATCCTAACAAATATCTGCCTTTCAGATTTGTATTATAGAAGCTATTATCCTCCCCCAATTACTTTTCAAAAATTCATTTTTTCAAACAGATAAATAAACTGGCTTCAAATCCAAGTGTTTCTACTGCCAGACTTGCAATAAATGAGGAAAAAGGGAAAAAAAGATAATATGGCTTCTGTAGCAGCTTTCAATTCAAGATTTTAAGAACATTTGAAACAGGTATGAAAAATCTATATCATTTGAAAATATATATATTGTTCATAGAAATACATAGCCTACTTGCTGACTTGATGGATAGTGCCAGAAAATCAGTTACTAGCAAGCAAAAACAGTATTTGCTCTGTGCCTGCACAGGCAGTGATGTTTGATTAATTTTAATCAAACACTTTCATGAAAAAAAATAAAACTATTGCAATCTGTTTGCCTCTCCAAAAACTTCTTTTAGCAGAGGCAGAGGATGCATACCCAGTCTCTGGGAAATAAAATGACACAGACAGCAAATTTGACCTTAGAAAAGTGAAGGTAGAAGGGAGGAAGGTGGCAGTCCATCATCCTAAAAGGTCTAGAAAAGGGAAGAGACATATGTGTCACTCCTCTCCAGATATAGCACTTATGTTAAAGAGGGTGTTAGGGCATCTTCATAGAATCATAGAATCCTTAAGGTTGGAAAGGACCTATAGAAATCATCTAGTCCAACCCCCCTGCACACACAGGGTCACCTACAGCACGTGGCCCAGGATTGTGTCCAAGTGCATTTTGAAGATCTCCAGAGAAGGAGATTCCACAGTGTCTCTCAGCAACCTGTTTCAGTGCTCTGTCAAGAGCAGTTAAGAATTTTTTCCTTAAGTTCCTCTGGAACTTCTGGTGCTTCTGTTTGTGGCCATTTCTTCTAGTTTTATCAGTGATCACCTCTAAAAAGAGTCCGGCCCCATCTTCCTCACTCCCTCCCTTGAGGTATTTATACACACTGATCAGGTCCCCCCTTATCCTTCTCTTCTTCAAACTGAACAGGCCCGACTCTCTCAGCCTTTACTCATAGGGCAGATGTTCCAGGTCTCTCAACATCCTTGTAGCCTTGCGCTGCACTCTGTCCAGCAGCTCCACATCCCTCTTGTACTGGGGAGCCCAGAACTGGACACAGTACTCCAGATGTGGCCTCACCAGGGCTGTGTAAAGGGGGATGATCACCTCTCTCAACCTGCTGGAGACGCTCTTCTTAATGCACCCTAGGATCCCATTGGCCTTCTTGGCCATGAGGGCACACTGCTGCCTCATGGTCAACTTGTCTTCCAGAATGATGTCCAGGTCCTTCTCTACAGAGCTGCTCTGCAGAAGGTCAGTCCTCAGCCTGTACTGGTGTCTGGGGTTATTCCTCCCAGGTGCAGGACCTTGCACTTGCCCTTGTTGAATTTCATGAGGTTTCTCCCTCTCCAGTTGTCCAATGTGTCCAGGTCCCTCTGGACAATGGCAGCGCAGCTCTCTGTGGTATCAGCTACTCCTCCCAGTTTGGTATCATCAACAAACTTGCTCAGGGGGCACTCAGTCCATTCATCCAGGTCACTGATGAATAAATTGAACAGGACTGGACTGAGGACAGACCCCTGGGGGACACCACTAACTATAGGCCTCCAACTGGACTCAATGCCACAGATCACCACCCTCTGAGTTCTGCCATGCAGCCAAGTCTCAATCCACCTCCCTGTCCACTTATCTATCTCACATTTCCATAGCTTGCCCAGGAGGATGTTGTGAGGGATGGTGTCAAAAGCTTTGCTGAAGTCCAGACATTCACTGCTCTCCCCTCATCTATCCAGCTCATCATTCCATCATGGAAGGCTATCAGGTTCGTCAAGCATGATTTCCCCTTGGTGAATCCATGCTGACCACTCCTGAGCACCTTGTTCTCCATGTGCTTGGAGACAGCAGCCAGGATGCTGTTCCATCACTTTTCCAGGGATGGAGATGAGGCTGACTGGACTGTAGTTGCCTGAGTCATCCTTCTTGCCCTTTCTGAAGACTGGTGTGACACTGACTTTCTTCCCGTCCTCAGACTCCCCTGTTCTCCAGGACTTTTTGAAGATGATGGTGAGTCGCTTAACAATAACATCCACCAACTCACACAGCTCTTGGGTGCATCCCATCAAGATCCATGGATTTGTGGGTATCAAGGTTCCCTCATTGCTCTCTGAACCAATCTTCCTCTACCCGGGACAAGTCTTCCTCTCTCCAGGCTTCTCTTGTCCCTAGGGTCTAGGATTCCAGAGAGCTGGAGGATGGAGAGAAAACAAAAAAGGGAACTTGGCTTCATTGAACTGGAGATCACTTTCTCAATAGTAGAACCTTTAAGTCCTGGGGCTGCCTGGCACCACTACTCCAGAGGAAAGGCAGGACAGAACAATGCTTTTATGGAGGCAGCTATATGTTGCAATAAGTGAAAGCGGGAATTAATTATTTAGGAACATATCAGCAGTATGAACAAAAGTAATGGAGCAGAATTGCAAAGCTACAAGGAGGCAGAGCACCATTAATTTATTCGATTTATCCAACTCCATCAGACCCCAAGCTCATCTCTGACAGAAATGAGGAAAGTTTCATAACTTGAGCTGGGAATGTTTAGGTGCTTTAGCCAGAATTTATGAATCATTTTAAAACATCAGAAAATAACATTTTACTATAGTTCAATTGCATTTCAAGTACATGCAGGAGGGAACAATCATATATTGGATGTTGATGTTCCTTTAAAGTGAAAAACACAAATTTCCCTTTTTTCCAAACAACTATCAAAGTAGTTGTGTTCCTCTTTACAAGTATCTCATGCAGTTACCACATGCAGGATACCACAAACACCTATTGAGAAAAAAAAGTTAAATTATTTTTCATAAATAATATAGAAAAGATTAAAGGACACCACAAACACCTACTGAGAAAAAAAAAACAGTGAAATTATTTTTCATGAATAATATAAAAAAGATTAAATGATTTTTCATGTTGAATTTGAAAAATAAGCCTTTTCTTAGCATTGGATTTCTGAGTTGAATTGTTTAACAATTTTCTTGGGAAACATATAAACACGATGTATAAAAGCAGAACTCAGTAATCAACGAAAGAAAGAAGGAAGTTCATCAGAGGAAAGGTGATAATGTTTTTTGTACATGTGTGGGAGAATATGTGAACAAGTTTTAAAATTTTAGGTTTAAAAGATTGTATGAGCCACCTGTCTGTCTGGATTATTCTACAACTCCCTTCCCTGCAGTATCTGTCAATCACATATTTTTTGTAGAGGGTATATGTACACATTTAATTTAATTTCACAATTCCTCTGTAAGGCAGGGAAGTATAATTCACTTCTTACAAATCTCTGAAGTTCAGAGAATTTATTTGAGATATGGAAGGTCACAAAGGTATAAGCTAGGATAGCAACCAAAATCCAGTTTTATCAACCTAAAACCCATAGATTATGGACCCTAAACTCATTTTAAGTTAACAACTCCAAATATTTTATATTTCTATTGCGTAGAGCTGTTATATTCTGCTTTTGAATGTCCAAGGTGCTTCTGCACAAAAATAAGAAGCAGCTTTTTAAAAATGAAATCTGAGTGAGCATTTAAAACTAAATATATGAGTATTTACAACATCTCAGCAGTCAAAGCATTAGGGAAATACACCAACAATCATGATCATCAAAATGCCAGCAGTGATGACAATGCTGCACGCAGTGCTGCATGCATTACCTTTTCCTTTATTTTATATCGTAAGAATATTATTTTAATTAGTTTATTTAGTCGTGATATATGGACTTCTGCTTTGCATACACATACGGTAGAATGGGCTGAGCCATGGATAGAGAGGAACATGTAGAGGATAAGAAAGACTGAGAAAATACAACAAACTGCTGTACACATTTTGGACTGTATTCCATTTAATGACATTTTCATTATGCTGTTTACATTTTCTTTTTAGAGAGGCTGGTGAGCATAGAATTGGAAAAACAGCTGCTCTGGAAAAATTAAGATAGTATATTTTCAATGAATAGGAATTAAATTATTGTATTTCCTCTTCCCCACCATTTAGCATCCACTTTCATAGCAATCAGGCAGGTGCCCATTTTCCCTAAAAGACAGAAAGGCATTTAGGATGCCAGGTTAAGGAGTGGAAAGGGAAATAAGTCCAACAGATATCTGGCAAGCAGACTGATTTGTGACACAGCCCACATTTCTTGTACACCAAGGGTATTCAGCTGGCAAGGAAGGGATATAGCCTTATATGAAATGGCTCAAACCGTAACTGCATGGAATGAGTGTAGCGGGGTGCGATGAATAATTCACTTCATTAAAAAACCATTAATACACTTCCCTCTAGAAGGAGAAGAGAGTGAGCTGCATTCCTACCTAACTTACAGAGGGCTATCACTTCTGAGCACAACCTCCAGGAATTTCCTGCAGGTTTGATAAGGTTATAATGGATCAAAATATCCTTTCCAAAAAAAAACAAAGTAATACAGTCCTTTTCCCTAATACTATTATTAATTTTACAGGTACTTGTTCTACATTATGGTATTCCAATTAGCACTACTGTTACATTACTCTTGCTGTTGTCATTAATTTGGTGGCATCATCCTATCAGAAAACTTAGTCTTTCTGGCCTGAACTCTTCAACTCAAGCTGTAGGGATGAGTTATAAGTGCAAGTATGCATATAAGTATATAAGTCTACATTTCAAATTTGCTTATGAGAATATGTTATTTTTTCTTTTGCCTGATGTAAGTGTGGTACAGAATCTGAATCAATTTGCACAGATTTGTGGGTTTGGTCCTAAGAAACACCATATTTCAGTCCATGGCATCTGGTATGGCCATGACATGCAGTAAGGGAAGCAGAAATTCATACATCCTCCACCTTCCTGATACAACTTTCAAATGTATTTTTTAAGAGGACCTGAAGGACTATTGCCCTTCAGTAGTCACAAGGACAGGGCATAAAGAGACATCATACCTTCCATTTTGAAATGTATGCATTACACTCATAGGTTTCAATGCAATTTTGAAGTTTTAAAATGTAAGAAACACACATTTCGGTCATAAAGGGGGCAAATTCAAATAGAATACTCTCATTATTTTCACTATGAAATACTATGAAATATTTTGAAAAAGTGAATTTATCCTTCTGATATGTTCATTTTCATGCTTGTAGTCTACAATAAAGAAATAAGAGCAACAGCATGACCAACCTGCAGGTCCCACTTTTACTGATTTCCTTTCTGAATATCACATAATTTGTTTGTTTAGATCCAGAAAAAGCTTGATTATTTAGAGTTAACTTTTTTCAAATTTTAGAGGCTTAAATACCTACAAATCAGCTCTTGAGTTAAAGAAAATGGTAATGATTTCTTATTTACTACTGAATAAAAATACTGTTTCATTTTGTTCACTTTTTCTCGCCTTACTCCTTTCAAAACTCATAATCCTGAAAAGGTCCTAACTATTTTGGTAAGGATTTTTGGTGTCTATTCTTCAGTTTATTTTTCTGTAGCTAACTGCAACAGGTTGAAGGCACAATTAAAGCTGGCCACCTGTCTGAATTTAGAAAACTGGTTTTTTATCAAAGTGATTTCAAAAAGCACATTAAAGGAGTATTCTTACATAAAAGTGTATTTTACCAGACATATAAAATGGGTCAAAATATGAATTTAAACTGACTTTTTTTTTCTTCCCCTCAAGAAGACATTCACTCATTCAGCTTACATTTTAACTACAAAGAAAACATAGGAAAATTCCATTATTTGTCCATTCTCACTGTTTAATATATCTGCAAGCAGAGTGCTGTATCACTGAACTTATCCTTTTGATGCCACAGATGAGAAGAAAACAAACTGCTTTATGAAGCCTTTCAGATATGGTTTGGTCAGCTTTCTTGTTTTATGTAGGACAAACAGATTGTATACAAAGCCACTAGAGGCAGTTTGTACCTTCCTTTCACGCCCTTCGACTCTGTTCTTGACATCATACAGAGTAAAAAGAAGCTGTTTATAGCCTAAACTGCAATAACAAAAGCCAGACACTGAGCATCTGGGATACAATCTGCATTTGAGGACGTAAGAGCTACAAGCTAAATTTAAGCAGAAGACTCCTTTGGAGTGACTGATGAGCTACTTCCTGTGTATTGCTTAGTAAGGTACCACTGGAATATAGATCCGGTGGCAGCAAATCATATATCTGCAAAATAAGTAGAGTGTAGGCAGCTCGGCAGAAACCCATAATTAAGCCAAAGCAGGGATGAATAACTAAGACTCAATGCCCAATCCATGATTAGAAGCGTGACTACAAGGAAGTTAGCAGAGATTGTGATATTGCTGTACCCAGAAAATGGACCCTGGCAAGTCAGGCACTCAGAGAGCTCTATATATGCTCTAGATTCACAAATAGATACACAGAAATGTTTCAAGAGAAGCACTTTTAAACTATTGTTAAAATAAATTATTGACTTCCTCCATACGAAGCTCCATGTTTTCACATAGAAAATGTGTACCTCCCATATAAATGCATCATGTAACACCTGTGCTGCCTAGATTCCTAAATATGCCATATAAGAAAATGAATCCCCTCAACAGTCCCCTTCTTAAGGGGGAAATGGCCTTTGGTATGAAGCTCTAGTCTTCTTTACTAAAGAACAAAAAGGATTCTGGGATCTACTGGGAGACAACCTTCCAAAGTGTCAGGACGTTAATGTAGCTAATACTCATTAAATTGTAACTAGAGATAATGTGGAAGAAACTCAAGGGAAACCTAACGTCTGTCAGACAACACAAAAGCAGTGTTGGCACTATCACTCGCTGCCACAATGAATTTCATGATGTTCATTCATACAGAGCTGCTCGTACATACTACTGCTCAGTGACTTCACGAAGAGAGTATTGACAACCCTATGGGTCTTTAGTCTTTCAAGCATGTGTGGAACAAATGCTTAAATTTCCTTTAAGGAGGGAGGCTTGCATTTATATTAACCAAAAAAAGGCTACTGTTTTTCTTTCAGTATTACTCACTGGAAGTGTAGTGTTTTATTCACATAAATTATTTCTGAATTTTGCTATTTCGCTAGAAATTCTCCTGTGATCCTACCACTGCCCACAAAGTACAAACCAAAAGATGTCTTTTTGCTGTCTATCCTTATACCCTATCCCATCCTAATCACTAAAAACAACCCTATGCTTTCAGATTAAGGAAAAAAAAAAGGTTTTGGAGATAAATGGACCAAACCTAGACACTCTGACATATTTTCTTGAAAATAACTAAAGCTGATGGATCTAATGATCACCGAAGGATCTATCATAGTCTCAGATATTTGGTTAGTCATGAGCAGTTGATATTCTTTTATTCATATTTCTGTCCTGACCTTAATCTCTTGTCATTGGGTTTGGAGACATTTGGAGAATTGGATACTTTTCAGAATGAATCTCTTTCTAAAGTAAAATTTGAGAACTTCTGGGAACAGGAATTCATGAGTCCAATGAACGATACTAGGATAAGGCATTATAATGCTCATTAGTTTCAACCAGTCAGGAGTATACAATACTCCTGTAGATCTGCGAGCCCCAGAGAAGTCATACTTATCTCCATGAAGATGGTATGAAGTGGAACAAGCAAGTGCTTTTAAACAAAAGAACTAAAAGGAAAATTAACCTCGACAACCAAAAATATTTTGTGGAAATGGGATTTTTGTGGGGAAAAAAAAATCTGTTAATAGCTTTTAGCACTAGAAATATCAGAATTTTGGACTTGATTTTAAAAATTATGGCTGAAAAAATATCCTGACATGCTTGAATAGTAAAATAAACTTGGTGTTACTAATTTAATTTTTAAAGATCAAAATCCAAATTAAATATTTTAAATTGCCCAAATAAAGTGTATTATTGAAAATAATCTTTTTTTTTCTTCTTGAGTATTAGCAGTTAGGTTTGATATCCTTGGATGATTTCTGTTTTGGGGAACTCAGTTTTTTGTCCCAACAAATCTCTGATGGAAGAATCTCTGACTCTCTTGACAGAAGTGGATGAAATCAAAAACTGTCCTCTATATCCAGAAAAGCTCCCCATGTATCTGTCAGGTTAGACCAGATATCTACTGTTTTCCACATAAAAATATAAAGTACAGTTATGAAATATTCACTGTGGTATAGGCACATGTCCAAAAAGCAAGGGAGTTGCATTGCTTAAAGATGCTGTTAAGAAGAGGAGAAGCATATCCTTTGGACCACCAGCATGCAAAGTTGTTCCAGCTGAGGATTTAGACTACATGACTATGCAGGAAATTTATTCTTATTCCTCTTGAGACCTCACCAACATTTCCCATCGTTGAATGAGATGGTGACCAGCTTTACGGTGGCCTTGTCCCAACATTTGTCTTCCTCAGAGTCAAAAGTGACTCCAAAAATGCTATCAGCATGCACAAGGAATTTGAAGATGAGGCCTTCAGCTGGAAACAGGGAGACAGATAGTGGAATGAGAGCTTGAAGTAGCAGGTGAAAAAAGAAACACTCCAACAGAGTTTCAGCCTTTTTTTAGCAAGTCTATTTATATCTCACCATATCCTTTGAAAACATAAAATTCTAGTCCTAATTTATTAATGGAATGTGCCAGCACCAAGTTATTTTTAAATTTAGAATATAAATGGCCTTCATGAACTAGAGCGAGCAGGCAGCATCTGACATGAGTCTCAGAGCTAGTGTGAAATTTACTTTTAAATTGCTGTTGCCTTTCCAAAAATTATGCACCGTGAGCATGTGGCTTCACTCGTGTTTGCTTTTTCTTTAATTAGAAAACAGAACCGCAGGAAGTGGCACACAGAAAGAATCTTGCTTTTGCCTGTATGTAAATAATCCTTCCAGCTTATTTCAACTCTTTCTTCCTAGTTAAAGATAAGGGAAGTGATCACCAAAATAAAACCCAAATCCTTTTTTTTTCTGAAGAAAATCCAGATTTTCTTAAAAACAACAACAACAAAAAAAAGCCAAACATTATTTCTGATTCTTGTGGCTTTTATTTTGATTTAACATCCCACTCCTATTACAGCAAACAGGAACTGGAGTTAAAGAAACTGAAAAAAAAATAAAAGAAAGAAAGAAAGAAAGAAGACATTTTATACTCCTGGATTTTTTTCTTCCCAATATCAAGCAAAAAAAAAGCTTCTCTGTAGAAGTGTTCCCCAAAAACACATTGCAGCTCAATCTATCTTCAACAAGGCTAAACCATTTGCCCTCTTAGTTATAGTGTTGACATTTTCCAGTGGCGGTCCTCATCATAGCTTTATAAGCCCATTAGAGACACTCATACGAGTGTTTTAGGGAATGACTAGACACAGTGAATGATTTCCCATAAATAATTTACTCAATAACTTAAAAATTCTCAGCGTTCCTGTAAGAAGTGCCTGTCAGGGAGGAATGCTGGTAAGAAGCGGCAAGCGCTCTCCCTAGCCCCACTGCATGACCCCAGGCTCCCTCCATAACCCAGCACCATGATGTGAAGATATTGCAGCTCTCCTGGGATTCATCCCTCTGCTATTTGAGTGAGCGGGAATTATCCTAAGAACGTGAAAGAGAACTGAACAGCAACCAGAGCTTTCCTGGTCTTCTGGGCCTTCTGAGAATAAAATTGAAAACTGTATTGTATTGCCTTGCAAGGAAACATCTTTGTGTGAGTCGATTCTGGAATAAAAAAAAACATGACAGCCAAGAGGCTGGTTTCATAAGATTTTCAAAGAAGCATTGCTATTACAAAGAATAAAGATTTGCGGGACTAAATTAAAGATAAGACTAAAGATTTACAAGGATGGCTGTGCTTCAGTAAGTGCCTTTTATACTGAGTCTAGCTCTATCTTCACAGAATCACAGAATAGTTGAGGTTGTAAACGACCTCTAAAGCTCGTCTAGTCTAACCTCCCTGCTCCAGCAGGGACACCCAGAGCACGGGGCACAGGGCGGCATCCAGGTAGATTTTGAAGATCTCCAGAGAAGGAGACTCCACAACCTCTCTGGGCAGCCTGGTCCAGGGCTCTGTCACCCTTACAGTAATGAATCCCTTTCTCAAATACAGATGAAAATTCCCGTGTTTCAGTTTGTTTCCATTATCCCTTGTCCTATCACTGGACACCACCGAGAAGAGTTTGACCCCATATTCTTTAGATTCTACTCCAGATATTTGTTGATGAGATTCTCTCTCAATCTTCTAGGCTAAACAGGCCCAGCTCACTTACTCTTTCATATTTCCAGAATTCAAGTACACCCTAAAGTTGTTTTCAAGTTACTTTAAAATAGGTGAAAGTACTTCAATATCTTTTATTTTTCAGTTAAAAAACACCTAACTCTAAATATTTATGTGAAATATCAAAATTTCTTTAAAATAAGCCATTAACAAGGGAAATAAAATATGTGTTTTGATACATAAAGTATGCATCTGAAATATTGTCTATACTGATCTTTACTCTAGTCATATTCTAAGCAAATTCCTAACATTTTTTGCATGTTTAATGTCTGTGCAGTCCATAGCTTTTGAAAGAAAAAAAAAACCACTAAAATAGCTATCTATTTCATTTGTCAACAAGCTACTGTAGTTTTCTGAAGTTAGTTTCAAGGTAAGAAAACATTTGCTACAGAAATTTAAATGTTTGCCGTTGAAATTTAAAAATAAATTAAATGAATTATTAAGATTAAATATAGTAGCTGCATACTAATATGCTGGAAATTTATCTTTCACTTTTAGCATTGAATGTGCTTAAATTATCACACCTCAGTGCCTGATAAATAATCAATGGCCTTTATTTAATGGCTTAATCTCCCATGCTGATTGTATCCATTTAAATGAAATTATTCTGATTGTTATTCCATGTAGTGATTTGGTGATATGAGACTTCTCAAGAGATATTATTGATTTGGGGCAACCAAGCACCATCCATTAGAGCTGGGAAGACAGGAATTAAATATAAATCGCAGGCTATTATTTCGTGGATGTCTTTGTGGACAAATAGGATAGCAGAAATAGGATAATTATAAATTTGCACTGATTTGTCTTCTTGATTTATAGATATATGATTCCTGAAAATAAAATGAGCTCTACAAAGTAAACAGGTGAAACTGGCCATAGATACAACCTTGTGTCTACTTTACCAGAAAGGACAGACAATTTATGAGCTGTCAGATTTTAAAAGGTGTTTAGACAGCTAAAAAGAACCAGTTTGGCACTTGATGAGATTTACAGCAATGCCTAAAATGATTTTAGGATAGTTAGATAGAATTCAGGAAGATGATTGGTGGGAGAAAAAAACAAAAACTTTCGTTATCTCAGAACATATCTACCATGCTGAAAGCAACCACACTAAATTATTTTTAAACTTAGGGGACAAATTGCTTTTGCTGGACAAGTCAGTGTTATGTACGTGCGGTACAACTAGAAGCTTTTACTGCACATCTTAAATTATAAATGATCTGAACAGAACCAGTATTGGAGATCCAAAAAATACCAAATAATCTGACATGTGAGAGAGTAATGAAAAGATGACATGAATTGACTTCTCACCCTGACCCTCATTTATTGATAGCAAATGAGATAGAGACAGATCAGAAAACAAGAAGGAGAAAGCATAAAGTGTTAGTTGATTCTGATGGTCATGTTCTTTTAGCCTGACTGCACAGAAGAAATTGGTCACACACAGTACTACCTGCAAACTCATTAAGAGACCTTGAAAAGGGAATAAAATGTTGAAAAGCAATAACAGAAAAATCTATCCTGACTTAGCATTTCCAAGGAGCAATGCCAGCACCCAAGAAAGAGCAGCAGCATCTGGATTACTCTGTAAACACATATGATCTAATCAAATCTCATTTTGCATTAGATGCAGAGTTAACTTGACACATCCTATAGTTAAAGAATGATGACATAGCGTGCATTTTGCATACTATGTTGTTGCCTTTTTGCTCTGAAGTTATAATAGTTGTTAACCCTTCCTGCAGGGATCTCCTTGCCTGCCTCCTTTGTAGGACCTGCTGATCACACGTATTCCATAATTTGGCTGGCCCAACTGACGTGTAACAGTTCGGCTACTCACACCAAAAAAGACATATATTTCCCCTTCTGTCCCTTCCATCAGGATGGATCATCCAGCCTGCTACTCAGGAGTGTGCCCCACCATGCTCTACCCATTTGGTTAAGAGAGTGTGCTCTACCCATTTTTGGTTAACTTTTTCCACATCAAATAAAAATGTAAAGTTCACAGACCAGAAAAGTGTGCAAGACAGACTAGAGCTCTGCTTTCTCTTTCCCTATCTCCAGAGACTTTCTAAAATTTGTATTAAAGAATGACTGAACAGAATACTTACCTAGTGCTATAAGCAGGACCTGAACTCAAGTCCCTCCTTCCACAGACTGTAATTTTAATGTATATATTAGGCTTAAGGTTCCTCTATTCACTGGCAGCTAAGAGCTATATCCACAAAAGTCAACAGTCGATAGGAAATTACTGTGAACTAGTATAGAAGAATGCTTCCTTCTTTTTGAGGAAAGCTGGAAAAACTTTCATTATTCGCCTTATGTTATAATCGAATACTTAGAGAATTCAATCTTGTGACACGGATTGACATCCATTTCTTTCCTTGGGGAGATGATAAGATTTGAAGACATGCTGTCTACCTCCTGAAAAAGTGCTTGACCACAGCACCATGATTAAATGGCCTTTACCATCTGACACCGCATACAGTCTCGGTTGTGACTGCTTGTTTTCTTCATCACAGCACAATGGAAGAGGAAAGAGGAGAGCAAGACCTCAAAAGAGTCTCTCAATCCAATCTTGTTTTATATAGCTGCAAATGGATTGGTAGGCTTGTACGTCTTGAACATCTTACCTTGTTTAAGAGAATATTCAGTAAGAAATAGTGGGATAGCAATGAGACTTAGATTTCACTTCTCTGAGTGGAATGCCAATCACAGTCACAAATTGTCTCTTACGCCTTGTATATCCTAACAGAGGCATTCACTCGCTTCACTGATTGTCCTGTGGGCTATTGGTAGTCACTGCTATTGATGTAAGAATTTGTTCTAAGCTAAAAGAGCACTTCAAATAGCTGTGGGTTGGGGCTCATGAAATGAGTCTGTAAAACCTAACAAGACTAAGACATGAGAATATCTGAGATCTGTCCTAGACTGCAAGACTAATGTGCTTCTGAGAGTAACTAGAAGCAATACCTTTGTGGCCTACAGAAATAAAATTTCAGAAATAATATGCTCGTCCTCACAATATTTTGGGTACATGGCA